>CP045896.1:28315191-28340976 GCA_013387185.1 Caligus rogercresseyi | reverse complement strand
TAGGGGATAACAATCATGTTCAAAATTTCAAAACACCCATTTGTGACTTGATTAACACTATCAACACAAGAACTTTGACCCAAAAGTAACTCTGTGTCTTAAAAATAACCCCCACCAAAAAGAAATACCCAAAAAGTGATATTTTCTGGACATTCCAGCTAGAAAGGAAGTTATTGCTTGCCAAAATACTGCTGAATAAATACGTTCAACTAACTGGGCAGCATTTTTTGTGCTGGGACTGCTCAACAACGGTCCGAATCGGACCATTTACAATAAAGATATGAAAAACCGACAAAATGATGAAGAAAACATTTACTCTGCTTTGGTCAAAACGGTCCAGTGATTTTAAAAGGTTGGACAGCCTAAAAATAGCTGAGCATCAGACACGGCTTAGCCAATTGCCCGATCAGTTCCTGAATTAAGCCCCTTTTGGAATTATTAAACACTACTGTTTCCCCCTATAACTGTCATTATAATTGAAGACAATTACTAATTGATAAATAACAATCTTTTTTAAACGAACACAAAAGTATACCTATTTGAGATGTTTTGCCCTTTTTACATTTACTATTTTTGCTGTCTGCTAAAATTAAAGGACTAAATTCATGTGGAATAAATGATAAGAATTTTTATTTCAATTACAAATAGATAAAGTTTTATATGTAGTCCCAATGGCAATGAAATAACTTCTTAATTTCATGAAATTTTATTTAATCCAGTGTGTTTCGATCATTCCTATTTCCCAGAAATGCCATAAGAGCATCTCCAAACTCATGTGCTGTTTTGATCATGCATGAACTCACTGACATTTTTCTTTTTGGTGATGTCGTATGCATGCGTGATCATTCTAACTTTCTTCTTCTTCTTCTCAAGCTTTCCCACAACTAAGTACAGACTTTGGGCCTCAATTTAATCCAGAGCTGCCCCTATGCTTTTAGTACCTGGCACTGTATTTTTGTCAAAGATCTCATCAAATTCCTCAGCATTTTTCGTCCCAACATAGTGTTGTCTACTTCAATCACAGATCAGCTCGCCTCACTTATAGCCAGGCCCTGTCCTAAGAGATTGGCTGTAGTTATATATAACTCATCTTTGACTTTTCTCTCAGATAATCGTATGGCACGAAACTCTTGTGGTAGTGGATCTTCTTTCATGTCCAGTTCAGCAACATCCGTGAAGGATTTTTTCCCTTCCTTTGGTTTCTACTCGCACCTCACTCTCTACGTCATCCTTTTGAGAAAGTGCACAGTGGCTCACAGGGACTGAAAAAGCGAAAAAAAGGCAAAAAATATTTCTCCGATAGGTGTGATCTTTACAGTATACTTTTGTTATATCATGTACAAACAGGAAAAACATAATTCATGTAGAAATGAGTCTATTTATTACTATAAAGATACCCATGAATGTAACGGGTGCATGTTGCCAGAAATCAAGTACGCCTGAAGTTTAAAATGTATTAAAAACATCTTAACCATATGAGATCTATTTTAGACCCAAAACTGACAACAGTAAAAATAACTTTACATATTACTTAAAAGACTGACCTGAAGATATCATTTTGAAAATATTTATATAATTAAATTGACAAATTTTCATATTTTAAAAATTGATAAAATTTCACATGAATTTTTATTATTTTTTAAAAAGGTATATCTAAAAACTTCCACTACATTCCATCAAAGTAAGGCTAGGAATGGAATAGCAATATAATTTATAAAAGATATTCAATCATTTCAGCTGCTCAAAGTTGCTCCAGCATTAAAAAAACGTTTTTTTGTGCAGGAATAATCTTGTCTTCTCTGCACACCTGTACCGATTAACTGCAGGAATATTCTTGAATGTTACATGTCTCCTTTTCAAAACTGCATGTGCATGTTACTGTTTTCTCCCACTTCAACAGAATATTATATAGAATCATTCATTTAATAACGTATGCATATATTCCAATTTTTACAACGTAATTGAAAAACAAAGAAATGTCATTTTGCGTGTCTTTTTGGACACAAGATGCTTGAATATGGAGCAGATGTTGCTCTTCACTTCGAGCTCCCAATTGGAGTATATAGTGAAGAGAGCCAAGAAGCAATGAACAAAGATTCACAAAGCTAGGCTTAACCACACAGGGAAAGTTTCAAGAATGAATGTATTGAAAACCCAATATAATTGGTTGCTTGTGAAGTCTGATCCTCTTGTTTCCTCAAAAGCCTTCAAGAAGTCTAAACCAAAAGATGTACAAAATCTGTCCAAGAAAGTTGAAGGCTCACTGATTATTGCTTAAAATATTAAAGTTCTTTTTAATGTGTTCTTTTGATATGTTGTTTAAGATTGTTTAAAATATTAAAGTTCTTTTTTGAATGTGTTCGTTAGATATATTATTTATGATTGTTTTAAAATAATAAAGTTTTATGTGTACCTTTGATAGATATTAGAAAGATTAGATTATTGTTAGAGTGTGCCATTAATAAATTAATAACCTATACATGTACAAGTTGATACACACAAAACTATTATCAACTAGTAATAGGTCGGTCAGAGTGACTTTTTATCCCGGAAATCGATTTGCCAGGTAAAAAAACTATTTAGCTACCTCATACACCCTTATCTATAAATTAATTACTTTTTCGCTTTTTGGGTCCCTATGAGCTACTTTGGTCCGGTCAAAGTGACCTGAGGTCTTTTTTACCCCGGAAATCGATTTACTAGGCCAAAAAAGCCTATTCAGACACCTTATGCAACCTTATCTGTAAATTAATTAGTTTTTTCGCTTTTTTGGTCTCTGTGAGCCACTGTGCGGTGTATCGGTCTCAGAAATCTGTCTCGCTCGTTTTTTTAGGGGGGGGGGGGGTCCTTCTTCTCTTCTTCGCTTCTGCAGCTTGATATCTTAACGAATTCAACAAGAGATCGGTGATATGTTCCAGAGTTTGATGTGAGAACTGCTGCTCTCTCTCCTCTGTTACTCTTCACTCCTCTCCTTTGGGTCCGCATCTTGCTATGGTATCACTTCTTTGGAAAATAACAACTTTCGCTTTGTCTTTTGGTATTATTAATATTTGTATTCCATCTGGGATCCATGAGATAGTGAGCAAATACATCAAAGAGCTCAATTTTTTGTGAAACAACTAGATGTATTATTGAACAGCCAGTGAGTCTCTTTCCCTGCTTGTCCATACCTCTTTCTGCTCTAATGAGCTATTTCCTGTTCTTTTCTACCTTCCTCTTGATGTTGGTTAGTTTGAACTACAGCTAAAAGATAAAGATATGTCTAATATTAAATTGAACCAGAAACAGAACTAAATTTTAGTAATTTTTTAAAATATAAATAACAATACCTCCGACCACTAACTATAGCTGCTTGTCTTATGGCGTTTTGAATAAAATTATCTCCTTGGAATTTCAATAGTTTTCTTGCACTTAACCAGGAGTCACAATGCATAGTGGTCTTTTTTTAGATGTACATTATTTATGTATACCTATTATTATGTCCTTTTAACATAAATATATATACCTATAAATATCGAAAACCAACCGAACACCCAAGTTCGACCCGGTCCAGATTCCAGTTATTTAGGACAGTCCGACCCAGGCCCGGCCACTAAAAATCATCGTGCACTGGGCCGTTTTGACCATATCAATACGGGTGTTTTTTTTTCTATATCAAAATAGTAAATAGGTCGGTCCCGGTTTCCAGCTTTCTTAGGCTGCCCGGTCCGGTTAAAAAATGCAACTCGTTTTGTTTTGGATATATGTACATATAGACTTTGCAACTTATAATAGGTTCTCATAACAAGTTATCTTAAGGTTTTATTTTTAATGATAGAGTGGATCCAAACATGACCAATTTAGTTTTTGGGGTGGAGTGGAGGCTTTATTTCATGATAGGTACCAACTCCAAAAACAAAATATTATCTAAATGACTCAATGCACCATCCCTGGAGTGGGTGCAATAATTTTCTATTTTTTTATTCGCTTATCCCCTCCCCTTATTAAAGGGTTGATTAATAATTTCACCCCTTTTTAATTATATTTATTTAATGGCGTGCTGTATTCCACGGTTTTTATATCTGAAAGTCAAATAAAAATATTGTAACATTTTTTAATGTTCTATGGGATACTAATAACTATAAAATTTTAAAGAATTTCACATCCAAATTATTAATCATGCAATCAGTAGCAATATTAGATCATTTAAAAAATAAAAATAGTGTTTGGTATCAGTAGCAGAATTTTCCTGCCGATAGTACCAAACTACTAAAATACTGAATATCAATAAGTTATTTTCCACTAATTTTTCAATATAACAATACAAATTTACACTAATCTTGAAATCGGTAGCAGTTTTCCGTTATCTATAAAATAAAAAATGATCATTTGCAAAAAACTATCTCTGGTAGTTACGATCTACCAAAACAGGCTATTTGGTATCATTTTTAACTCTAGGATTTAACTTTTTTCTTCATTTTCGATTTGTCTGTATAAAGACAAATGTAATAATCAAAGAGAATTATTAGTAGCTAATCTTTTGGAAAATATTATTTGGTAGTTATTCTTGGGGTATGACTAATATCCAAACAATCTTATGCACCAGTCTTACACTTTTTAAGTTATTGGTTGTTGGACCAGAAGAGTCATATTCAATAGAATAAGAAAAGTATGTGTTATCAATACGAGTTTATTTGATGGTATAGTTTTCATGTACCGTTAATAGTTGTAAAAATTAAATGAAGTGGGAAAGATCCAAAGAGTGCAGATTTTATTACTTTTACACCAAAAGGAATAGAGTTGAAGTATATTGTTATCAATAGTGCAATTATAGTTTACATAAGAAATTCATTTTTCGTGCACATATCATTCAGCAAAAATAAAATCTGCATCGGGCTCCAAACAAAATAAATACTTTAAGGGACCCAACAGATTAATAAAACATTATTCGTACATATCTTTCTTATTACAAACCTGAGCCCCTGTTACACTATTTAATTAATGTTCACGTTGAGTAATGTTGATGAAACTCTAAAGACTGAAATTTTGAGCTTTTTTGCCACTTGTGAACATTTGTAACCGCCCCTATTCTTCAGTCCCGAAATGCATGTAGCCCTTTTCAAATTGAATTCCTCAATACAACCCTATATGAGCATCCTGATAAACCACACCATTTCATAGTATAAACAGCTTTGATTTTTATTAATTAATGAAGTTATATCCGTCTTCAATGGAGTTTCTACAGTGAGCTAGCCTAACGTCAATCCACGTTGATTCCTTTGCGCATAGTGCTGAGTAAATAATTATATTCATCCTGTTTCCCCAATGTTGAATCTAAGGTAGACAATGATAAAAACTAATGAGTCAAGTTAACTTCAATTAACTTCACAAGCTGGCCATGAAGAGCAACTTCTGAGGGGTTTGAAATAATATCAGTACATGATGGACAAGACACACCAATCGCGATTATTTCGTATTACTATTGTCGTTGTCTATGATTGTCACATGTTGATGCGTCATAAACATTGATTGGTAAAGAATCTAACAATCTTGGATCCATAGAATTAGACTCTATATTTATAAATCCAGATTTAAAAGATATTAAGAATTTACATAATACATATATACTTACGTCTAGATAGATTTGTGATAGAACGGTCCAAAATATTAAAAATGCGAGTAAATTATTAATGTATTACAACGCTCCAACTATTTCATAATAAGAAAAAATAAAAAAACATAGTTAAAATCTCTAAATACAATATCATTACCTATATTAATACCATCGTTTATTTTAAGGATGAGCTACCGAAATCCAATCCAAAAATGGCCTTTATATTTTGAACTTGCCTTTTTTTCATTGATATTGTCTATAAAACTATTCAAGTCTGTGCAATTTGAAACCAAAAATATTTTAACTATTTGTAGTTTTCATTATTTTAGATGGAAAACATCTAAATTATGGGATCTTATGACCGACTACTTTTTAATATTGGCCTCAATTACATGTTTGTTACACATAAAGTGTCTTCAATCAATAGCCAAGAGTCTACTTTTTATTTGTCATGCCATAAAAAAGTTAAAATCTCTTAATACAATATCCGTTCTAAAAGGTACCATTCATTTATCAAATAGATGCAATTCAAAACTTGATATATTCATAATTTAAAGTTAAAATTGTCGAATCGATGTTGTCAGAATTTTTAGTTTTCCTTATTTTATTTTAAAATCTAGAACAACGCCATATATATCACTCAACTAAAACGTCAGCTCAACAAAAGTATATCCTCAGTTAAACAAAATAAATTAGTGAAAAAATAAGTTGCAGACTTCATAAGCCAATTTGATAAACTTTTAGTGATTTACGCTGGTTTTTCTCTAAGTGCTTTACGTTTATGTAAAAGTTGTACATAACAAAGTTAACGCAAAATAATTTTTTAATGTATTTATTTAATAATATATAATATCATAAATTTTGTGACATTTTGTTAAAAAATACTTTAAAAAGTTTTTTAAATTACAGTGGTTTCAATATAAAACTGACCATAACTTCGGGTGCATTGACGATACAACAACAAATAATGTACTCAAGATATAAAACATCGTAACAGGACTAGCACCCCCCATACAATCACCCCCCGGACTAGCACCCCCCGACAATCACCCCCTGGACTAGCACCCCCCGTGCCAATCACCCCCCGGACATTTACCCCCCGTTAGTAATATTTCTTATCTCTTAAAGTCCACTTATGAAGTTAACTATGTTTACCAGCTATTAACAAAGGTGACGTCACTGGTGAACCACTTTCTTGATCTCCTTTTCCAATGCTTGCGAAGACTAATGGGGACTTGGTTATTTAAAAAAAGTCACAGGAACACGTTTTCGGGTGTGAAGAAATGAATATAATAGATTGAGAATAAAATTTATATGTCAACTTATTTGAGTGGATGAGTTTTTGATCATAGTCTTCGATTTAGGACAAGTGGTTCCTTGATGAAATCTTACAAAATAGCTTAGGACCTATATGAGATAAATAAGATATGTTGAGTTGATAGGTTACAAACTGTATGATTGTCTAGTTGTACATAAGAAGCCCAAATATAAGGTCTAAGACACGAAATTTGCAAATTTATGTAAATTTAATTTATACAAATTCCAATTCTGCGTACTAACCAGTGACGTCATCTTTGTTAATAACTAGAAAACATAGTTAGCTTCATAAGTGGACTTCAAGAGATAATAAATATTATTAATGGGGGGTAAATGCCCGGGGGGTGATTGGCACGGGGGGTGCTAGTCCAGGGGGTGATTGTCGGGGGGTGCTAGTCCGGGGGTGATTGTCTGGGGGGTGATTGCCCTAGAATCATAAAACATACATATTAACCATTCTTGTTTTATTAACAAATTGAAATATCAAAATAAGATATAAAATTGTGACAAAAATTCCCTATGTAATGCTCTAAAAAATAAGAAAAAATTCTTAATTTTTACGAAACGTACAGTTTTTTTCAATTACAGAATTCAAAACTAAAGACATTTGGAATTCCAAAACTGTTTTCAATACTATACGTAGGTATATATCACTTACATTCGTAGACGCCGTCAACTCCTGACAAAAGCCAGCATGGAGTCCAGGGTCATTAAAGGCAAGAAGCTGCTCAACTGGACGAAAAGTCACTCGTCCACCATCCGGATTTTTTCTGACGAGAAACTTTTGACAGTGGATCAAGCTAGGAAAACTAGGAAGGACCGTTTCTTGGTCTTCTGTGTTCAGGAAGTGCCTCTTATTGCATACAATGGGAAGAGAATGTCACCACATTGATTTCCAAGGAAACTCAAGAAGTCATGGAGACAATGGTCTTGCCATGTTTGAAGGCTAACTGCGTCAAGAGCAAGTATGTCTCCCAACCAGACTCTGTACCTGGTCATAAGGCCAAGATGTTCAAAAATGGTGAAAGTGCAAATTTGGCGGATTTTTGACCTTGGTCAATGTGACCTCCATCCTGACCTAACTACAATCCTCTTGAATATGGGATATGGCGCGCCATTGAGAATAAGTAATGTGCCACCCCTCATGCAAATGTGGATTCTTAAAGGACGCTGTGGACATAAGGTGGGCTGGCATGTCAGAGGATTTCATAGTGAGGACCTTCAAGGCCTGAACCTAGGATTGAGGCCATTCTTGATGATTAAGGGACTCACTTTGAGATTTAATTGTTTATTAATTGCACAATAAATATATGAAGTTTAATTTTCATACTACTTGTACTTTTTGATAATTTTGAAAAAAACCATGCTTGGCAAAAATCGTTCACGATTCGCTGGGACATACTGTAGTGTTCTTAGAGCGACCCTTGCTAAATCTTAAATGTAGACATTATGTATATGAGTGTCATATACAAAAATTGTCAAAGTTATACTGGCCCCGAGAATGACCTATTTTTAAAAAATATAAAAAAATTCTATGCACCAACATAAACTAACTTAAACTTTTTTTTTTTGAAATATGGGTTGAAAAAAAGAAATCAGAATTTCAAAACATTAGCATAAACGTAATCAAACTTTGAAAAAATCTTCAAACTCAACTCAATCTTCAAATGATCAAGCAGCGGAAAAAACACTTCTAATTTAAAAGGTACAGAAAAATTAATATTCAAAAATCTTAAAGCATGAGTATATACTAGGGCTGATCTTATTTTTCAAATGTTTGAAATGTTAGCAACATTGTGGATTTTCTGTTTCTTGGTGATAAAAGAAGACGACATACAAAGTTTGAACAAAATCGGTCAACATTACAAGGTCGTGCAACGAGGTCAAAGTTTTAGAAATTTAGTAAAAATATAGTTTTCCGCAAATTTCTTGAAAGTGGTGGACGTTACAGACTTCAACAATAATTATTAGTTTAAAGGAAATCTAATTTACTACCAGACGTATGTTTGGTGTTTTTTAATAAAACAAAGTTTTCAGTAAAAACAAAGAAAAAATGGAGTGTATAATGTTAGCATATTTCATAGCTTTTTTGTATCAATTAACTTCACTCGCCTGTAGAAGATGACTTGTTCGCTTCAGAGTAAAATAGTACTTTTAAGTTTAGTAAACCTTTGGATGATAAGTCCAAAAATGACCTTGGTTGCATTCTATCAATTCAGAATTCAGTACAATCTGAGTTTACATCATATGATTCAGAGCCTGTATTGACCTATAAGAAATCGACTATGAAAAAAATAATAATGTGTTTCTTAGATTTGCGTCAAGGTATCCTCTCAAAATTTTACTTTGTCTCTGACGCATTTATAATCCATTATATGCGTCATTTTGTATGACATGATTTAGTATACCAAAATATTAAAGCTGGTGTACCAAGCTTTCATTTGATATGTTTGGTGTTCTAAAAATCGCTATACTTTAAGAGATATAAGCAAATATATTTTTGCACGTACTCTCCCAAAAAAATTGATCCTTTGATATGAGAATATACAATTACCATTTGGTACCTGCTGTTACTGTTAGCTGGATAGAAGGATAAAGAAAAAAAGAAGGGAGAGAGTATTTTGCCTCACTTCTCTCCTATCTTTTTTTCTTTCTCTTTCTATCCAGGTAATTGGTACACCAGCTTTAATATTTTGGTATACTAAATCATGTCAATTTAATAAGTAGAGAGTTATATGTACATTAAAAAAAGCATATCTCGCGTACAAAATGACGCATATAATGGATTATAAATGCGACAGAGACAAAGTAAAATTTTGAATGGATACCTTGACGCAAATCTAAGAAACACATTATTTTTTTTTTTCATAATCGATTTCTTATAGGTCAATACATGCTCTGAATCATATGATGTAAACTCAGATTTTACTGAATTCTGAATTGATAGAATGCAACCAAGGTCATTTTTGGATTTATCATCTAAAGGTTTACTAAGCTTAAAAATACTATTTTACTCTGAAGCGAACAAGTCATCTTCTACAGGCGAGTGAAAATTGATACAAAAAGTATAAATATTATAAACACTAAATTTTTTTCTTTGTTTTTACTGAAAACTTTGTTTTATTAAAAAACATCAAACATATGTCTGGTAGTAAATTAGATTTCCTTTAAATTAATAATAATTATTAAAGTCTGTAACGTCCACCATTTTGAAGAAATTTGCGGAAAACTATATTTTTACTAAATTTTTAAAACTTTGACCTCGTTGCGCGACCTCGTAATGCTGACCGATTTGGTTCAAACTTTGTATGTCGTCTTTTTTATCACCAAGAAACAGAAAATCCACAATGTTGCTAACATTTCAAACATTTGAAAAATAAGAACAGCCCTAGTATATACCATTGCAATATATTAAATTTTCTTTTGAAGTATGATATTTAATAAGAATGAAACAATATTTTCTATAAAAACGTCAATATATGTATATAGAGAATAAATAGATATATATATATATATATATATATATATATATATATATATATATATATATATTACCCTTGATGAAGACATTATATTAATATGTATAAGTATCTAGAGAGAGTCATGAGAGCGCAGCAGCATTCAAAAATTAGTATGTGGAGGTGAGTTATTTTCAAATAAATATTATAAAAGGGTTTTTAAATGTTTACACCAAGTTATCATTAACTGTTAGAGTGCAATAATTTGGCAATGAAGTGCTGGTGTTTGTATCTGAATATCAAATTGCAAAGTTGCAGACTTTTGTGTACAAAAATTGTAACTGTATATTAAACGAGCTTTTCAATATAACATTTAGTTCTTAATTCTAAATGTTATACTTTTTGTATAATATGTTGCATACTTTGGTTATGATGGCGTACATTTGGCATTCCTTGTGATCACCAGAAAATCTTCCTTAGAAGTTTTGATCTTAAAGAGATCTTCTTAGGAGATTTGGAGGGCCTGGTAGGTCTCTGTTAATGCAGGACATTTCCAAAGGAGATGATGATCAATTGTTTCTGAGTGTATTTACAGAAGTAAAGTTTGTCTTTAAAAAACTTGTTTGCCACCTCCTGTGAACTCAAAAGTCGATACTTAAACCATTTTTCTGGGGATGTAAGAAGTGTATTATTCACAGTAGCGACACAGACGCTTATACTTCTTTGTATCTTTGTACTTCTAGAAATTAGTTTGAAGCAATAGGAGAAAACACTTATTTATAAAAATTAGGATTCAAATATATTTATATTTCTGATGTCCTATTTTTTCTCATCTGCAAGGTTTTTATTATCATAACGTACATAAAATATATACATATATAATAGATATAAAAGAAAAATTGTGAATAGTACAAAACAAAAATAAACATTATAGTTTAAAATTATTTCCCTTATATGTAAAACCTTAAAAGAGAAACGTATGTATATATAAGCATTTCTTAAAATGAAATCTTGCAATAAAGTATTCGTAAATATAAAAAAAAAATAAAATTATTGTGATAAAAATCTAAACACTTAAAAATATATGTAGTTTATGGATAACATATTATTTTTTATTCTCGAACTTCTTGAATTGTCTGATGATTATTTCCAGGCATTTTGTGTGCAGGGAGAAGTAGAAGGGAAATATTTGATAGCTTCCGAAGTGTGATTAAATGCCGAGCTTTGTACCATTGGGATCCTCAAGAAAAATGCCGCGTACCGAGCGCAGTCGAAACCATAATTGACCGGAGATCTCTCACATTATGATTTCCCCTCTGATTAGATTAGCGGAGATTTGTAATTTTTGTTTTATATCAGTGCAATTCTTTCCAATTCCTGTGGCGTTTCTTTTATCCCTTTAAACATGGGGTTTGTTTAATATTTTGACGAATAATATCAATAAAACTGTTAGAGTCTAATATGGGCGAATTTCTCCATATTACTCTCTACATAGCTGCCAATTCTTTCAAAAATACAGCTATCTTGTAGTTAGACAAGTCAGTGCCAAACATGAGAGTAAAAAAAGGGTAACTAAAATAGTCGCACCATTTCATTTCAGGCTGTTAAGTGAGGTTGTAAAAAACTTTCAAAAATATTTTAGGTCATCTTTTTATTTATTCAAGAGTTCAAATTTTAAAATATGTACAAGGAAGTAAAAAATCATATTCTTATAGACAAGATATGCAACATCATCTTTCTAAGCAAAAGGAAAAGCAATGTGGACATCCACGCGACGGATCATAAACTAATTTCCAAATCTTTTCCCTCCAATAACAAAAGCTGATGAGAATAATTTCAAAAAGATTTTAAAATATTTAGCCTTTACATATTGATACAACTTATTTCTCTATCTTGTATTTGGATTTTTTTTAAATCCGCTGCAAGGCCTTTATTAGTCAGATAAAAAACATATAGAATTAAGCAACTAAAAGAGTGATATAAAATTTTAAGTTTTACAACAACAATAACATTATAGTTTAAAATAAATTTTCTACTAAAAGCCCAAAATATCTTAACAAATACATACAAATTTAAACAACAAATACAATATCTAAAAAACAGATAATAAAATTACGGGAAAAGATATTATCAAAAGGTCAAATTATTTTTTTTTATTTTTTCCTTGCGGTTTTTATTGTCCTTGGAGTATATTTTTTTTGTAAAATCGAAGCACCTTTTTCAATGTATGGAGATGTTGTGCAGATTGATAAGGATAACTTAGTAATTTCAAAAGCATATATCCATGAACTGTCCTGGGTCTTGGGGATTCGTAAGCGAAGAGCACAATTTGGATTTTCACGTACTTAATAGCCGTTTAGTTGCATGTGGTATTGATTAAAATAATAGTATTAATTTGATATTTAAATATTTTTTAATGAGCATGTTCTACCCCATAACAAAAAA
Organism: Caligus rogercresseyi; assembly: GCA_013387185.1. Lineage (NCBI taxonomy): Eukaryota > Metazoa > Arthropoda > Copepoda > Siphonostomatoida > Caligidae > Caligus > Caligus rogercresseyi. The sequence goes on along the minus strand of CP045896.1, from coordinate 28,328,163 downwards.
AATAAACTATAATGTTTATTCATATATTTGACTTTACACGACTAATCCGGTTATATAATTATGTTGCTTTTCTGTCTAACTGTACATTATAATTGCCTTTCCCTTTATTCACCTAGATGAATTAAATGTGCGAGGCATCCAAAGAAGTTGCAGCAAGTATGAACTTTCCTTGGGATGGGAACTTCTAGTAACTCTGCGTATTGGTCTCCCTGATATACACACAGTATCTGGTGACATAGCAGCTAATATGTGTTGGTCATCCTCACTTATCGACAAGATGGCGGATAACAGATTAAAACAAACCTCGGCAAAAATAAAATTATCCAAAGACCCTTCATACCATTCAAAATGAAAGTATCAGCCGCTTCTACGGCTGACATAAGAAAAAGCTTTAAAACAGATGCAATGAGCCCATTTAAAAATGACTTAAATAGAAGAAGTATCCAAAGAGAAGTACAAGGTAGCATCAAAGCGGTTAAAACAAGTATCTTTCTGCGTCAGAAAAATGTTTGAAATACCGTCTCCTCTCGGGAACTCTGGAGGTGAGAGACAAGTTCTTCTAAGGGAAGAGGAGTATGTGTCGCTTTTGCAACGAATACACTGAAACAACGGATCACATCTTTTGGTGCTTCACTTCGCTTCGAGAAATCTCAGAAACACTCAAGGTGAAATTCGGAGCGGAGATCGGAATGGAAGATTTTTAGTCTTCTACCGCGGAGAAGAGGAATCAAAAGTCAATGCCATCATCACAAAAGTACAACAATTATTTACGCGAAGAGATCGTCGTCGGACCCTGACGTAGCAACGATTTTAGCTATTGTTAAGTTACATACCAAAGCTTTAGAATAAAAAAATACTAGTATTCTTTATGTATTTTTTAATTTTGTACTTGTATATTTTATTTTTTTGTATATTAATTTTTTTGTTGACTCTGAAATATAGTTACGCCTTTTGGCCAAGACTAAAAAATAAGATTGATTAATTGTAACGTTTCTTTATATTTTAAATATATATTTCCTTTTGTTTTTCTGTAACAATCTATATATCTTATTTGTGATGTATACATTAAAATAATTGGTTAAAAAATAAAATAGTTTGATTTGGAATAATATATCAGCGTTTTGATTATTGCAATTAATATGTATTTTATTATTGAATATTTAATTAGTTATTTGAGCATTAAAAAAAGTAATACTTCCCTTCATTAACTCGTTTTCAATTTTATTTACAGGTTACTAAGGTAGTAGTATTAAATAAACATATCATTTTTTGTCGCTCAACTCTTAAATAATTAACAAAATAAATTATAGTGCGTGTGTTTTGATATATTTATTCTTTGTCCTTATAAGATATAACACCCAATCATTTGAACTCGTATCATTACAACACAATAATTATAAACTATATAAGACAAAGATTGACTACAGCAAAGGGCGTAAATTTAAGAAATACCTTTCAAATTTAAGAAAAATAAAGATATACGCGGCAACGAGATATTTTCCATATTTGAGACCTGAATGAATGTTTTTCATGGATAGAGCTCTAACCTCAGAATTCATGTCTAGCGTGTACCATTTTTGGACACTAGAATATGAATGAATGTTTCCCACCGCCATGAATTAATTTTCAGTAGATTTGAGTTTGTATTCATTTTTTTCGTATTCATTCATTTATTTGTTGAAGTAATTGATTTGATAAAAAGAACGATTTTCTGCAAGATTGCTATATAAATTCTTTTTCAGAATTAATCGTTGATATATAAATATTTAGTAGAAAATAATTGTATGAAGTCGTAATAGTCAAATAGTACTTGATGAGTAACTGTAAACATAATATTCTAGCGAATTTTTAGATCTCTGTCTAGAATAAGATGCAAATACTTGATTATGATACATAACTCTCATATGCCATAATTATGATTGACCTTATCCGAGGGCCTATCGGTGATGGGTTTAAAACTCCAATATTTCACAATTATGACCCACAGAAGCTGAGGTGTGGATTATAATAACTTATTCTCTCTTCATGTTGTAAATTGATCGTAAATATATTTTCATTAATCTACATATATCACAGATACTTAAGAAAAATAGATGTGATATACAAACATTAAAATATAAATTCAAGATCCATGAATTTCAAGTGATGTGAAAATCTTTTAAAGGCTAGAATATTAAAGCACTTTATTTCAAATCAAATAAATTTCTTAATTCTTCTACAATAAGAGCCAACAAAAAATAATCATAGATATACATTTATAAGCGGCATGGCCATCAAGAAGAAACTGGATTTTATTGGAGAATTTTTTTACATAGATCTTAAAGAATCTTTTACCGAAGAGTTAGAGAGAAGGAGAATTAAAAAGAATATAATCATTAAAAACATAAAAATAGGACCAAGAGATTATCTGTGTAATTTCTTAAAAATCCTGACAAACAAGGATATTCGCATAATGCAAATAGACGAAAACACGAAACGTCAATACATACGTCAAATACACCGAAAAAAAGAAAAATTTAATGAATTTTTTAAACATTGCAAATTAACCTTTTTGATTTTACTCCACTTTATTGGCTTAAATACATAATTCTTACAAACACGCTGACAATTGAGAGTATTCATGGAAAAACTAGTGAGGAGAGACTTTGTTTCTTTTACTCAAGCTCCAGAGATTTTTTTAGCCGAATGTTTTGTCACCAAACAGTGATGCAATTTCAGAATTTGTACAACAAAAGTATGATATTATTTAAGATAACAATAACTTTGCTTTTATATTTGTTGGTTCTTATCAAAATGAAATTGATTTTATGATTACAAATTTTTTTAGTATCCTTTATTAATTTAAGTGCTCTAAAACCCACCTCCCATAGAATATGCTAACATGTATGGAAAACATTATAAAAATGCCTTCTCAATGATTAAAGTAATGATGTCTTTGGTTCTATATTATAATCTTTATCTATATACATATATGTCTTATAACCCTAATGATTGTCTGAGCTAAATTAACACAGAAATAAAGTTTGTTGGATGTCGGTACAAAAAAAATTCTTAATTCTTCTACAATAAGCCTTTGGTCTCATAAAACTAATAAAATCAAATTTATCTAAAGTGTTATTCATCTAAATTCAAGTGAAAATAAAAAAAATGATACTCCACGTATATTTATTTTTCATTATTTATATTTTACTAGGAAAGATAAATAATGAATCGTTCATTTCACATTTTATTTAAGTTAAAAGACTTCTTAACTCTTATTGCGAAACTGTACTTTAGTTAAATATATATTGGTAAGACTTCCTCAATCCCATGAATGATAGCGTAGTAGAAGTTCGTTGCTTGTTTGAGATAATAATTTATTTTGTTTATTATCGCAAACAAGCTAATATAATAAATATTGGTTTTAAAAATTATCAGGTTTACTTAAAGTGGATCTTTGTGTTTGAATAATAAATAAAACTATTACAAAAATAGATATATAAATTTATTCTAGGAAGAAATAGCCCAGGAAGAACACACCTAATATAGAAAAGGAAAATGAAGACTCATGGAAAAGTGGCCCAAATATATTTTAGGTACAATTTTTGTGGAATATAACTAACTATTTTACAAGTACTATTACTCATTTCAATTGAGTTAATAGTTTCAAAACTTAATTATATTTTTGCAATCATAGATAAATGATTTCCGTGTTATTGCTATTAGACGGGACTAAGATTACCTTTTCTATCTTAGGTCATTTCGTAATTGTAAAAAGCATTATATATAGACATAGTAGCTCGGTGAATCGTTATTCTATTTAGAATATCAAATTTCACTGATTTTTTGTGTAAATAATCAGTTTGTTTTAGTTTTAAAATGTCAGAAAGGTGAATATGTATGAAAGTTTTTTAGGATTTAATCGAAGATAATTTATTATAATAGTGAATTGTTTATCTAAGGAATCACCTTCCATTATATATTGTTCGATGCAGGTTTAATTTTATATTTTATATATAATAAGACATTGACTTATTAGTTTGAAATTGATAACATCAACCAAATATACATTATTCAGCTCCCAGATTGGATCCACCTCACAAGAACTTAATCTGTTATGAATCGACCAACTATACATGTTATTCATGTGAGATAAAAATGGGAGGAGTGGGAATAAAACCATTTCTAATAGTCTTGCATTTTTTTGCGAACAATCTTTATTAATATAAATAAAAGTAATGAGAAACATCAAAATCAGGATACATGAAAGTTCGTTATAACTCCTATGAACACTAATAGGATTCGAACTCCAATATATCTCTCATAAGTATAACACTTCAGATACCCAAATTAGTTCTGTGTGCAATAAAAAATAACTTTTCATCTAGGCATTAAAGATTTGAAATAAGTGACATAATAATTACGTTATAGTATTGACACCAAAAAGGTATCTGACTGAGTTGGCCATTGTTTTTTAAACCTTATTTTAAACCAGAACTAAATTAACAAATCAGTTTAAGCATACAAATACTAGGTTTCCTTGATTAAATCTTAATTGAATTCTCTGTGAAACCACATCAATCAAATTGGCATCTTAATTTAAGTTTATTGAATGTTTTTAATAAAGAAGCTAATTCAGTACCTCAGAGGTATTGGATGTGGATTTATTCGTTCGAGCATTCTATTTTTGATATTATTGCTTCAAACAGAAAATAAATTCATGAAAAAGCCTTAGTTAGTTACTTTCATATAATTATTTTTGTTATTTCTTCTTTATATACATGATATATATTAATAGGGGTAAAATTCAGTACTATTGTTTTTACAAACTTGCAATAATTAACTAAGAAGTATGCTCTACACTATCAAATGTTCAATTTTAACCATAAAACCTTGAGCAAATACTGATAAGAGTTCCCTTCTTCAACGTGCTCAATATAAATTTTATCAAAAATATTAGCTGTGATATAAATGGACTCGGAATAACTTATAAAAAATTTAAATAGATTGACCTTAAAATACAACCATAGTTTTTACTAAAGCTGTGGAAATCATTTTTTTCTTCAAAACTACATATATCATTAATATCATTGATTAATATTGGAAATTAATGATAAACGTTTGTTTTGGTTCGTATGTCGATATATTTTTACTTCACATGCCAACATTATATATTACTTTATGGTCAAAATAAATCCTGATACTTGAAGTGACGGTACAATTGATAAGAAACAGAGGGAAATGAAATTTTTAACTATTGCCAAGATAATTCAAATGGATTTAACATTCGGAGACAGTTAATTGGTAGGAGTACCAGAACGCTCTTATAGGGTTTGGAACCCAGTTAAAGGTTAACTTTTGGTTCAGAAACACACATTTCTACTACATGTATAATAATCTTCTTATTAAGTCAGACAATGAGTCTCAATTACATGACAAGTACGGACACAAAATGACATTCGTTGTAACTTTAAAACGTCCAGACTAAGTTAAACCATCCATTTACAGTAAACCGAACATAATTTGTTAAATTCTTAAATAATTATGACAAACAGACTTTCACAGGAGGATTCTTTATAGATTCTTTATTTGATTCAAAATTAATATAAATCGCGCGACGTCATTAAGCTTTTTTATATTTGATTTTTGACTGAAAATTATTATCTTTTTGTTTTTTGTAAAGTGTTTACCTTTTAAATTGTTTAGGCTATAAAAATGATATTGATTTGGTTTTGAATTCAATAAATAATCTTATCAATTCCACAAATATATCCACATATCAATCTAAAAAGGTATTTTTAATGGAATTTTCTCTGTCTCTATAGTATATTCCCTACAAATATTTGTATGTTAATACTATTCAAATGGAAAATAAGTAGGATATGTGTCGCAACAGATGCCACTCAATAGAGCCATAAATGTAAAAAAGTGAAGAGAACCTTTTCCACCCACGCTATTTAATGGATATATAAACTATTTTTGAAATGTCTTCTGTATAAAACATATGTAAGATATTATTTGTGTAGATAAATATCTTGCAAACCTTCAATTATTAAATGTTAATATTTATATGGTACAAAATATTATTGTATATAGGTATATACCTACATATATATATATATATATATATATATATATATATATATATATATATATATATATATATATATATATATATATATATATATATATATATATATATATATATATATATGTATATATATATTCACTGAGTTCATACTTAACGTACATGTATTGTTAAAAATGTCTTACACACATTCAGGTTCTATTATGATGTTTAAAAAATATATTTTAAGGAGAAATATTCTTATCAGGCAAGCAATTTACCTCTAAAAGAGAGTGCTCAAACTCACCACTCAAAGCATTTTTAAAAACTTCACTCTCTCACTGATACTTGTCAACCCGTGAGCCTTTGACCAAACGTGAATTACATTTTTTTCAACAAAGCTCTGAGTTCATCTTTCACGAGCAAGTATTTTGTGAAAATAATAAAAACGGCTTACAAGCGTTCTATCCGCAGATTACAGAGAGCTAAAGCCTGCGTGTTAAAAACATTTCAGTATTCAAGAAAAGCGCACTCACATTCAATTACCTATTGAGGCAAGGTAAACTCAATTGCTCTATGTACAAAGCACACGCCTCATGGAGGTAAAATGTCATTATTTTGTAAACGCGGACAAAATATATCTCAATCGGTAAATTGATTCCAGAGCATATTCAAATGTGTACGCACCACTGATATGTTGTACCCATATACATATATTTCATTGTTAACAAGGTAGACAAGATATAAAGAATCAGACGAATAATCGAACTTTTACTTTCAATCTAAATATATAATCATCTAATTGCTCCGCATATTGAGGTTCATATATCTCAACTGATAAATCAATTCAACAATAGATTTAAATATATGTACCCATCTGATATGATGTACACAAATAAGTATATTTCATTGTTAAATAAGGTAAAAAGATACACCGAATCAGACGTATAATCGATCTTTCACTTTCAATCTAAAACATATCATCGGCTATTTGCTCTGCATACTGAGGTTCATATTAATTCATATAACCCGCCTTACTTACTCCCTCATAGTGACCTTTGCATAGGTTATTCGATTTTGATTTTATGAAAAAAGGTGTAAAGCTGAAAAGTAAATCCTGCCGTTAGATGCAAATATTTAAATCCTCCGAACTTACAACGTTTTGGAAGACTGCAAAATTGAGTCTGTTCACAAAAACTGACCAAACAAATCTTCAAATATTATATCTGCAGACCATACAAACTCTGACTACGATTGATATCACGATATTTTTGTTTAAACGTAAAAAATCAATGAATGAGTGTTCAAACCTTACATTTTTTTAAATATTAAAGCTAGCTCAATGTATGGCTTTAGGGTAATTGTGGAATGTGGGTAGGTCTTCAACTCTATTGGGTTCTTGGACACGAAGAGCATTTTTAAGATCAGGAAAAGCGTTATCAAGAGACATAAAAAAATATTTTTTTTTACTTGACTAGCAAGCTCCTGAAGAAACGTTTAATATTATACATATTTTTCCTTATGTAGGCAAAAAGTTGTCATACATAACTGATATGAGATAAATGATTTTGCTCCACACAATTCTACAATCGCATTGCTTAAGTTCGAGTATACCATTGATAGCGATAACTAACCCGGATTTTTTGAAGTAAAAAAACTCAATTTTTTTTTGTTGAAGTTTTTGAACTTCAGGTAGGACAAAACTTATTAGAGTATTTCTTAATTTTGATTTTATGTATATTTTACTCATCCACTAAAAAAACTCGTGCTACATTGCTCACCGTCGAGTAATTTATTTTACGAAAACTATGAATAAGAATCAAAGAGGGAAAAAGGGAATTTCTTTAAATGTTGCTGCTTTCAAGACCAAATGTGTTCATTGTTTCTCCCAAAATTTAAACAGGAATAAATAACTTTTTGAAGCCAATTTTTTTTTGAGAAGAATACATCTTTGTTCTTTACAAACACTATTTCTCATTTAAGTTGAGTAATTACAAACTTATTTATAACTTTATTCTTGATCGTCCTATCGTCAGGATATCTATTTATCGTCAAAATGATAAAAGAAAAATATTTATGCTTCTACTGTGAGAGATTTAAAACTTAATTTAATTAATAAAAATATTAGGTTACATTGGAAAAGTTCATATAGAAGATTCGTAAATGTCACTGATGGAAATTTTGTGTTCTTGAAGATGATGATCTTATATCTGAGCTGTTGTTTATTGAGGGGAGTTTATTATGAACGCTCTTTTTTAAATTCAACATCTCTAGATATAATATTTATTTATCTATAATAAAAAAGACAAAATTGAACATGACGGCACCAGTATTTTTTTGTGTGTTGAAGCAGCCAGCTATGCCAGTCATAGCTCAGTTATTGCACCTATTAAAATGTACTTAGAGCTACAAGAAAAAAGTAATACACATTCATTTGATTATATTCTCAAGATCGAAAAGCAGTTAATTGAAGCAAAATCAAAGAAGTAGAGAAGTGTAAATAATATCCAATGACTTTTTCACAAGCCAGATTGGGCAAAAAATATACTTTTTATTAAGTTTGTTCTAGCTCAGATTAAAAGGTCTCTCTCTCCTCCCTTATTATTATTCTTATATGTTAATGTGTGTACTTGTATTATAAACTTTCATGTAAATACAGTTGTGAAATAGACATCATATTAAACACATCACAATTAAAGTTTAATATGCCCACTAGGGTGTATTATAGAAGCCTAATATTAAGATATCAAAATTTATTCCCCCGCGAAAGTTGCGTCATAAGAAACTAAATGATCGTAGAAAAATATATTTTAGTTTAATCCCCCCCTTACCCCCCCCCCCCAATATTGCGTTCAAAGGTTTCGTTATGAACCAAAACTTGTTTGTTATTACTTATTTTGAAAAAATTAGTTTTACCAAATTTAGCTATGATCAATTTATGACTTTGTTATTTTTTGCAAATTTTTGTCTAATAATATTTAGTACCAATAAATAAACTTAAGTGCTGACGCACCACCCATTTTTTAAATAACAGCTCCTACTAGGGATCTCTTATAGTTTCAAGAAGGAAAAAGAAAAAGAGGGTACTCATCTATGTTTTTAAGATATTTTTTAAATACATTTGCTTTTCACATCTTAATTTTCATACAGTAACTCCCTCACATGGCTAAGAATATAAATCTATTACGTTTATTATATCCATAAACTTTTGCAGATAATAATATAAAGACGAAAAATGTTTTCTCAACTGATAAAGAGAAGCATCTAGTCTCCAGGAGCATTACATGAGGCAAAATGTCTTACCAAAGCCAACATAATTTTGAGATCCTATATTTCACAAAAAAGTCCATGTAAGTCGCACGTAAAACTTGTAAAATTTAAGGTAAATTTTTACACTCCTATATGGTTTCAAACCAGGTTAAATTCTCTTTTCATTGAAGGCTCAAAGCATTACCAATTCGCCGTAACTTTATTACAAGAGATTGATGAAAATTTACCCCCTTCAATAGAAAAAGTACTCAAGAGAAACGCTTTTTTTGCCGACCCTGAAAATATATTGCTAGCAGGTCTAACCGATAAATAAATTGAAACAAGATTATTTGACCTGGAAAAAGCTTTGTTTGCAAAAAAGAATATTAAAAAAGAAAGGAATTTTCAACTACCCAACACTATCAACTTTAATTCTAAGAATTTTTAAAATCTTATCGACTAATCAAATAAAAATTTGTCTGTTCCTCCAATTGTGCCTGAGGAAGATCTTATAGAAGCAAAAGAACATCTTTAAAAAATTAATAAGTATCCTTGCCACTCACAATCAGTGGAAAGAGCTGTAAAACTAGTAATGGAGGCATCTGCAAAAGTTTATGGATATAATAAAGTCATAGATTTATATTCTCAACCATATGAGGGAGTTACTGTATGAAAATTAAGATGTGAAAAGCAAATTCGTGATCCAAAGCATAGAAACTCTTAGATCTGCAACAACATAGTCAACAAACAAAAAAAGTTATATACAAAACACGATGTCACATAAATAATTATTTTTAAAAGTTGATACAGCTTTGCAGGCTTTTGGTTTTATTATTGTTATTTTTTAATAATGAATTTACCTGTTTTCCTATCAATCTTTTAATACCCCCCCCCCCCTCATTTGTATTATACCTTTTCTAACATATCACAAGTCATTGTAATTGGATGTATTTGAAAAATTGTATTGAAATATATGTTGAATATAAAAAAAAGATGTGAAAAGTAAATGTATTTAAAAAATATCTTAAAAACATAGATGAGTACCCTCTTTTTCTTTTCCTTCTTGAAACTATAAGAGATCCCTAGTAGGAGCTGTTATTTAAAAAATGGTTGTTGCGTCAGCACTTATGTTTATTTATTGGCACTAAATGATATTAGACAAAAATTTGCAACAAATAACAGAGTCATAAATTGATCATAGCTAAATTTAGTTAATTGAATTTTTTTCAAAATAAGTAATAAAAAAAAAGTTTTGCTTCATAACAAAACCTTTAAACGCAATTTGGGGGGGGGGGATAAGGGGGGGGGATCAAACCGAAATCCATTTTTCTACGATCATTTAGTTTCTTATGACGCAACTTTCGCGGGGGGATAAATTTTGATATCTTAATATTAGGTTTCTATAATACCCCCTAATGCCCACGCATGCAAGCGGATGGTGCCCTCTGGCCAACGAGTGTATTGTTTATTTAAGTGTACGGACATATAGTGGCTAATATATAAAATATTCAGTGATTTAAAATATTATCTATTCATTCGCTGGTGTTCCTGACAACATGAGATCCCATCCGTTCAGATTTTTAGTAGTTGAGATCGGGGATTAAAACAAAAAGGCCTCTGGACAGAAATAAATAAAAGTTTTTAGAGAGAGGAATAATATATTTTTGAGACTAAAAGAAAGGTTCGTAGTGGGTGTTAAGTCATAGACTAATGCCTTGGAAGAACTATTTACATACAATTTGATATCAACTGCCCAACAAATCATGTTTACACATACTCTATATAAGAGCATTTTTAGAATGTGGAAATCGGATTTCATATTTTTAAGCTTGTTAAATATTTCAACATACTTATTTTTTAACAAGACAATAGTTCTGCTTAGACAAATGACTTTCATAATGAAAGATTAGTCTTGAAGTTGCATGACACTTGTTTTTTTATATCACAGCACATGTAAAATTCATAAGGGACAACTACAACTCAGAAGAATATCTCTTATTTATCTATTGGATCCCCAAAGAAGAATTGCAGAGAAACACAATAACGAAAAAAGCGCAAAATATTGTTTATGGTCGAAACACTTCTGGGAACCTGGAGACACATCCATCATTCTAGTTTTAAATTTGTATTTCAAGTTGTTGACGTAATATTGTGATGTAACATATTAATTTTGTTTGTCAAAACTAACCAATTTTAAAGAAAATTTATTCACATTGACTTTATAGTTTTACCATCGTACTTTTATTCAATTTTTTTTGTTAAATATTACAGTTGCATAAATTTTTGGATTTTTTAATACTCAACAATTTTAAATCTATATTTATTTTTACCAAGTCCTTCTCACCCACTCCTGGAAATTTTTATGTGCTCCCGATATATAAGGTATTTATCTGCATTTGATAAAAAAAGGAATGTCTATTGGTTAAGAAAATAAGAAGAAGATTATGAACACAGCTAATTGAAAATTGAACATAAGCAATTTTCCCCCAGAACAAGAGTTCGTATAATATTGACATCGTATTATTACTAAAAGGGTTATAAAATAGGTGAAAGTTGAATATATCTCTGACGTGACAACATGAAACAATTTGTTCAAATTGTAATTAACATGGACCATTTCTCTCCCATTTAATTAAATTTAAGGAGGTAATCCAGAATTTTGTTATCTGCAATGAAGAACCACAAACTGTCCACCTAAAAAAAAATATTATCTGCCTTATCTTAAGAGAGGAACTAATTTAATCAAGAAGAAGATAATAATACATAATAAATCATTTGTTTTGAACAGATGGAACATGTTATATTTTGTCTGTATATAGAAGTTAATTATTTTTATGTCAGAAGAAAAAGCTACAAAACTAGTAAAACTGTCTGCAAACTGTTACTAAATTTAACCAACGTCATGGATATATCAAACTTGGAGAAATAAACCACCTCCTTCATTTAAACAAAGAAAAAATATACAATTTAATTATATGTGTCTAATTTTTAAGGCTAAAATTAATTTATTAAATTAAAATGTAATATATATATATATATATATATAACATGACAAAAATAATAAAGTTTTTGAAACGACCTGCTAACAAAAATAGTGAAGGAAATATTGAATGTTTTTGTGATATGTAAGATACTCTACAATATTTAGCAAATATTTTTTGTCGCTGAAGTCCTAAATAATTAACAAAATAGATTATAGTGCGTGTGTTTTGATATATTTATTCTTTGTCCTTATAAGATATAACACCCAATCATTTGAACTCGTATCATTACAACACAATAATTATAAACTATATAAGACAAAGATTGACTACAGCAAAGGGCGTAAATTTATGAAATTGCCCTTTCAAATTTAAGAAAAATTAAGATATAGGCAGTAATATGATGTTTCCATATTTGAGACCTGAATGAATGCTTTTCATAGATAATGAGCTCCAAACTCAGGCTTTATGTGTAGCGTGTACCATTTTTGAACACATGAAAATTAATGAATGTTCCCACCGCCATGATTCATTTTCAGTAGATTTTAGTTTGTATTCATTTTTTCGTATTCATTCATTTATTTGTATGTAGAAGTAATTGATTTTATTGGGACTGCAATGGTAAAACTAACATTTTCCTGCAAAATTGCTATATAACTTTTTCAGAATTAATCGTTGGTATAGAAATATTCATAG
>CP045896.1:28299573-28315091 GCA_013387185.1 Caligus rogercresseyi | reverse complement strand
ATAAATGTCGCAGTAGAGATGGAAATTCAGTAGAGTTGTTGACTCTCCTAGTAGAGATCACAATTGTAGACTCTCCTAGGATTGATCTCAATCGTGATATTATATTACGATGTTGTACAAACTATTATTATCATTTTCCTAATTTTATCCTATATTTTGGTGAAAAGGTTTCATATACATCAATCCAAAACTACGTGAAATAGAAGTCAAGAAAAATACCCCATTCTTTGTATAGATTTTAATGACAGAATATACATTCTTTTTCCCCCCGAGAATGACTATGTGAATGAGGGAATATTTTCATTCATTGAGCAATCATATTCCACATTCCAAGTCTTAAGGAATAGAGAAAAGGAGGAAAGGACTATAAAGATCCAGTGACGTCATTTTAAGAAACTAATTTTTTTTTTTAAATAATAAAGGATGATATAACTGGAAATTTTAATGAAGAATTTTCTTTTTCTACTCCCAACTCTTATATTGGAACTGAAGGACAAAGATAGAGTGATATATCATATATTTTTTTAATATAACAAAAGGAGTGAAATGACATCATGGTCATTGGAAAAGGTGTATGGTGACGTCACTGGATAATTGTAAAAATAGGAACTAATGCAGTTATTTAGATATGAAAATTCATACTCTTCGGTGGCGAGAAACCCATTGAGACCTTTAAGAAATTCCTCCAGGAGATTTTCATTCCGAAGCTTCTGATGAAATAACATGTACCTCCTCCTTTTGTGGTTGTTGTCATTTTCTCACTTATTGTCCATGAACAGGGCTCTCAAGTTTTGAAGTGAGTTCAGAGTGAAATTTAACCAGCGTTCAAATATTTAAAAAAAGTAGTGATGACGTTTTTTTTAGAAAAGAGTTTTTCGAAAAAAGTGCGTCTACTCGAAACATTATTTTTGTAATTGGGGGGGGGGGGGGGGCACAGACAATTTTTGAGGAATCTAAATTCGTTTAATTGAAACCTTATTTGTCGGAAAGGGGGGGAAGTGCAATTTTGGGATGTTATGGAAATAGTTCATTGAGGGTCCATTTCAAGGCAGGGGTGAATGTGGTTCTTGCTGACAAAAACTTATATTTAATTGTAAATGTTTTTTATACAAACATGTTATAAAAATGCTGTAAATGTAAGTCATTGTAGTACACTAGCATAAAAAATAGTACACTAACATTAAAAAATAGTACACTAACATAAAAATAATAGTACATGACCCTTCAAAAAAGATTTAATGGTAGAATATTTTAAGATATTTGTTATTTCAAGCTGTAAAAGCTCTCAATTAGTAGTCACATGAAAGTAGAAAATTTTAGACCTATTTTCTCAGCTTATTTTGGGGATTCTATCTTTTTGCAAAACGTAGAGGTAAACCAGAAATATCATTTAATATTATCCTACGTGCACAAATGATTAATCGGAATTTCTGCGTAGTATCCTTCGGATCAAGAAAAAATTTAAGAAAAAATGCCTTATGTCTCATTGGAAATTCAATTTTATATCTTTAATTTCTCTAATTTTAATAATGTTACAAAACGATACCTTTCGACATGTCTTGAGTTTATGCATTAATTAACTATTATTTAAAAATCATTTTAAATCTTAATTTAGTCTTTATTAATATGATTTTATTTTTTAAGGTTTTGTGTCGTATTTCTTCAACTAAAGTAATATTTAAATCGGATTATTCTAAAGTACAACAGTCAATTTGTGAAATTATTTTAAGCTTTAATTTTCAGTAGAAATTATTATTAAAAATATTTTTGAACAAATAAAAACTTGTGACCAATAGAGCCTTTTAATTTTTTATCAAGATTATTATTAGGTCTGCCCAAACTATAAAAAATCCTATAGCAACTTAATAGAATCTTCTTTTAGTGGAGCATCATATTAGCTTTAAATAATATGCCGGTAGGTTCAACTTCTATGATCCTAGATTAATGTTAATTCAATAATTAGTAGAAAATAAAAAATATTTTTTTAAAGTGGTGATGTTACATGGTGCTCTTATTCATAAACTACAGACAACTTCCATTCTCTTAGATGAAAGTTGATTATAATAATTATAAGTAGAAAACTACTCTAAGCATAGTAAATTGCGTAGCTCATATTCATGGACAATGAGTGAGAAAATGACAACAACCACTAAAAGGAGGAGGTACATATTATTTCATCAGAAGCTTCGGAATGAAAATCTCCTGGAGGAATTTCTTAAAGGTCTCAATGGGTTTCTTGCCACCGAAGAGTATGAATTTTCATATCTAAATAACTGCATTAGTCCCTATTTTTACAATTATCCAGTGACGTCACCATAGTCCCTTTTCCAATGACCATGATGTCATTTCACTCCTTTTGTTATATTTTAAAAATATGATATCTCACTCTATCTTTGTCCTTCAGTTCCAATGTAAGAGTTGGGAGTAAAAAAAAGAAAATTCGGCAATAAATTTCCAGTTATATCATCCTTTGTTATGAATAAAAAAATAGTTTCATAAAATGACGTCACTGGATCTTTATAGTCCTCCTTTTCTCTATTCCTTACGACTTAGAATGTGGAATATGATTGCTCAATGAATGAAAATAATTTCCTCATAGTCATTCTCGGGGGAAAAGAATGGATATTCCGTCATAAATCTAAAGAGAATGGGGTATTTTCTTGACTTCTTATTTCAGTATAATGTGCATAAAGTTATTTTTAGATCGATGTATATGATACCCTTTCCACCAAATTATAGGATAAAATTAGGAAATGATAATAATAGTTTGTACAACATCGTAATATAATATCATGATTAAGATCAATCCTAGGAGAGTCTACAATTGTGATCTCTACT
This sequence comes from Caligus rogercresseyi, assembly GCA_013387185.1. NCBI lineage: Eukaryota > Metazoa > Arthropoda > Copepoda > Siphonostomatoida > Caligidae > Caligus > Caligus rogercresseyi. The sequence continues at coordinate 28,312,253 of CP045896.1, read as the reverse complement.
AGGAGAGTTAACAACTCTACTGGATTTCCATCTCTGCTGCGACATTATATATATTCGTTCTACACTGACGTCATGGAGTAGTCATACTGCTAGGTATACATGATTGTTTTGTATTGCCCAGACAAACGGAAAAGGGAAAGGCATATGAAGTGAAAGAGAAGTGAAGAAGAAATGCAAATCCTTTTAATTAAAAACATTTTAATTTATCCATCACAAGATGTAATAACTGTTTGTCAAGAAGCGGAAAGAGTCTTTTGTCACTTTTTATCATTGACAAAGCTGCTTTATTAAAGAAAGATAAAATTCACTTGCATATTGCTGCCCAAGTTTTGCAAAACATTTGTGAAAAAACAACGGTAGGTTTTTAATGATCTTAATGAACATATGCTAGACGTTAGCCCAACAAACAATCACGTTTATAAATTCATAAAAGATTTGGAGCAACTTATTCCCGAATAAGACTTTATCATCAAGGAAGAGGGACGAATATAAAATTATTGACTACATAGAAAAAGTCATGATAAAACAGTATTATTCAAAGGACAGTAAAAGTATCATTAATATTATTAAAACCTATCACATTGTTATTCTCATGTTTATTATGTTATGCAAATATATTTATACAATAATTACATATCTTTAAAATTGTACCATGATTTCCCTAAATATATCAATAATTATTTTATATTTTACAAAAATTATTATAGGACTAATAGTAAAAAAATATAGCGAATCTTTTAAAATCGTACTACATAAAAATCACAGTTTTCATTCTTCATTATGGTTACTAAGTTTTCTTCTCTTCTGTTGTTCATTTTTTTCCTTCGGCAGACGCGTTTGCGCTTCTAGTTCTTTTATATTTTCTTTGTTCTAGGGCAATCACACCCCAAACAATCACCCCCCGACAATCACCCCCCGGGCATTCCCCCCCATGCCAATCACGCCCGGACATTACCCCCGTTAGTAATATTTGTTATCTCTTAAAGTCCACTTATGAAGTAGTTAGCTATGTTTTCTAGCTATTAACACTGGTGACGTCACTGGTTAGTACGTAATCACGGTTCTTTAGAATTGGAATCTGTATAAATTAAACGTGCATAATTTTGCAAATTTTGTGTCTTAGACCATATATCTGAGCTATCTATGTACAACTAAACAATATATAGTTTGTAACCTATCAACTCAAGATCTCTAATTTATCTCATATAGGTCCTAAGCTATTTTTTAAGATTTCATCACGGAACAACTTGTCCTAAAATCAAAAACTCATCAATAAAAATAGATTGACATATAAATTTATTTCCCAATTTATTATAATCATTTCTTCACACCCCAAAAACGTGTTCCTGTGGCTTTTTTTAAATACCTAAGTACCCATTAGTCTTCGCAAGCAGCGGAAAAGGAGATAAAGAAAGTGTTCACCAATGACGTCACCTTTGTTAAATCTAGAAAACATAGTTAACTTCATAAGTGGACTTTAAGAGATAACAAATATTACTAACGGGGGGTAAATGCCCGGGGGGTGATTGTCGGGGGGTGGGTGTCCTGTTACGGAATCATAGAGATATAAAGATATAGAGAGCTGATTCCCTTCAATACAGAGAAAACAGCGTTCTGTTGTTTCTGTGTGTCCAAACAAACAAAGTATTTGTACTATGTCATCGTAAGTTGATATATTTGGGGTGTCCAGAAGAAATGGACCAGGAAAATATGGACTAGGAAGAAATGGACCAGGAAAGAATGGACCAGGAAGGAATGGACCAAGGTAGAAAAGGAGAATTATGACTCATGGAAGAAATGGACCAAATACATAGGTAGGCAAGTTTTTTAGTGGAATGTATCTAAGTATTGTACAAATACTATTTCTCATATAAACTGAGTGTATAATGACATAGAATGATTTTATTTTTGCAATTTTAGATAAATAATCTCTTCTTTGGGTCAATTATAGTTCAAAATCCCCCGAATTATGGTAAATAATACGTATTGTCTTAAATATCAAACATACCGATGTTAGAAGCACTCAAAAAGTAAATACATAAAGAAGAAGAAATATATGCCTAATTTCGGGCGCGATTGTTATAAATGGAATATTTGAAAGGATAGAGTGAGGGGTGACGTCAGAGTCAGCAATAATAAAATGAAAGAGCCTCCAATGATCCGAGTCGAGTATTCAAACTTTGCAATCCGGCCGAATGAAGGCACCTCAACACATACAGACAATGCCTTGGACCCCCTCGAGTCAGTCGCCTCCCTTCCAGAAAGGCACCAAATTCCCGCCCCTCGTCTTCTTTAAAGGAGTCCCATCCCTCGTCCTCGAAAGGAGTCCAATCCTTCGTCTTCATGAGAGGAATCCCTTCCCTCGTCTTTGATTTAGAACTTCCCATCCCTCGTCTCCGTTATAGGATTTCCATCCTCATCTTCGTGAGAGGAGTTATATTCCTCGTCTTCAGGAAGGGTCCCTCCTACCATCACCTCCTCCATATTGAAGACTTGTTCCTCTTAGTGGAATTCGCTAATGAACTCCTCAGTCCTGTAATTCTATTCAAAGCCTAATCTGGAGAATGTCAAGATCTTAAAGGACCTCAAAAACCTTTGCCCTATTATATATTTTCTATTTATATTCATGAAAATAATTGATTTATATAAATTGACAAATACATTTAATTCAAAATTTGTTAAATTGTAAGACAAACATAATATCAATATTACTAGAGATTAAAAATGAGCATTTAAAACTAGTCTAAGGTTCCCCCACTTTAATTTCCCCTCACTTTTTCTGGAGAGATTCTGGTCATTAGAGACGTTGGTTTTTCGGACCCTTCTTGGTGCTACTGCAACTCAAACATGTGATGTGTCTTTCACTAGTATTCTTCCTGAAAAAGGCCGTCTCACCCTTTTACCCACCTCTCATAGTATCTCAGCTCTCATATCTCACCCCTAAAAAGCTTGATTTTTTTTAATTTTCGGTTTCCTCCCGGATAATGAACTGGCGAGTCTGCGCTCCCAGGACGAAATAAAAAGTCTCTGCCCAGAATCGGCCAAATACTTCCCCTTTATTCTAGACGTCCCCCGAGTTTGCTTTGTCCTTTCCTGGAAAGTCTGAATCATCCCCATAATACTCCCTCCTGGACAAATTGTTAAAAAATAAATTTGGTATAGAAGTATATATACATAGATTTTAATTGGTTTATATATTGACTAATGCTACCTGGTGTATAGTTCAGATTTTTATTAGTTAATATATTGACTAATGATTCATGAAAATTTTTTTTTTTTACAAAAAACAAACTGTATTGTAGCAAATATAAAGAACTTGAATATAAATAAAATGAATATAATACTAATAAATGTATAGTTATTATTATACCTGGGATAATAAATATGGCTTTTTACAGTTTATAAATAAACTTATAACATTTCTAAAATCTTTTATAGAATATGAAGGGACATGTGTTAGGATATATAGATATAGAAAGGAAGACATTTGTGTCAAATGCCGGAGAAGTATTAATATAATTAGGTGTATTTGAACTAGATAACTTCATTTATCTAAATAAAAATGAAATGACTGTGAATAGAAAATAGTATAACTAACATTTAATTTTTAATTGTTTTTTGTATAGCTTTTAGGTGATCATTTAGAAATTGAAATGTCACAAATATAAATAAAGAAACTGACCTATTACTGAATGGAAAGAATAAAAACAAGGTAACAAAGTTGAGCTAAAATAATAATAGAAGAGGGGCACATAACAATATGAAATAAAACAAAAAAAGCTTCTCATATCATGATAATATTACAGACTTCACATCGTCCGTGGATGGTTGAAACGCAAATGTGAGAGGTTGTGGGAGGGGTCAAGGGTCTCTGATTCATGATATATTGTACAGTTCAATGGCACTCGGAAATATTTCGTGTCCAGAGCGCTTCTTTTTCCTCACTCACGAAAAGGGAACCACTAAAATAATGGACGTGGAAATAAAGGATGGGAAATCCTATAACGGAGACGAGGGATGGGAAGTTCTAAATCAAAGACGAGGGAAGGGATTCCTCTCATGAAGACGAAGGATTGGACTCCTTTCGAGGACGAGGGATGGGACTCCTTTAAAGAAGACGAGGGGCGGGAATTTGGTGCCTTTCTGGAAGGGAGGCGACTGACTCGAGGGGGTCCAAGGCACTGTCTGTATGTGTTGAGGTGCCTTCATTCGGCCGGATTGCAAAGTTTGAATACTCGACTCGGATCATTGGAGGCTCTTTCATTTTATTATTGCTGACTCTGACGTCACCCCTCACTCTATCCTTTCAAATATTCCATTTATAACAATCGCGCCCGAAATTAGGCATATATTTCTTCTTCTTTATGTATTTACTTTTTGAGTGCTTCTAACATCGGTATGTTTGATATTTAAGACAATACGTATTATTTACCATAATTCGGGGGTTTTTGAACTATAATTGACCCAAAGAAGAGATTATTTATCTAAAATTGCAAAAATAAAATCATTCTATGTCATTCTACACTCAGTTTATATGAGAAATAGTATTTGTACAATACTTAGATACATTCCACTAAAAAACTTGCCTACCTATGTATTTGGTCCATTTCTTCCATGAGTCATAATTCTCCTTTTCTACCTTGGTCCATTCCTTCCTGGTCCATTCTTTCCTGGTCCATTTCTTCCTAGTCCATATTTTCCTGGTCCATTTCTTCCTAATATCATTATTTGGATCGAAGTAGATTATATCAAGATACATTTTGAAAGAGGAGACTTGATATGTATGTAGTTATCTTCTTGTGCCCGGAGTCCCTTATTCCACAGGATTCCTGGACAAGGGGAACTCCCTCATCTCTCGGTCGGACTGGCCTATTCTTATTGAGAGTTGTTTAATGACCTCCTCGTCACTGCTGGTTCACGAGGCTTGTTTTCTAATCATATTCATTCTTTTAGCATATTGAGGCCGACTGACGCCGAAAATGAATGAGGAGGACAGTGAATTCTCCCTTTAGAATTCATCTGGGAGGAGTGAATCAAGTGCATCAAGACAGTCCTCGTGGGGGAGGCACGTGCAACCATAGCGAGGAGGACTGTTAGGCACGGATTGAAACTCATCCACGGATCATGTAGGTAACGACGTTGAATGCCTAAAAGACGACCATTCCTTACTTCTTTGCTAATTCCAAGATATGGTTCTTCATTAAAAAGGGAGACCAAGCAACAAGACTTCCTTTTTAGGAAAAAAATCATCGTCTCTCGTATAAACTGACTTGTTCTTATTGTAATTTATTCAATGGCATCCTCAACACTAATAATCCTTAAGACATATTCTATTAAATACTTTATTTGTTTTTCAGCATAGCTGAGGCTCTAACTATCGTCAATGAGCATATATCATAGAGTGGCTTGACTAAATTAGGAACTGACGAGTAATCAAGGACACCGGAGAGCTATATCTTTCTTCAGATCTCTCAAACCGCCACGCCAAGGGGCAGAAAGTGACGGAATTTAATATGCATAGGCAGTTTGGGACATTCCTTGGCTGTTCTGGAATAAACAATTAAAGATCCGAGAAAAGTCACAGGCATTTTGTTTACTTCCGTTCCGTATAAGATAATGTGTCGTATCTTTTAAGAGCTTTTAGATCTTATTGGGATCTCTATTGTGTAATATCTTCATCGAATTTCTTAGTGCATGGCGGAACCCCCTCGATGGTGTAGCTTATCCCTATATCCTAATCGTCTTTTTCGTATATTTTATGAATCCCTTTTCTTATAAGATATTTTAGCTTCAAGTAGGGGAAAATTAAATTGTTGAAATAAATAAAATAAAGGTTCGAATCCCGAGAGGGGATGGTCATTTTGGTCTACCTCATTGATAAGATCCTAGGTTCGATAGACTAATTATAATGCTATAATGCTATATATATATCTAGTCGGATGCAATTCTGTCGAACCATATAGGCAAAAAAATTAAAACACTCCTAACTATATAATTGTCTTTATTTCTTTAAAAACATTTAGTTTCCGCAATAACATCTAGAGTCTAGAGTCGAAAGGTGTATTCAATTAGACCTTCAAGACAGTTGATTTCTATTTAATCTAAGACTTAATATGGACTGATGATACTTAGTATAAAAATATATCTTACAATTTCTTCTAAGTTATACTTATATAAACTATCAGCCAATATGAAAAATAGAAGTTTTACTCCATAGAATCAAATATACTTAAAAATTTAATTCGATCAGGGTACGTATGATTGTGTTGTGGAAGCAAGTTCGTCACCTAATAATCATAAAATATAGCAGAGAGGTTATATTTTATATTTCACAAAAAATAACTACTGATATGAATATATACAATGTTTCCAATAGCTGTTGAAATTATATATTTTTTACAATAAATAGTTTATGCTAATTAATTTTACAATAACATATAGTTTGGTCTTTCAAAATATTAATGACCATATACCAAATTATTGATGTTTAAATTGAATGAGATTAGTAAGAATGCTTCGCACCCTTGTTTCTTGAATATCCTTACTTTCTTTTTTTCCTAAATGGAACAGTCTTATACTTTATAACATTTTGAAATCTCTTTAATGAGAGACAATAAATGGTTGGATTCCGGTGATGAATAAAAAATATGGTCATTAACATTTTGAAAGACCTAACTATCTTTTTTTAATACAATATTTTTTATTACAGCCATAGATATTTTTAAAATTAAGTTATTATCTTTTGGCAATCTATTATCTCATGAATTAATTAATCTTTTTAAAACCTTTTCACTCTCTTGACACACATATATAATATCTTTTGATGGATATTTTAAAGCTCTCCTAAAAAATCCTCCCCAGTCCATTTTGTGGTCATGAGGCATCCCAGTATGCTCAGCATGATTCCTAGTCTTGCGAGACTGATTAAAGATGGCAACTCTAGAGGTGCAATTATACGCCACGCAAGAAGGCATTATGAATCTAGACATAGGAAAAATCATAATTAAGAAATATAATTATTTATTTTATAACAAACCTCTACAGAGTATAATGGGATGATAATTCGTTTTTCAAGTAAGATAGAAATAGAATATGAAGTCTTTATATCTCTATGTGAAAGACATATAAAAACATAAAATTAGTTATGAAAGGTTTTGTGCTTTACGTCTTTTTAGAAGATGTAAAGACCTCTAAGATGAATGCTCTTTCCCAAGGTCTTATCAGTGCCTTAGAATAGGAGAATCTGGACCAAGGAGAATATAAATTTTATATTCTCCTTGGTCTAGACGAAAGACTGATGAGTCTTACTAGGGATTGGAAAAATATTTATTTAAATATAAAATGTTGTTTTAAAATATTTCCTCTTTTTAATTTGTTTTAAATATTTTCTAATTTTTTATGGTGTTTTATATATTTCCCTGTTTTTATACTTTTTTTAAATATTTAATGGTATTTATCTAAATTTTAACTAATAAACAATTTTTGTAAAAAAAAATATATTGAAAAATTTATTTCAAAGTTTATTTAATAAACATATTATTGTCTTGAATACCAATTTACATGGGTATAAAAATATTTTATCAACTTTTGTCTCCGGTTTCACGCTGGTTGAAAACCTGACAATATACAGTATTCATCCGTTTTTGTGGAGACTGCACCCTCTCACGTTAGCTCTGCGAGCAAAAGTCAGACAGCTGTTATCCAAATATATTCTAATGGCGCCAGGAGTTTTGTATTGCGTTGTATTTCTTATTTCATATTTGGATTTGTAACCTTTGCAAAGATTTTGACTGTTGAGAAACAGGCCCAGGCTGTTGGGGGGGAGGGGCACAGTTTGCACATTCATATAAAATTGACCCACGTCACTCAGTGGGTGGGCGGGGCTGCTGTTGAGGCGAGAAAACATTTATCCACAGAGATGTCAAGAAGCAGTTTACAACATAAGTGGCTTCAATAGCTTAGCCTAAGTAACGATGACATCAAGTTTGTCGACATAAAGACTGCTTTTTTGCCGCCATTGTAAATCCCGTTTCAAAATCTCAACATATCGAGTCCGTAAAACACAAGAAGAATATGCAACTCAACACCACAAGGAGCAGCTCTCAACACAGCTTGGAGACGTTTTTGAGAGAAGCGCCAAGAAGTCCAAGTGGTTTGACCTCAACACAAAAACTCTGTCAAGCTTTATTGGCTGCTAACATCCCATGACACAAATTGCAGTTCCCATGTTTCGTCAATTTCTTGAAGATCATTGTGCTGTATCTATTCTTGACGAAAGCACTCTCAGAAAGACTTATCTGGACATCTGCTATCAGATGTGCTCGCAAAATTAAAGTTAATTTTAAAGATCAACCCATCTGGTTCGCCATCGATGAAACTACGGACGTAGAAGGACGATACAATCTAAACGTGGTTGTGGGAAAACTAGCTGCAGATTCATCCAAACGAGCCGAACTGGCGCACTCGATGATATTAGGAAAGAACCAATGCTGAGACAGTATCTAGTGCCGTAAATGATGTAATAATGAATATTTTAGAAGTTAAGGCTGAAAACGTCAAACTGATGCTCTCTGATGCTGCTGCTTACATGCTGAAATGTGGTGGAAAACTGAAAATTTTATATCCTAATCTTCTTCATGTGACATGTCTCGCCAAAGCTTTTCATCGAATCGCTGAATGTGTTCGGAAACATTTTCCGAAAGTGAACGAATTAATCTCAGTTACTAAGAAAGTGTTCCTAAAGGCTCCATCACGGATTCTAGCATGGAAAAATTTCAACCCAAATCTTCCACTGCCTCCCGATCCAATACTAACTCGTTGGGGAATATGGGTGAACGCCGCATTGTTCTATGCTGAGAACCTTGACGCAGTGAATACTGTGGTCGAATTTTTTTTCCTCATCAGCAAGGCCTTTATTTATCTAAGTGACAAAAGTAACATACTTAAATAAATAGTAAAATAGGAAAATCGTGCTTTTACAATAAAAACATAAATAAACATTCTAGTTTATAAGAATTACGAAAGCATATCATAGCATAAAGCTGACAAAAAACCCATTACAATGCTTCCAATGGTTTTTTTACTCCGGAACGATCATTTGGTTGCTCTTATTCTGGGTAAAGTATTACGAGAAACCTATTTTGATGACTGATCCTAGAGATATAAAATATAAAAACAAAAAAGTTTCGCGATTGATGAAGGGCTTCCCACATTACGAATAAAATTTGAAATTCAATAATATTGTTATTCAACATATAAATCCTATTTCTGCTCAAATAGTGGCAAAATCATAAAAATAATGCAATTCATAGCAAATTCAACTAAATTGCCATCTTTTTACACTAAAATATATCTCCTTTGATTTATACAAATAACATTAAATTTGCTATTAAATCCAAACACCTCTTAATTTATGATATGAAATTGTTTGTAATGGGTTTTTGTCAGCTTTATGCTATGACTCATCAGTCTTTCGTCCAGACTCTACTCTAAGGCACTGGTCTGTATAATAAGGTCTGGGCAATACAAAAAACAAACATGTATCCTAGCAGTATAACTACTCAGTGACGTCACTGGAGAACGAAATATATATATATATACATGCTTGCACGCGTTCCACTTTTTCCCCGTTCCGATCAATTCTTTCCGTTCCGTGGAACGCCGTTCAATTTTGCGTTCCATTCAAAAATTGGATTTCAAAAAATTCTCGTAAGAAGGCTCTTTACTTTTCACTGCATCCTCGTATGTATCGGGTATAAATTTTAAACAGGTCCTAATAGTTTCGGCTTGAAGTTAGTTACCGCAATTAAAGTTCCAAAAAACTTACAACTTCGATAATATATTTAAGATATAAAATAATTGAACCAGAGGCTCGGCCCGAAAAATTAACATATTTTTTTACCCGACCCAAAAAAATTACAATATGAAAAGTCAAACATATAAAATCCTATCCACATATGGTCCACCGAATTTCTCTGTCTATACTACTCTTAATTATTGCTTTATCAGAGAACAATTACGAAAAGTTTAAAGTTTACATTAGATTAATAATAATTATACGATTATTCTTAAAATCTTAAGAATAACATTAGTTTATTTAAATATTATTTGCTGCTGGAAGAGCTGTTTTTCGAAATTTCATCCTATCTTTGCCTTGTCCTTCGCAATAAAAGTTTAGATTGGGAGAAGAGTCTCTCCGAACTAACACTGCTGGGGAGTAAACATTATATCGAATGCAATCTTTTTAATCTTTTTATAAGCATTATTTGATTCCATTGCCTCAGACTCATTGGTTAAGAAACGGTCAACTCTGCTTAGCTGAGTCAGTCTTCTACGGCCTCTTGGGAAAGAAATTACCTTTTTCTTCCGCTGCTGGTTCTTGCGAAAGTTGACTAGAAGGAAAATCTCCCAGTTCTTCGGCTCTTCTAGTAAATAATTTCTTGCTAATTCTTGCTTTGCAAGGTCTAAAAAAGCCTACTTTGAACTCAGGGAGATATGCTGAGGCAATAACATCTCCTTACGTTCAAAGTAGCTCCAAATCTTTCGTTTGATCCCAAAAGAGAGTGCATCAATTAACACCCTACACCTGGACGCAGCTTCCCTCTTCTGTTTGAACAAAAAATGGAATATTTGATCAATGAATATAGCATACACTTACAAATTATACTCATACCATTTTAGGATCTTGTATTTGACCAAAAAGTCCATATGAGTCTCACCATAAAATTTGTAAAGTTTATACAAAAAAAAATTGTACTAAAAGAGGGTAATCCAAGAATGAATGTTTCCCAAAGGCAATAGAAGCTCTGCACTCTGCTTCTCGATTGGCGTCTTTCTGATGATTATTTTTTTTTGCCTGTAAGTCGTTTGGAAATCAACTATATTTGTTTTTTAATATGTACAAGTCAAACCCCAATGAGAATGCTGGACTCTTAATTTTTTGTAAAATACTTTCTATATATATATATATTATAAAACAACTGAAAGTCCGTTTGATAAGAATAGAAAATTACTAGTGGGGACCCATGTCTACATATTGGGGGACACACAAAGAAGGGTCCCATCCGGTCCTGTGTCATGAACTTTCTTTGTACTACAAGTTGTAGCCTAGCGCTAAGATTCTTGTCAAAGTGAAAGATAAACTTTGACGACAACTATATAGAGGTTTGCACAAAAATTTGAATGGATTAAAACACTTTAAAAAAACATTTACATAAATTCCTTCGTACGACAAGTTTATAGAGAAGAGGAACCATAGAGCAAATCTCAACTTTTAAAGTATAATGATTAAACGAATTTCAGGTTGCAAATTATAATTGGTTTATGTACAATAAAACGACATAAAATATGGACCATTACAGTAACTAAATAATTAAATTTAGTGACCGACAAACAACCTGATAAAATGTATAATACAAGATAAACTCAAGTTGGGGGATTTCCTCTTGAATATATTTGAACGGAACGCAAAAAGACAAAATTTTAGCGTTCCGTCTCAATTTCTTCCGGTCCGCAACACGCTGTTCAATTTACATTCCGTCACAACCCTGTATATATATATATATATATATATCTATAATATATATATATATAAATAAGAGAAAGAGAAGGGAGGGAGTATTTTGCCTCACTTCTCTCCCTTCTTTTTTCTTCTATCCAGGTAACACTAACAGCAGTTACCAAATGGTAATCGTATATTCTCATATCAAAAGATCAATTTTTGGGGAGTACGTGCAAAATGTATTTGCTTATATCTCTTAAAGTATAGCGATTTTTAGAACACCAAACATATCAAATGAAAGCTTGGTTAACCAGCTTTAATATTTTGGTATACTAAATCATGTCAATTTAATAAGTAGAGAGTTATATGTACATTAAAAAAAGCCTATCTCGCGTACAAAATGACGCATATAATGGATTATAAATGCGTCAGAGACAAAGTAAAATTTTGAGAGGATACCTTGACGCAAATCTAAGAAACACATTATTATTTATTTTTTTCATAATCGATTTCTTATAGGTCAATACAGGCTCTGAATCATATGATGTAAACTCAGATTGTACTGAATTCTGAATTGATAGAATGCAACCAAGGTCATTTTTGGATTTATCATCTAAAGTTTTACTAAACTTAAAAGTACTATTTTACTCTGAAGCGAACAAGTCATCTTCTACAGGCGAGTGAAGTTAATTGATACAAAAAAGCTAAGCTAACAATACACACTCCATTTTTTCTTTGTTTTTACTGAAAACTTTGTTTTATTAAAAAACATCAAACATACGTCTGGTAGTAAATTAGATTTCCTTTAAATTAATATTATTATTGAAGTCTGTAACGTCCACCATTTTGAAGAAATTTGCGGAAAACTATATTTTTACTAAATTTTTAAAACTTTGACCTCGTTGCGCGACCTCGTAATGTTGACCGATTTTGTTCAAACTTTGTATGTCGTCTTCTTTTATCACCAAGAAACAGAAAATCCACAATGTTGCTAACATTTCAAACATTTGAAAAATAAGAACAACCCTAATATATATATATATATATATATATATATATATATATATAATATATAATATAATATATATATTATATATATATATATATTAGATATATATATATATATATATATATATATAGCTATATATATAGCTATATATTATATTATATATAATATATA
>CP045896.1:28283101-28299473 GCA_013387185.1 Caligus rogercresseyi | reverse complement strand
AGATGTCACAGAGCTGTGTGGTGTAAATACAGAAGAGGAGAATTATAACTCCTTTGATAGTAACAAATAACGAAGAGTTCTAAGGAAGAAACAAAAGTTCCTACCTACTCTTCCATAACAATAGCTCACAATTCGGAGCAGAAGTCCTACAATGTAGTCTATTATAGACTAAAATCTCATTGATTGGAGAGATAATGATGGGAAAAGTTTAAAAGGATTCACACCTAACTGTCTCACTACTATAGTTTATTCAATGTCCTTCAACTAAAAAAAGAAGATATATTATATAGAATCAATGACTGTAATAGCGGAGCGGGTATATTATTTTCCAATTAAAAAGCCCTAGATGTTTTTGTCGCTAAATTTGAAGCCGTGAAAGGACTAATCGAGATGACAGTGGAATTAAATTAGTGAAGGGGACTTGAAAAGCAAGAGCTCTACAGAATTCCAATTGAAGTCGTCATTAAAAACGGTCTAAGATAAATCTCGATTCCGTAGGGAATAATAATGAATATGGGGATGTTTGTTTGGAGGCTTGATACGTCCCTCATTCACGACAAGGAAGAAGGACATAGACAAACCATCGCTGAGGTATTCAAATCAATAATGTCTGGAAGAATTAAATTCCTAATAAAATAAATGGAAAAAACTCCCAAATGCCTAACTTCCAGTGAGGGGACGGAAGGTTGAATACTTCCACTCATCCGTCTTTACAATGCTTCAGGTGTCAAAGGTTTGTCATACTAAAATAAATGCATCAGCCCATACGTTGGCTACACCGAGTTCGAGAATGCTTTCAGGCGCGGACTTGGCCTTTATTAAGAATATATGGGGGGATGAACGAAGAGCTACCTAGGAGACTGCAAGGCAGGATGAGAGGATGATCCTGAGGTAGTAGTACGAGCTACCTCTCCTCATTTTTCTCCTCCACCGAGCCTGTCTCAACATACACGAAAATAATGACACTGAATAAATGACGGCTACTAAAAAAGAAATTGTCGATTCCCAATGACAAAAAACTTAATCTTTTAAGAGATGATTGGACCAAGTAATGCACAGAGGCACCTCAAACGCCAACAATGCCCAAAAAGAGCAAACGTATATTGAGCAGTCCACAAACAGATAATAGTAAACGAACCAAGGACAGGGAATGGAACGAGCAGAAATCCCAAATTAGACTAAATCGAAGGCTTCTATAAAATATTATTCCCTGATATCCCAGTACTTTATCGTTTCTTCGTCTAATATAAATTAACGTATATCAACATTGAGTCCACCTCTACCATCTGTCTTTTCAACTAATATAATCAATGGCTAGTGGTCTAGATCAATTATATCTAATAAGAACGCCTACATAAAATATGTTGCCCCCAAATTAATATGGGAAAGCGCATCACTTGCATGGCTGAGCTCGATCGGGGCTAAACAGGGACATAGTTGTATCTTTACAACAGAGCCACCTCTATAGGCGAGGAGGAAACCGGCTTAATCAATATAAAAGGACTCTCGTTTTTGTCTGTGGTAAACTGAAGCCAAGGCCAGCAATTATTACCTCATCAGTATAATGATAACACAATCCCCAAGTTCTGCACTAAGATCTTGTTGTTTGTCAATTAAAAGTTCAACAATAAAATTTAGTTATTGCTAGCTACTATTCTGATATTACCAAAGATGATCCGACAAGTGTGATACTTCCACTCGTTGAATTTTGTAATATCATCATAAGCCTTTATTGATTTGTGGTGACTTCAATGCAAGAAGTACTCTTTGGAGAGACAAAACGACAATCCTCACGGTGATAACTTGAGGAGTTCATGGCAGAGTATAATCTCAGATACAAACGTAGGCTGGGTGCCAACTTTTTCAGGTGTTATGGGTGAGTCAATAATTGAGTTTAACTATGACTAATATTTGGTGCCAATCACTTGTCTCTTCATGGAAAACGGAATGAACTACTCTGGATCAGATCATAAGTTTTGTACCTTTGACATTAATGGGACTCGATCTTGCCAATAATATACACCTCAAAGTGCCGATTAATTTAAACTTAATGAGGTTGTTAGAGTCATCAAAATGCCACTGGAGACCTTTTGCTGGATATGAATGGTATAGATCTGGAGGCTACAAATATTGCAACAGAGCTGCTCGACTCCATGAAAATTCGTGCACTATTAGCTCAGGAATTCTCAGGATGGCCAAACCCGTGGTGGAACGACAACCTTAGGCAGCAACGACGTAAAGTCAAATACTTTCAACGCAAAGGACGGTCTGACGAATTCAGAGCTGAAAGCAGATCTATAAACTATGATCATTAAAGCGAAACGAGAAGCCTCAAAGGTGGATATCTAATTGGAGGGATCCAAGGATATTTCAAGATTATTGAAGTCGAGAGCAAATCACTCAACCCGCACCGTGTTGGCATAATGGGTGACCTCGGAAATGAAAAGGAGAGCTTGAAACTGATTTTTGAAGAGCACTTTCCTAACTCAGTGAAAAGGGTGATGCATCACTTCAGGGTGTTCAAATTCCCAAAGTCAGGAGCCTCATGAAGACTACTTTGGCGTCACACTCGTCAAAAACGCTATAGAGAGCCTCAAGTCAAATAAAAAACTGGCTCCGATCAAATTCCTGTCCAGGCATACAATCACACTACCTGACATTTTCTGGAACGCTTGACACGACTTTAAAATGCAGTTCTGCGAACAACCGTTACACTACGAGATCTGGCGAGAATCAAAAGTTATTTTCTACCCAACTGGTAAAAAGGATTACGTGATCCGAGAGCTTTCAAACCTATTACTCTCACTAATGTTGCTTCAAACTACTAGGAGCGGATGGCATGGAAATATACCACGAAAGGTGACTTGAATATTCAAAATCAACAGGCCTTTATCAATCATTGAGTCCATGAACATAAGATAAAACCAGGCTTGCACGCGTTCCTTTTTCCGTTCCGTTCATCGTTCCGCCAATTCTTACTGTTCCGCGGAACACCGTTCAATTTGCGTTCCGTTCAACAATTGGATTTTCAAAAATTCTCATAAGAAGGCTCTTTACTTTTCACTGCATCTTCGTATGTACTGGGTATAAATTTTTAAACCAGGCCCCTAACAGTTTCGGCTTGAAGTTAGTTATAAGATTAGTTTTGTCTCAAGTACATCGATAGGCACAACGAAGAAGAAGCCAGTTTTGAAACTCATAGTTAAATTATTATATGATCAAAGAAGAAAACTTTTTACACAAAAATCATTTAAAACAATATAATGACAATGAATGAATATAGAGGAAAGCGTGCCAATCCTTTTTTAATAACAGTACAGTACAATGATCCTTTGATCCCAAGAAAGAAAATGACTATTGTTTATTTACTCAACATGTTTGAACAAAAAATGAATATTGATAATTGAAATATAGCATACACTACAATTTTAAGATTTTGTATTTGACCAAAAAGGCCATATGAGTTTCACATAAAATTGGTGAAGTTTATCCTATTTTTTGGGTGCTAAAAGAGGTACTACAAGAATTAATGTTTCTCAAAAAACAATAGAATCTCTGCACTCTGCTTCTCGATTGGCGTCTGTCTGACGATTTTTTTTTTGCCCAGTAAGTCGTGGACTCAACTTTATTTGTTTTTTTATATGTGCAAGATATAACCCCATGAGAAGTGCTGGACTTCTTATTTTCTTGTATAAGACTTTCTATATATGTATATTAAAACCCACTGAAAGTCCGTTTCAGAAAAAAGAAAGTGGTCAAACTTCCATTATCACAAGATAGAGCACACATGTCTACATATTCTGGGGACCCACGAAAAAGGGTCCCCTCCGGTCCTGTGTCATGACTTTCTTTATACTACAAGTTGTAGGCCTAGCGCTAAGATTATTTCCAAAGTGAAAGATAAACTTTGACGACAGCCATTTAAAGAGGTGTACACAAAAAGTTTGAATGAGTAAACAACCTTCAGAAAACATTTACATAATTCATTCGTACGTAAGTTTATAGAGAAGAGGAACATAGAGCAATCTCAACTTTTAAAGTATAATGATTAACAGATTTCAGGGTTGAAATTATAAATTGGTTTAGGTACAATAACGACATAAAAATGGAACTAAATAATTAATTTGAGTGACCGACAACAACCTGATGAACTGTATATACATACTAAAATCGAGTTGGGTGATTTCCTCTTGAATATTATTGAACGGAAACGCAAAAAAGACAAATTTTAGCGTTCCCGTTCATGTTCTCGTTCAAATTTATGCCTTCTGCGGAACGCGTTCAATTTTCCGTTCCCGTCACAACCCTGGATAAAACAATTGTAAACTGGTACGTCTTCTATTAAAAATAGGGTCGATATGCCAGTTTTTTGTTGTGAACTAGCATCTGTGATAACAACGAGAGGCGGCCCAGGGAGGGATCCTCTCCCCAATGGCTTGAAACCTTTCCTTTCAGGAAGCAGTGGAACCTAATCGAGCAACCAGTCTTCAAAATAGCCTATGCAAATGACCTGACTCTTTTTGTTCGAGGTATGACAGCCCTAACCCTGGTCAGTTTCGATTCGATGTCCTTAATAAAGTCCTGTGGGGGTCTAAATGTAGAAATACCACTTTCAGCAATGCAAAACCACAACTATGATAGTCTCAAAACGCCAAAAAGAACCTTGACGCTCGGTATTTATGATGGATCGAAATCGAACGAGTAAAAACGTTTAGTATCTCACGATATAATCATAGATGATAATCTTCGTTGGATGATCACATTAAGTACATCACCACTAAAGCAAAAAGAGTCCTATTTGCCCTAAAAACTTTTGTAGGGCTCGATAGGGGTCTTAGCCTTTCAAAGTCGAAATGGATTTACGAAACTATATAAGGTCAGTTTTGAGCTACGGAGCAATAACTTTCGCGGCTAAAATTAAAGTCAATAACACAAAGTGAAAAGTTGTCTAAAGAAGTACAAGACTTGGCCTTATATCGATTCGCGAGCCATGAGATCAAACCCAACTGCCACCATGGAGGTGCTGTGTGGTTTTAGTTCCATTGCATCCTATATATCATGGAGCTAGCTTGCTTAGCAAGATTTCAAAACAAGGAGCTGTGAACTCTCCTGTTTTGGTCTTCGAGAAAGGACATCTCCGGTATATATTAAGTTCTTGGAAAAGAAATATAACATTCCACACTCCCAGTCCTTTTATAACCAGTCAGTGCCTTAAGAGTAGCAGAGTCTGGACAGATGCGGATGAGTCATAACAAAACTGACAAAAATCTCATAACAAAACAAAATTTCATATCATAAATAATAGGTGTATGGATTGAATACAATTTAATGTTATTCTTATAAATCAAAGGGATATATTTTAATGTAAAAGATTGGCTTTGAGTGGAATTTGCATGAATGCATTATTTTTTATGATTTTGTCACTATTTTGAGCAGCAATAGGATTTATATGGTTGAATAACAATATATGGTATTTCTAATTTATTCGTAATGGGGAGCCTTTCATCAACACAAAACCTTTTTGTTTATATTATATATCTCTAAGGATCAGTCATCAAATAGGTTTTTGTAATACTTTACCCAATAAGAGCAACCAATGATCGTTCTGGGTCCAATCAGTGTCAAGAGTAAAATGAGATATTGGCAGTAGCCTATTCTACTCTTGAATTGTGCAATGTACGATTGTGATTGCCTTAGACATAAGTTTTCTCCGATGGCAGTATGTGGGATGCTTCCAAGGTGTTGTTTTAATCCGGAATATCATTTGTTGCTCTTAGTCTAGGTAAGAGTTTATGAGAAACCTATTTTGATGACTGATCCTAGAATATAAAACATAAAAACACAAGGTTTCGTGATTGATGAAGGCTGCCTACATTATGAATAAAATTAGAAATGCATAATATTGTTATTCAACATATAAATCCTATTTCTGCTTAAAATAGTGACAAAATAATAAAAATAATGCATTCATAGCAAATTCAACACTCAATAGCCATCTTTTTACATTAAAATATATCCCTTTGATTTATAAGAATAACATTAAATTTGCTATTCAATCCAAAACTATTTATTTATGATATGAAATTTTGTTTGTTAGAGATTTGTCGCTTTTGTTATGACTCATCAGATCTCGTGACAGACTCTGCTACTCTGGCATGTAAGTCCATTGGGACACGGATAATTATCAGTGTGGTCCGGGGAAAAAGGATATAATGTACAAGAAAGTGGTGCGTTGAGGATTTCGATATCATTGGATATACTGATGGTTCAAAAATATGTGTCCACACGGGAGCAGGTTTGATCCATCGCGCAGGTTGATGTGGTGCTAGAAGAGCGAATCTTGAAGCTAGACGACACTAATACTGTGTTTCAGGCAGAGGTCGAGGCTATGAGGAGTCTTGTGAGTGGCCTAGAAATGAGCAAAATGGAGGGCCAAAAGTTCTTAATTTTGTCCGACATTCTTTCTACCATTAAGACCTTGGACGCTAGGCCGGGTTAAACGATTTTTGCGGATGTGAAAAAACTGTAGGAAGCCCTCGAATCTTCCAGATGTGACATCACAGTGGGATGGGTAAGGGGCCACAACGATACTACGGGTAACGAATATGCCGACTTCCTCGCAAAGAAGGCGCGCAATTAGGCGGCCAAGTGGCTGTGCCTATATCCATCAACCAGACAAAGAACTCTCTAAAGAACACGCCTTGTCAATGTGGAAACCCCAATGGCTGGCCATGGATTCCTGTAGACAATCGAAGCATTTCGTCCTCGAGCCGTATATTGGAAGGAAGATTTTTCATTTTAAGAGGAAAAGTGTCTCGAGGATCGTTGCTATGGTTACCGGACATATTGGCCTAAACGCACACCTCTACAAGATGGGAAAGTCTTCTACCCCGGTTTGCGACTGTGTGAGGAAGACTATGATGAACCCCTATCCACCTAATCTGCGCGTGTCCCTGAACGAGGATGGAGATGGACGAACTGGCCGAAGAGATGCAAGAAGGAAAAAGCCCATGGAGGAGAATCTTCTCAGAGCCTTTTTGATTTTGTGTCAATTTAATTTATTTGGCAATAAAGGTTAGCTCAAGACAGTTTATTACCGGCTGATCCCGGATTGAGTTCCGGTGTGGTGGGGCTGATATAGGAGCTAAACAAACGAACAAGGTTTATCTTTTATATGCTATGAATAGAAATTGTTTTCTATTAATTTATATATTTAAATAAATATTACATGTAAAAACAAGGCATATTTATCAAATTCATTTATGTCTTGGCTGGATGAATTATGCAGTTTGAATTATATATATATATATATATATACGATATATATAATGATAATTCACCAATCTCTATCCGTCTGTATGTCCGCACGCCATCTCCTCCCACATTTATGGTCAGGTTTGAACTTTGCAGGTACCTATGGAATCTTGGGTCAAGGCGGACCTAATAAAACTATTTGCAAAGTGATGAGGCCATGAAAAAAAATGTCATGAGTTATGATCAAGGAAGTAGAGAATTGAGCTTGATAAGCTTCAAAACACTGAACTTTTGCCTCCTCTCTTATATTCTTTAAGGTCTGTTTCACTCACAAACCAGCTCCAAACCTACCCATACCCGAAGGGCGAACATATGGGCGCCGTAGGCGTCCAAATATGCGAGTATATAGTATTTGTGATTTCAAACGTTATCTTTTTTTAAACCAGTTCGTTTTTTTATGTAAATAGATAAAAATGAGATATTTACCTAAAACCCAAAGCGAATGTGTTAAAACCCTAAATAAACCTTATAGTTTAAAAAAATCATCTGGGGAGGAACACAAACAATAAAATATGATATAAATATTAAATAAATAAAGTATTTTTTTAAATCATTTTACAATCAATTACACAACTAATACATATTTTAAAACGCTGAACACAAATGTTAAAAATATATCTTCGTAATATGCAGAAGGCTATACATAATACAACTTCTTGAAATAATTATAATCAGTTTTTGATGCTGGAGTGAGAGAAATGGGAATATTAATGATTCTTCCGGCCGACGTCCACGTTCCTTTTTCTTACAGCGAGGGGATTTTCAAAGTAAAAGCTGCATATCTTGATGCTGCCGACAAAAATATGTCCTCAGCTCGAAGAGATGCGGGGTTCGTTGAAGGACAGCTTTTGACACATCAGGGCCTTTGATTTTAAATAACTAAAAGTAAGTACCTTAGACTCCGGTGATTTGTTGTTCTTTCTGTGGTCAAAGAGAACATGCCTTGCCAAGCTTTTGAAATTTCACAACAGAGATTAGGTGAGTTAAGAAGAATAAAACGACCATACCACAATCTTTACATGGTCTTGTAAAAAAAAGGATCGGCTGAAATTATCAACTGAGAAGTGAATTTCCTTCCATCATGAATGCCAAGTAATGATTCAGTATCCGATGGTTTCATTTCGAAGGGAGGCCAAGGATATTCAATATTTTGCAAATTTTGTTCACCTCTCCTTTATGAGATGACGGAGACATTTTCAAGTGCCATGGTGTTGTCGATAGAATTTGTTGGTGATAGGATACATAAATCGTCCATCCGAAAATTATTTTCGTTGTAGAATTGTAAGGATTATAAATTTGATGGTTTCCTCCTTCAAACTCTCTGGTCGTGGTAGATTTCGAAATAAAAATTCTTGTTTGGTCCTGTCGAATGACGCCAACAATTGTGTTGGTGTCGTAAATTTGTTTTAATTTCTATAAAATACGCTGAACGGCACCCCAAATCCGAGAGAGTCTTGACGTTATATGATTTGTCAGGTGAGAGCTGAACATCAGCCACCAATAAATTTCATTATATACTATCGATCTCCTCCACTAGATAGAAGGATTTGTTATAATTTCAGTGAAAATTCTAGTATTATATGGCAAAGTCGAGTAAGACCTCCTTCGAGAGAACACTCAGGTCAGGTAAACAGAGGAAGGTAGTGCGGATGGAATAAGGCTCGAAGTATTTTTCCTCCTCGAGAATGACTTTCTCGGCAATTATGGGGATGAGAAGACGCCTTGTATAATAAAAGAGGAACTAATTAAGTTATACAAGTTGATCTTCTCTGAATGTTAAAACTCCTCCATTTCGTTATATTATATGGGATTACTGATCTTTAACTTTGTAGGGTATAGTTTTATAGGACTTTACCACCATCAATAATTCTATTGACAGCAGGAGAGGAACACTATTAGTAGTTTGAATATTTTAAGTCTTTCCGAGGCACTACTCTCCAAAGAAACTTTATTCTCCATTTCAGCCTCTGTCACTTCAGAAATCCTAAAGGACGTGGATGGTGTCAGCCATTAAGAACCGGGCAAATATAGAAAATAATCTAGAACGATTCGATATCCTATAGCTGCACTTTCAAAGACTCCCTCCTTTCTTTAAAAAAGAAGCTGTCCGTTGTTTGAATAGTTTTGATAAACATCCTTTATTGCTTTATCTGCCGAATAAAAAACGCTTTTATTTGATCTAATCCTTTTTTTAAACTTACTATCCTGTTATATTGTTTAGGAACTTGAAACGGCGCTGACTATAACGGGTGTGTAGTTCCAACTCTATCAATTTATGATCAAAGAGAGGCTCTGGTCTGTAAGCGGATTCTTGACTATTCCACCATACCAGGAGAAACTAAAGCAATATCAATTCTTGACCTGAATTTCCTCTAGACCAAAAAAAACCTTCGGGTGTGAATATATTCATACATCAATAGTTTGAACATGTTGATAAGAGTTGTAGACAGTCCCCATTAGGGTAATAAGTGCCCTGTCTGTCCAAAATCTATATTTAGGTCTCCAACCATCAGCACTGGTATTTTGGTTTGCTAAACGTTTCGATATATATGTTTAAAAGTTAAGCATTTTCATTAGGGCCGTAAGCATTAATGATAAAGATGCTTATTCCACTAGGCGAAAGATTTATTTTGTGCCAATCACTTGTTTGGGATACTTCTTGAACACATTCTGGTATCCTGAATTTATTTGAAATAAACGCGAGAACACTCTTTTTGAGTCACAATCAGTGTAAAAAGTTTTAAAGCGTCCAGATTTACATAGCAAGCAGTATGTTGGACATGTTAATGATACCTCACGTTTCAGGTCCTGGTAGGCAAATAGTGTCAGGATTTTTTTTTCCAAAATAGAGTTTAAAAAAGCATTTGTCTCGTATCTGTTCAATCCGCCTCTTGAATCAGGGACTTTTCTATTTATAGCCATATTTGCCTTGATCTCGTTGCAAAATGTATTTTCATAATAATTTGTGATCTTCAATTGTGAATATGTCTCAGAGAGAAAACACTCATTCCTTATATCTGATCAAGAGATTCCAACTGTTTTTTTCATATTTTTGTTGGGAGTCTTTCTATTATAGGCGATGGACCTGAGTAGAGAACTCACTCCCTTGGTCGACTGAGACCGTGTCCTGTCCAGTAGAACATAATTGGTATTTAGTGAGAACGGTATTTCATAAATGTTTTGGCTAGTATAAATGTTGATGCGACTTTATTAGTTCAGCACTCGACACAGTTTCGATAGACGGGGCAGGGGTAGATTATTTTTTATAATACTATTGCTTGAGCTCTGAGACGTGGTGTGAAACAGGATTATCTTCATTGAAGGGGCAACATTACTAATATTTAAACTATTATTACCACAGCCTCGATATTATCCTTTCGGCGTTCACTTCCATTGCAATGTCCTGAACTGCGGTTACACTTGACCTTCGGTGCTTACTTCGTGGTCGACTCTCCTTGTACAGGATAGATATTTCATTGTCAGAGATAGCAGGAGCACTATTATTGCTCTCATTAGATTCGGTAACAAAAGGTTTCTGACTGAGGGCACTGATTTTCTGCGATTGGTTGCTCCGTTATTTGATAGGACGCTCTTCCAGTTTCCTATTTAAAACTCGTTCATAATCGATGTTTTCGTTTTCTTCTGATCACAATATTGCTTAAATGTCTGAAGTAAAACACTTTTCACACTGCAACTTACTCCCAAAAATGAGTTTCACGAGATATCCTTGGAAAGGCACGTTCTGAGGAATACTGGAGGAGTTTTGCAATGATCTCAACCAACACAGTCACTATCTCTCCAGACCTGTGCGATAATTTAGATACTTGTCTTCAGCATTTTTGTGGAAAGGGTTACTTAGGTGTAGTGGTTGCTTATCTCCCAAATTGTCCGAGCCACTTGACCAGAAGGCCTTCATAAACTCTTTTGAAAGTGTAACTAAAGTAATAGTCAACTTCTTTTTCTTATCAAGAGATTTTGTCGATCCCCTTAAACCCCCTCACAACACTAGATTGAAGCTTTTTGAGATAATTAGTAACGTTTCCAAGTATTTTTATGAGGCTGAAGATTCTTCTTCACTGGATTGTTCCCAGTTGCAGTTGCTTGAAAAGAAAAAGCCATCCAAAAACATGATTATTTATATGCATATAAAAAAGGGATAACTTTTTTATTCACAGCTAAAATATCATTAATAAATATATATGTTATATCAGGAAACGACGGGTACCCGGCCCGGCTGTTTTTGAACGTTCAGTCCCGGGTGTCTAAAACTCAGTGGCTGGGACTTTAATATTCGTTCCTCGTCATTCTGAAAGTGAGGACGTTTTTTTTTAGAAAAGAATTCTTAATATTTCAAAAAAATATTTCTTTTTTTAATTTTAAAAAAATACGAAAAATTCTTTTTTTTATGTCGTCTCTTTCAGAATTATAAAGGAACGCATATATTAAAGTCCCGGTCCGGATCCCGGCGAAAAAAACCGTATCCCGGTCGTTTTCTGACTTTTAGATGATGTATTGCTTATATTTATTTTATGAAGCTAGGATAAAATATAATAAAGGATTATAGGATTATAATAAATTATAACATATTCATTACTAAATACCATAATACTATTCTCTCATTACTAATTATTATGAAGAATCAATGCCTTTTGAAAGCTCTTGATTGGTCCAGAACATATGATTTGAAGGGAGAGTTTTTCGTTGAATAAGAAATTACACGTGTGGTAACGAGTTTGTCTCTGGGTAACAAGGTTGTCTCCGAGTAACGAGTTTTTCTCCGAGTAACGAGTTTTTTCCGAGTAACCGAGTAAGCGAGTTTTCCTCCGAGTAACGATAAAAAGCTCGTTGATTTCATGCACGAGTCGAGAATTGAAAGTCAGTTTTTACTTAATAAATAAAACTCGAGTATTAAAAAACGAGTTTTACTCGTGACCCTTCACTAATTCCAACTATAGTAAGGAATCTTATTTTTATGGACAAAACAATTAATTCTTCGGAAACTTTAGAAATTAAAGTGAATAATATGATTTAAGTATTGAATATGGACATCTATTTTTATGCTCCTATATAATTGTTGGACAATATTAGTTGGACCGACAATATTTACTGTTGACTTTATAACAAGTATATAAAAAATTGAGTAGGGTATGAATTTAAGAAATAATGATGAATTAAATAAATACTAAGATTGATCAATTGAAATAAAACTAATATCCATCAAATAAATATAAACAATATAAATTAAATAATACTCGCAAACTTCTTTTAAAAACTGCCCCGGAGACATTCAGATTTTTAGTATAGTACATGTTATCCCTGAGTTAAGTGTAGCGATATAATTGGATTGAGACTTTTTATTCAGGAATTATAGTAATAGCAGAAGTTGTCTGTGGTTCAACAGTTGAGTCGCTAGACCAACTCTTTGCTTTTGATGTCTCTGACATTATTAATGAATCTCCTTAATTTAGGAACTATTTATAATTATTGGAGATTTATTTTTATTAAGTCTTAGAATATTTTATAATGGTAGATCCCTCAAGCAAATAATGGCCCTCTGTCTCAAAGGTGATTTCTTAAGAGTTTTGATCAAAAGCGAGACATCATAAAACATACAAATTATGTTTGATGTATCAGAAGGATCAAAAATATGAAAAATCTTTTGAGACTTCCAATGAGTTACGCAGTCCAAAATTTGATGGGGTCATATCAGAAATCACAGTCAAGACTGCAATGCCCCTTCTTTCAACTCATTTGTGTGAAAATAATGTCAACAGACATTGATTGAGGTGTCAGAGGCAAAATTGGCAAACATCTTCCAGGATCATGGCAAATTAATTCTTTTACTTGGACAACACACTTGATCAATAGATAAGAAATAGTCAAAACTACTTTTCAGATCCATTTAATCGAACGAAAACTGCCAATATGGGTGAACTGATTTTCACTTTCTGAAACCCTAAAATGTAAACCAATATTATGATATGGTAGATGAAATTTAAAGTTAATATGCCTCAACTTGTATTTATCCCCTGGAGTATTTACTTAACAAAATGAATGGAACTCTAGTACACCGTTAAAATATATATTATCTAATTAGATGATATATTTTTTTCCAATTTTTAATATAACTTTTACAGCAAAACAATGTTCTGAGTATCAAATACATATTCTAAATTGCTTTATTTGTATGGAATTAAGATATCATACGAAACTTGAATATCCTGATAGACAAATTTTGAGTGACTCACTTAATTGAGCAATGAAATATGACATAATTCAATTAATCCAAATATGATATTAATATCCTTTTTGCAATTATTTTATCCTTAAACCCAATATATTTAAATATGCCAATTATTAAAATGAATTAAAAATACCATTTGTCCAATAGATATATAAAATATCATACAATAGTTATAATAAAATAGAAATGTCAAAAAATTAAAAACCCAAATAAAAACTAGTAAATCTATTTACAGGGACAAAAAGTATTTTAATTATCTTAGCAATTTTTTAACGACTTATTGAAAGATTTAAAAAAATACTACAAAAAGTAATAAGTTTTGTACAGCCAAAAATGTATTGTTTGAGATATATTAAGATTTAACATTACTTTAAAGAAATCTACTTATGTTTGAATAATTTTTTATATTCATTTGCTTTATGATCATAAACTCGTTTTAGGTTATTAACTCAACTAACCTGAAGAATATTTTATCAAATTGTTTTCACTGATGCTTTAGAAATGAACAAGTCCAACCTTCTTATCAAAATTTTACCACTAATAAAAATAATATAGCAGAAACTAACTTTGATAAGATCTACGTCAAATAATTAAATTGATATTGAATTACTAAGTTTAGCTTTGTATTTCATACTATTAGCATTACCTTAATGCGAAATTGAAATATTTTCTAAGAGCTATTTATATTTTGATAAACTTATAACATAAGCCAATTGTATAAGACAATATTGAAGTTAGTCTAATCTGAAGTTTAAAATAAATATATTGACTGTGTTATATGTTTTGATTTTATTATTGCAACAATAATATATAATTAATGAATACGCAAACAACATATTTTAATTATATTATTGTTGATTGAGGTGTGTGACCGACTCTTATATAAAAAATGATCATAATAGAGACTAGGACGTCATCGCCCATTTTTTTTTATTAAGTGTCCGCTATACTTTTTAAATATCACTACCTGGTATTTCTATATACCTTGGTTGTACGTATTCTTTTCTTCTTCAACACATCAGAATAAGCACTTCTTGATTTGCCCTTTCATGAGAGGAATATGTCAGGAGGAATATTCTCCATCCTTTTCGTGTATTCTTCAGCTGCTGTTGTCTTAAAATATATTAACCCGTAAAGACATTGAAGAACGTGAAGGAAAATTTAGACCAGTGGGTCCCAACAGGATTCGGCTCGTGGACCCCTAACGGTCTTCGGGCACTTTCCGTGGACCCCGCCTCAATTTTGTCAAAAACACGAATTTCAATTTCAATGCGAGACATCTGCGAAGTACAAATATATTTTATTTTTGACATGGTCACAGCAATCAAAACTGTATGTATCAAACAAGTCATAATACATGATGAAACTCAGACACACTCATTCACACAGACAGACGACACACACACTCACTCACTCACACGCGAGACACACACTCACGTCAGTCAGTCAGTCACTCACTCACTCACGCGAATTTCAATGCGAGACCTGCTCTTTGCAGTCCGCAACCAGTTTTTATATGTTTTGGTTTGGTCTCAGAACATGCGAGTCTCATATCACACTCATTTCAAGTCGATTTCTCTTCCTTTGGCTTCAGATCGAACTTCCTGAAAACCCTGCTTTACACAAGTACGTCGTAGGAAACGGGAGAAACCTCTGCGCTGCCTTGTTCCAAAGACGTGGATAGGTGTCCTGCTGTTGTAGCCAAAATTCGCTGAGGCTTAGCTTTCGGAATTCTGCCGTGGCCACTGCTGTTCTCGGAGCATGAGCAGCTCCTCTGCCTCCTCCATTTCGTCGTCCACGACCACTCCGAATGGGTATTTGTACCATGGGTAGTAGGCCGGTTCGACGCCATCGAAGTAAGCCTTGAACTCACTCGTGAGCCTTTCGAGATGCGCAGCGATGGACTCCTTCAAATCATCAGGGAGATCAAGTTGTTTGTCGAGGAGGAAGCATCCAGTAATGGAAAGGCAGCGACGTTCCCTCGGTGCAGTCTCCGAATCCAGAGGGCAATTCGAGCCCCCAATCCGGCGAGTTTGTCCTTCACGTCCGATACAGCGCCTCACCGCCCTGAGAGTGACATTTACCTCGTGCACGGTGCCAAAAATGTCTGCCAAGTACGCCCAGCTTCATCAGAAACTCCGGGTTTTTGTAGTTTTCGTGGCGATGATCTCCTCTGTTTTCCATCTCGCGAAGTAAGATCTCCACTTCCGTGTGCATTTCAAAGACCCTGGCCAGGCACTTTCCCCACGAGAGCCAGCGAACCTGAGTGTGGTGAGAGGCTCGTATGGGTCGAGCCCATTTCCTGTGCCATCATTCCGAAGAGCCGGTGGTTCTTGGCGCGCCCTCGGATGAAGTTGATGGAGCTGATCACGGAGTCGAGCACAGACATCAACTCAGGAGGCATCGTCTTCGAAGCGAGAGCGGTGAAGAGAGCAGTGCGAATGGAGATGTAGGCCACTTACTCTTCACGAGGGTCACGAATCCTGTCCGAACACCGATCATGGCTGGCTCTCCTTCAGTGCAAATGTGCTGGAACTGCATCCACGACAGCCCCTTCTTCTCGAAAAGTAATCTAAAATATCCTAGTTACATATACTTAGTGCAAAAATAATATTCGACAGGCATTTTTGATGAAAATAATGCACTGTGAATGTATTGACGTCACCCATGGACATAATCCTGCTTATTGATAAAATTAAAATGCACATTAATTTTGATATTTAGACAGGGTATCAATTAGACCCAACACACAGAACACCTTTTTCGTTTATGTATGGAGGATTTTATCGTGAAGAAAATAATATAACTATAGTG
>CP045896.1:28260938-28283001 GCA_013387185.1 Caligus rogercresseyi | reverse complement strand
TCGTTTTCCTTTTTTTTCTTTCTTTTTTATTCTCTTCTTTTTTTTTTTCTCTTTTATTTTTTTTTTTTTTTTTCAAACGCCCGCCCTCTTTTTCTCCTTTTTAACATATATATATTTTTTAATATCTACGTCCTTTTTGTTTATTTTATTTGCTCTTTTGACACGCCGGTGACCCTTAAATCACCCCCCCCCCCCTCTTGATATAGATCTCCTCTATTCCATTTATTTATTTTACAACAGTGTTTTTCTTAACATCTTAGTAAAATGGTAGATGATCAAAGAGACAAGCCTCCTGATATAAATAATGTAAATAAAGAGTCTTCTAGCTCCTCCTTGAATGTGCAAGAAACTACTTGCAGTACGTCTGAGAACACGGTTTCTTCACGCACAAACAGTTCTAATAGTAGCAATATGGACGCGGTTATCCATAATGCTTCTAAACAAAACGTTGATTTCGACAACCATAACGCTTCAACAAAAGAAGTCAATCAAATTTCATATAGTAAAATTGCTGGTAAAAACCTTAACAATGAGTCATTTAGATTTGTGTCGGATGGGTCTGTAAACGACTCGAAAGGGTGGAAAAACTTTTGTCTCTTCGCCCAAAGAATTGACAAACGTGGTCCTCTAAGTAAAAGTCAAATGCACCCTGGAAATTTAGCGCATATTGCGACGACTATTCTCAAACTTGACCCGCAAGAGGTCCACAGTATAAACTGGGATCGACCTCATAGGCCTCTGATCATCACTCGACAAAAAATATCTATGGATAGAATATCAAAGAATATTTCTCTTCCTATTGAAACTGAGCTTAGGGATGAGCATAACTCCCCATTTAAGATAATGATTGACTGTCGAAAGCTGACGCTCGCCATGGATGGAGACCATGTTTTTGACTTAACATTGAAATATGGCTACGGTAAAATTTGTGAAAAGGCGCTCCGAGCAATGTTAGAACCCTTTTGTAAGGTGAATTCTTTCAGAGTGGGTACTTCATCAGTCTCTGATAGGGCAGTTCTGAAAAAGTTCCCCATTTTCGCCGACCCAAAATTTGCACATTGGAATACAAAGAGTTCCGACTTGATTATTAACATTTCTGGCAACCCTAGAAACATTCCCTCTCTGATCCCATGCGGAGATGAGGTAGAAACTCTTGATTTTTTGGGACAAACGAAACAGTGTGCCAACTGCTTTATGTTTGGGCACTTCCGATCAACATGTAGAGAAAAGACCAAGTCTGTGAGCTTTTATAAATACTGGCTGATGGACAGACTCAGGAAGGTTGAAAAGGGTGAAATACAATATTTTACAATGAAAAATGACTCTGAACGGCAAAGTATAATGCCTGTAAGGCAATCCAATTATGGGGACTCACATCAATCTATAACAAATAATAATCCCATACTGTGCGATGCGGCAAGATCCTGTAATGACAATAACATTCCAGCACCCTCTGCGAGTCTTGAACTCGATCCGGGTAATGAGTCAAATGAACCTGTTGCTGATAACTCAGAAACAGAGAATCTTATTGCATCTTCCATAGAACTGCCTAATGCTTCTGCAAATCCAACTCCCAACGTTTTGGAGTCTCAGCGTCTTGAGGCCAACGCGATTCATCAAAGAGATCGATCAGAGAGTGGTTCTCTTATTCGGAGGGACGATATATCTATTCCTGCTACCCAACAAAAAAATCAAGTCACTCCAAAAAAGCCTCTGTTAACGGAAAAGTTAGTTCTGCTGGGTCGTACTAGATCTCAATCCCTCACCAAGAGGAACAGAAAAGACTCGAATGCAGATAAAAACTCGGCAAATCAAAAAAAGAAATCTAGAAATGATTCAGAATAATATTCTTCAATATAAAATGACCGACTGTTTCCCACCCTCGTTATCAAATGATTTAAGAGGCAATATGGGTATTTCAAAGATATTGTCTTTGAACATAAGAGGAGGAAAAGATAGAAGAGCCCGGCACGCTCTTATGAAACACCTCCTGTCTTTTAGTCCCGATGTTTTGTGCTTACAGGATATTAAAACGGAGGTTTCCACAACGTGTTTGAAAAATTGCAAATTTTGTCAGCCTCCAATGTTTTATTCCTTTTTTACAGGTTCTGGTAAGAGAGGCGTTATGACTTTTACTTCAAAGAGAATTGATAAGCCGCTATTCACAAGCGAATATTCCAAGGAAGGAGACTGGCATAAGCTCATTCTAAATACTTCAGGTTTTGCTTTTTCGCTTATCAACGCATATGGCCCTAACTTAAAGTCTGCACCATTTTTTGAAACTATCATCATCAGTCAGAAATTCCAGCACTTACCTTTGATGTTAATAGGGGATTTAAATGTCGATATTGATAAACCACTAAATAAGTATCCCAATTCCGCTTTCCTCGGTAATCTTATTTCTCGACTCAATTTAGTTGACGCCACTAAAATGTTTAGTCCCGAAGATAACGTGTCTTGGAGCTGCGGAAGCAAATCTTCTAGAATCGACTTAGCTCTCGTAGCACCGCAATTTCTGCACCACATTAAAAATGCGCGTTATCGACCAGATCCTTCTACTGATCATAAGATTATCGATATGACTTTACGGTACAAACCAAAAAAGAAAAGTTTTAAGATTCCTAGATGGCTTTTGGGTGAGGAAAGTTTTAAAGAAAAATTGGCCTCGAATCTCATAAGAAGAACAAGTCGAATATCTTCTAGAGAAGCCTACCCATTATTTGTTAATGTAGTAACAAATACTGTGAAGAGGTTTGTGAAAAACAGCAAGAAAAAAATGGCCAAATTCCAAGACGAAATTGAGGATGCCCTTACCGAATCGCCTCTTTTTACAAAAACAATTACTTCCGATTTGGTCCATGAATATAGAATTATGGACATTGCTGAAGCTGAAATGGGTAGGAAAAGGGAGATAGAAATGAATCCATATCGTAGATATAAACTTCTTCCTCACAATAATAAATCTTCGGCTTCCACCATAAACTACATCGTCGATGGTAATCAAATATTAAAGAGACCTGAAGAAATCCTTGCATATTTCCACAAGAGGTTTTCTAAAATTTTAGGTGGAGAAAGAATAAACTTCCTCAAGAAAAAACACATTCGTAATTCTTCTATCTACACAAAAGATAATATTTAGATTATATCAAAAAGTCTTATAAAGATAATAAAGCTTCCGGTCCTGACGGTATTTGTGGTCGAATCTTCTCTCTTGTTCCGGATGAAGTGGTTCCATATCTCTTGGCAATGGGCAAACACATAGAGAGAACTGGAAAAATGCCTTGTGCTCTTACTAAGGGTCGCATAGCCTTAATTCCAAAGAAAGGGGATGGGAGTGATTTTAACCATTGGAGGCCTATAACTATTTTAAATGATTTTTATAGAATTTTAGCAGGCGTTTTAACAAAGCAAATAGAACCCATTTTAAATCATAAAATTACAAATGAACAAAAGGGCTTTTTAAAAAACCGCAAAATTACTGATATTTCTCGAAATATTATAACGGCGATCGAATCGGTAAAGAATCGTAAAAAGTTTGGGGCCCTTATAGCAATAGATTTTAATAAAGCGTTTGACTCCATTAGACACGACCATATTTTACAATCGGTTAAAAGGCTCCTTCCCAAGCGTTTCTTCAATCCCGTAAGAGCAATGTTGCTCAACGGCTCCTCCATAATCTCTTTAGATGGCATCAATAGTGCTCCCATTCTTCTCAAACGGAGTTGTAGGCAGGGCTGCCCAGTTGCTCCTCTTCTCTTTGTTGCTGCGTTAGATGAGTTGACGAAGACGTTGTCAAGGAAATACTTAGGGTTTGGTGTTTCCTTCAACAATGAAAAACATCTTATTGACTTATACGCCGACGACATTACCTTGATGATTGAGGCAAACTCGGACATACAACTTATTAAGAGGATAAATATAATTTTATCATATTTTGTTAAATTTGAACTCAAAACTGGCCTTGCTATAAATAAAAGCAAAACTGCTATACTTCCATTGGGATCTTGGAATCCGTGCAGCTCTTCTTTGCTCCAGAACTGCAGGGTTGTTGAGTCTGTTAATATTCTTGGCATTGAATGGATGAGAGACGGAGTCTCAAAAGTTAACTGGGTACAAATGAACACAAAGATATATGGTCAAATTAGACTATGGCGAAACTTATCTCTACAAAAAAGAGTCGACCTTTATAATTCTCGTGTGGTTCCATTCGTTTTGTATAGAGCCACATCCATCCCATCTCTTGCTGAATTAGCACTTAAAGAAGAAGATTGTTGGCTGGGGACTCTTTTTTACAAAACATATCTTCCCTCATTGAAGCGTCCCAAAACCTATGTAGGAGGTGGACTTTGTCTTCTTATTGAAATTTTGCCAAAATATTATCTAAGAATCGTGCAGAAAATGGGTGTATTTTATAACAGGGACTGGAGAAAATATTTTACGTCTTCGCAATTTTACAATTGGTTATACATGGGTACTCTTTTAACTAATCAGGACTTGGAAAACTTTTCGCCATTTTTAGCTTCAATTCAGAGAATTTTATGGAAGTTGGAACCCTCAGTTCAATCGGACACGACAATAGATATTTTATACCAAAATAAAGACAAAAAACCTTTTATAAAAAGATTTGGTGATCCTGTCATTTTAGAGCGAACTGCCTTAACACAAGCGATTTTTACTGCCCACGATTTGGTTGTGAATTCAAGTTTTAACGTGGCAAGGTTCAAGTTTCCTCTTAAACGTTCACTTAGTTTTATGTGCCCTTCCAAGCCATGGTTTTTAAAATTTGAATGTGGTAGGAAGAGTTATGATGGAGCGAGATCTATATCAGAGTCCTACTTAAGTTTGCTTAACCTTCCCTCTTCATGGAGTAAAATAATTTTACAATCAACTAATGGGATTGCTGATGGTTCTAAATTTACAGCTCAATTACAAATTTCAGGGATGCTCATTAAATTTCAGAATCCTTGTATGAATTGTGGATTTTTATTAAATAATATCTTACATGCATTTGCCGATTGTCCCATTCTTCAAATAATTAAAAGATTTTTAAAACTAAACATGTGTCAAAACGGCGATATATCTCCGAATATTTTAAAAGCTCTCATTCTCTTTGGAAATAATAAATTTTAAAAAATACCCCCCTAGTCACAAAGCAATTCAATGTACATTACAAAATATAAAATCTTTCTTAGCACTAAAAATAACGACAAATGCCTATGTAGTCGAAGAAGACCTAAGGCCCATCATGATTGGTGCTTCAGCTCGCTACGCTGCTCTCTCAATCAAAATCCCGGATGTAGGAGCGCCAACGTGGAAGTGGGCTGGCGATATAATTAAATATGTCCCTGAAAGATCAAAGCTCTACATCAGCACCATCAAAAGGATTTTAAGAAGACATCGTGCTTTTTTAAACCAAACCAATAAATGATTTGTCCTTTTATATAAGGTTATTCTTCAGGGCAGTAAATATGAACTACAATGTTCATTTATGTATTTTCGCAACTGCCCTGAATAGTTTTACTCTGTTTCTGTATATAATTTTAGTGTATTTTATTTTACACTGTATAAAATTTTGCAGTCAACCGAATAAAATGTTTTTAACCGAAAAAAAAAAAAAAAATTGCGAAATACTGCAAATTAAAAAAAATCCGGATCCCGGCCAAATATGTGCCGAAGGCCGGACATGGACTTAACCAACCTAGTCTTATTTTGCAAGGCCTTCATTTCGTACGTTTTGTTTGGAACTTTTTTCGTATTAAAAAACTTTTAGTTTGCGTTCTGTCTCTAAAACATTTCACTTACGAACTATGGACAACCAAAAAAATTCAAGCCTTTTTTGAGGCCTTTGCAAGGCCGCTAGGCCTTAGTTTTGGTATACTAAATCATATCAATTTTATAAGTAGAGAGTTATATGTACATTAAAAAAAGCCTATCTCGCGTACAAAATGACGCATATAATGGATTATGAATGCGTCAGAGACAAAGTAAAATTTTGAGAGGATACCTTGACGCACATCTAAGAAACACATTATGATTTATTTTTTTCATAATCGATTTCTTATAGGTCAATACAGGCTCTGAATCATATGATGTAAACTCAGATTGTACTGAATTCTGAATTGATAGAATGCAACCAAGGTCATTTTTGGATTTATCATCTAAAGTTTTACTAAACTTAAAAGTACTATTTTACTCTGAAGCGAACAAGTCATCTTCTACAGGCGAGTGAAGTTAATTGATACAAAAAAGCCATGAAATAAGCTAACAATACACACTCCCTTTCTTGCTTTGTTTTTACTGAAAACTTTGTTTTATTAAAAAACATCAAACATACGTCTGGTAGTAAATTAGATTTCCTTTAAATGAATAATTATTATTGAAGTCTGTAACGTCTACCATTTTGAAGAAATTTGCGGAAAACTATATTTTACTAAATTTTTAAAACTTTGACCTCGTT
Source organism: Caligus rogercresseyi (assembly GCA_013387185.1). Taxonomy (NCBI): domain Eukaryota; kingdom Metazoa; phylum Arthropoda; class Copepoda; order Siphonostomatoida; family Caligidae; genus Caligus; species Caligus rogercresseyi. The sequence goes on along the minus strand of CP045896.1, from coordinate 28,276,544 downwards.
GCGCGACCTCGTAATGTTGACCGATTTTGTTCAAACTTTGTATGTCGTCTTCTTTTATCACCAAGAAACAGAAAATTCACAAAGTCGCTAACATTTCAAACATTTGAAAAATAAGAACAATATATATATATATATATATATATATATATATATATATATATATTGTAGCGCGAAGGAGGAGGAGAAATGACAACTCATGTAGATGTTGAGTTAGAGTGTCTTTATTGATCTCTGCCTGCAGGTTATATACCCACAGGCAAGAGTACTTAAGATTGAGAACCTGCTGAGGTGTGAGATTAAGAAGTGGTAGGTAGACCTGCTGTTACAAAGCAGGTCAATCCGCTACACAGCTCCCCCCCAGCACCTCAGCAGGTGTGGATATATACATGTAATATATATATATACAAATATAAATTAATGATGGGATGGAAGGGGTGAGAAACAGAGAAGAGCTGTACGATGCCCTTCCTCCCGAAGGGGTACTCCAAAGGATCGGCTGTCGGGGGAGTGGCCTTGGATCCTGAGGACGTCGAGGATCCAAATAGCTGCGGGGATCCTGAGAGAGGAAAACATAGGATCTCGTGCCGCGTGACTCCGAGCCTTATCCAATGGAGTAGAGAGGTGGGGGGTGTTCTCCAGGTGGTCGACCATGGAGAGGTCATCCAGCGAAGGGCACGGAGAAGTCCGTGGGGGAAGATTCCTTCGCCGGGAGATGGGTGCTCCAAAAGATCGGCTGTCGGGGGGAGTTGCCTTGGATCCTGAGCACGTCGAGGATCCGAATAGCTGCGGGGATCCTGAGAGATAAACATAGGATTTCGAGCCGCGTGACTCCAAGCCTTTCCTATGGAGTTGTGGGATGGAGCCTCCTCCTCCTCCACGCTAACGAAAAGTCCGGTCGGACTTGTGGAAGCCGGGAGTGTTGAAGAGTGACGTTCCGCAGGCGTGTTCCATAGGTCCCTCAGAGAACGACTGAGGAGTCGGTAGATAGATTCTCCCGCTGGCCGGAAGCGTTTCCCCTACGCGGCATCACAGCCTCGAATGTGCCCAGGCCCTCATCCGAGGCTGGGCATCTCGGTACTCAGCCCCCAGTGAGTTGGTCACGGACCGTGGGACACAATTTACATCACACCTCTGGAAGGAAGTGTCCAAAACACTCGGCTGTCGCCTCTTTCCCACTACGGCTTTCCATCCACAAGCCAACTGCCTCGTAGAGAGATTTCACCGCACCCTCAAAGCCTCCCTCAGAGCCAGGCTGGCAGGACCGAACTGGATAGATGAGCTACCATGGGTCATGTTGGCATTGCGGGCCACCCACAAGGACGACCTGGACGCGACCCCGGCCGAACTCCTCTATGGAGAGAACCTTCGTCTACCCGGTTTCCCCCTTCCTCGGTCGACGCCGCACGCCTCGACAATGCAACGGTAGGTTTCGCCAGCCAACTTCGAGACCAGGTCGCCAAACTTCAGCCCAACAACCCTAGCACAATCACTATCTCTAGGCGAGGCTGTCAGGACACCATTGCATTGGAACGGGTTTAAACCAGCTTTCATGTCCACACCGACCACCGCACCAGTCATACTCCCCGCTGTCGCGCCGTCTGTGGTGACGCCGAGCAATACAACGACAACTACCACCCGAGGGGTCGGGTCGTGCGTCTCCCCACTCGCTACGAGAGTTATGCACAAGCAGTCCATCAATCCTGACTGAAAATACCTCGCCGTCCACTCTATCACGTCGGGGTCACCAATGTAGCGCAAAGGGGAAGGAGAAATGACAACTCATGTAGATGTTGAGTTAGAGTGTCTTTTATTGATCTCCTGCCTAAAGCTTATATACCCACAGGCAAGAGTACTTAAGATTGAGAACCTGCTGAGGTGTGAGATTAAGAAGTGGTAGGTAGACCTGCTGTTACTAAGCAGGTCAATCCGCTACAATATATATATATATATATATATTTTTCCTTAAAACCTTCAATATTGTCCCCAAATATCAACTATGGACCGATGTCCATTAGAATCAGAGTAGAATTTAACAACATCCCATAAATAATTTGCTTGTATTAGGTCCAGCTTATTGTCTATCATAACTCTATCATTAGTATGAATGGTAAAGCAGCTGAGAATTAAATGCAAGTGAATATGCAAATTAATTTGATCTGGAGTGGGCTTAGACCACATTGAACACGAACATGTTTTATAATTTAAACAAAATAATTTATAAAAAGTCTACACTCAATGCAATCACTTAAATCCGACCATTTTCACTAACAATAAGTGGAATAATTTGAAGTATTTACTGAAAGAAAACTTATTATGCAATTCACCTAATCCTCCATACAAAACTAAAATGCTTTCACATTTCCCTATCCAATTCAAAGTCTATGATTAATTCAAGGGCCTTCAACTTTTTAGATGATCCATGTTTTACTCATATAATCAAATCATATGAGATTACCACCTGAAAACCAATAAAAATCAAATATTTACATCCTTATTCTTTAATCAAAATAAAGTAGACGGTCTTTGGGAGAAGAGTGTAAATATTTGAGGTGCTCTAAATTATACTTTACATTTAATTAAATTCCATTGATTAAATACATATATTTATCAATCAATAAATGAATTGAAGATTGATTAAGGGCGGAAAATGAGGGCTTTCAAGTTTTCCTTCATATGTATGTGTACATCATATGTTGCATTTATTCTCATAGATTAAAATAATTAATATCCTCGGTATGTTTATACAGTCTTTCACATGTTTAGTCTGCTTCGCAATATAGAACTGGCACCTTAATTCATAAAGAGCTTGCGAAATATGACTTTTAATATAAGTCATAAAGAAATGAAATACGTTTTTTAAAAGTCCTTTACCTAAAACTAATAAAAATAGCAATATACAAAATAGACAATAAGCATCCAATGGATGGAAGCGTGTTCGACTCTTAATGTCGTCAGTGCAGGTTCGATTTTCGAGAAGGTCAGGTAATTTTTGGTCAAATTTTTTATTAAAAAAATCCTGCTATGATATACTTATTGTACGCTATAATGATTATTATATTCAGTCGGATACAATTCTATCTAACCAAATGTGGAAAATTAGCAAGAAGGGGGATTATTATAATTAAATAATAAACTAGAGGCAGATATACACTCAGAGAGTGCAAACCTCCGCCGTCACGGGGTCCTTATGAGCCTTCCGAGGCGGATTTTCACGACTGGGGCGGCGTAAATGGACGGGGGAGGGCTCCCCTCGACGGAAATTCCGAGAGGAAGACGCTCCCGGCACCCAATTTCACAGCACAGCGACATCTATTGGCAGAGTAGGCTAACTTGAAATATTTATTAGTATTTAGCTCATTTTGCATCATAATTCTGCACTCAAAGATGCCAAAATTTAATCACTTGTTCCTTTCGGCATTTCTAACAACTCCACAAAGTTTCATCCGAATCCGTTCCGTACTTTTTGAGTTATCCTGATGACAAACAAACCAACCAAAAACTAACAAACGAACAAACCAACGCCAGTGAAAACAATACCCCCTTCGGCGGAGGTAATAATTATTTCAAAAATAAAGGTTTTGGAGTGATTTTAGAGGGGACGATACAAATCATGGAGATGTACGCTGACAATATAACTAGGGTTGGTCAAATCATCATAAGTTTTTAAAGCCTAGTTGTTTCTAAGGCCAATTCTGTGTAGAATCCAAATCTGGCAATTTTTTTATCTCAGTTGATGTCTTACGTCGCTAACACTCAAAAAGTCAAAGTGGGGTTTGAAATATGTCTTTATATTGTTTTTCTTAGTCAAGGAATTAAAATATAACACTATTAAGTCAATAAATCATTTCCATTAAGAGATACAAGCAATATTTAATGGTTTGTCTAACCAAATTGGCAGTTTACGGCGTTATTTGGTGGGAAAGCAATGTAACAATATTAAGCTGAGCTTTACAAATATCAGCAATACATAGGATCTCAAAATATTACATTTTAACATCATAACAATAGTTGAGTATCATATACCTATTTAGCACTATTCCCTCACACTAAAACATGTTTGAGTATTTTGTTTATATCTGTAATTAGATCTGACTCTGGCTTGATGGAATTCTCATTTGATCGTTTTGCACATATAAACTTTCCAATATAAATTTCCTGTCAACTTTGATTCTTCTCATTTGAGGAATATCTGGTGCCACTGTAACTCTAAAGTAGCCTATCTCTGACAGCAGTTGTTTTATGTCAGCCTTTCAATGAAGTCAAGAGAATCTCTTGTAACTGGACCTTGGTGGCCTTTATATTTATCAAGCAACTTCATTGTCCTTTCCACTTTTTTCTTTTGAGCTGCACTTTCTTTATTAGCACTAATCTTTTGGGATTTTGACGGTGTGCAAAAAATTAGATTCTACGGTTACATTTGTTGACGTTCTTGTCCATTCCATCGTGTCTGCTTTTCATCGTTACTCATCTTTGAGAAGGATGGATCTGTTAGTAACTGTCTGTGGTCACAACGTTCTTGCGAGAATGAGTGTGGACAGATGTAAATCCTCCACTTGCTGCAATACGTACATCAAATTTTATAAATTCAGACTCAGAGCCCAAGTTTTTACATGGAGCAAACTGCAATTTGGTTTCATCAATATCAACAGACCCTTCTCATTACTGGTTTGCCAGAAGAAGAAAAAACAATACTTGCCAACTGTTGCTCTATTGTACCTATCACCTCATCAAGTACTGCGTCATACATTGTCCATCATCTACACGTACAGATTATCTTTTTCTGCTTCAGGTCTGGCAACCTTTGTTGAAAGAATGATAATATTCCGGCCCAGTTTCGATTTCTTCTGTCTTCTTCATTATCTCATCCATCTATCTCTAGAAGATCCATCAAAAAGAAAATGAAATATCCACCGAGGTTTGCATATATTTGAGCACACCAAAGAAACGAGTCGTTTTGTATGTATGTCGAAACTGTTAATACTAGCTTGTTTGCATTGCTATCGATAACAGCATCAAAAAAATCTATAATTGATGGTCTACATACGTGACAATAATTCTTCGGCAATTTCTGCAATTTTTCCAATCTATGGGCTAAAGCCCCTGAATCTACCATGCTGATTCCTTGCGACTCAATCCACAAGATATACTCATTAAATAAGGAAACAGAGTGTGCTGCATGGCTAAGGGATATCAGCTTCAATATTGCAGTCAGTGCCAACTTGTGAACAATGGATCCTGGAGATTTAAGCACCTTTTCACCAGCATTCACGTTTAGCGATTTTTGAGCACCGACTTTTGCTCAGTGTTTTTAAATACTTTATCTGCATGGTCTGCACCCAATATGATATGAGCAGAGCATTTGAGAATATTCTCTTCAGTCACACCTAAATGTGTAGCATTAGCTCGATCTGTTATCCAAAAATCTAAGGAACTTTTGATATCTTCAACATTGGAATCGGCTAACAATGTCAGATACTTCAACTTAAGTACATATGATGCATCATCAATGTCAGCTCTAGAATGGCTATCATTATCTGAATACCCAGTTGCCATAGTTTTTCGTAATCTACCGGACCTCAGATAGTGATATGGTCAGCCCTTACATCGGTTAGCTTGTGACTTGCTTCTTTGGCAATTCATCTAAACCAACGTAACAACATCATCATACCTTTATTCAACAGTTTCTCCGCTACTCTTAAACAAAATTAATGTGTAATTTTATGTGTACATATTATGTGTAACTTTATATAATTTGAGCTTGAGGTAATCACCAAATATGATTACTATAAGAATAAAAAAATAAATGCAAATAAAAACTCCTATTTATATATCTTACATGTGGTATTTATTTTAAAAATTTAAATTTTCCATGAAATTACGTCATTTCGTGGCATTTTGAATTTTGAGTGTTAGCAATGTCAAACGTCATCGTAGCTCAATTTTTTTGTCAGATTGGAATCTGCACACAGTTTGGCCAACCCTAATATTACCATAATGATAAAAGCTAATTCTGAGAGGCAACTGATTAAGCGTATTGAAATCCTTCAGAGTTATTACAATTTTTTTGAAATAAGTCCAAACAACTATTTTCCCTTTCGGGGAATGGAGTACTGAAAAACAGTTAAAAATGCTGGCTGCTAAATCAGTTCTTGGGATATCGTGGAACAGACGTGGATCATCTTTCTCCAATTGGACCTCACTTAAATGCTATATAGATACTACAATCGCATCGTCAAGAAAATACATATACACACACACACACATATATATATATATATATATATATATATATATATATATATATATATTATATATATATATATATATATATATATATATATATATATATATTACACTCAACTTCGCCTAAGTCGATTCTCTCGGGACTGTACAAAAACAATCGACTTAGGCGAAATTCGAGTTACAAATTTTGATTGCTAAGTCGAAGAAAAATTCGATATACAGGTAGGCGTGTGTGTGTGCACTCGCGCACATGCAGTCGCAAATCATCGGCGAGGCAGCAGGTGGGCGAGGACACAATTTCTTTCTTTTTTAATTTTACCTCACTGGAGGGAGGAACATACCTTTTATATCCCCAAATTTTATATTCTCATTGGGAATGATCACTCACACACGTGGTAGGTGTAAAAGAATACACAGTGTGAACGGCAGGCGCAGTGCATGCGGGCTGTGTGTTTTGGAAAGTGAGCGCCCTCTTCGACTTATTTAAAGTTATTTTCTAGTTTATGTATGTGTTACTGTCAAAATATCTGTTCGACTTAGGCGAAATATCGACTTACAAAAATCGACTTGTACGATTTTTATTTCACACATGTCAATGGAGAAAAAATGGGACTTTGGATTATATTCGAGTTGGGCGACTTTTCGACTTATGCAATTTCGACTTAGGTGAAGTTGTATATATATATATATCGTATATAATTCCTTTTTCCTTAGTTCTTGACGCACTCATTCACAAACCCTTTGTATATATCTTAAATAAGCTTCAACTTACTTAGACAAAAATAATAATCCTTTAAAGAGTCTACTCTCCCAGAGCTTATTCTCACATCTGCTTTAATTTGAGCTGTAGGAGACAACAATAACAATACAGCATTCCTTATTTGGCTCCTAATAGAAACTAAAGAGTCCATTGGGGAATATTTTATGTCATATATAATATGAAATATAGAAGAAGTTGTCCGGACTTATTTGGTCATTTTAGGATTTTCTAAATAGATTCTGACGCAGTGTTTTAATTTAGTTTATCAATCATAGTGTCCGTCTTCTACCTCAGTTCTCGTGGCATATCCATCTTAATGGCTTCAACGATAGTTTATATTACTTGGATTAAATAAAATATAAATTGCTTACTTCCCGAACCGTCCAACATTATTCATATTTATTGAATGAATGCATCTAAAGTACGGAAAATGCCTATGTTGTATTAATACGTATACAATCCAGAGTATGGACACTAGGGGTATTATAGCAACCTAATATGAGATATAAAACTGCCACCCCCCGCGAAAGTTGCATCAACTAAATGATCGTAGAAAAATGGATTTTGATAGCCCCTCCAAATTGCGTTGAAAGGTTTCGTTATCAAGCAAACTTTTTTGTTATTGCTTATTTGGAAAAATTTAGTTTTACAAAATTTAGATGTGATCAATTAATGAGTTTGTTATTTCTTGCAAATTTTCGTCAAATTAAGGGAGCTCGATAGCCGTGCGTGTTAAGGCGTGTTCAACTATCAATGTTGGGGGCGCAGGTTCGAATCCCGAGAGGGGATGGTCATTTTTGGTCTACCTCATTGATAGATGCTAGGTTCGATAGACTAATTATAATGCTATAATGCTTATTTATATCCTATCGGATGCAATTCTATCGAGCCTTATAGGCCAAAAAAAATATTAAAAATAATAATAATAATATTAGTGCCAATAAATGAACATAAGTGTTGACGCACCACCATTTTATAAATAACAGCTCCTACTACTGTTCTTTTATAGTTTTAAGAAGGAAAAAGATTAAAAAGGTACTCATGTTGATGTTTTTAAGTTATTTTTAAATATGTTTTTTTCACATCTTAATTCTCATGCTGTAAATTTGGCACATAAAATTAAATTGTATTTTCTTCTTTGCTTTTAATGTAGGGAGTTTTTTATTGACTCCATGGTTGATTTGCAATAGCCGTATCTAATAATCGAATTACATAATCCCCATCATATCATAAGTTATTGTTAGTCAAGACAATAATGATAATATTATTACATCAGACTATTTTTCATAACGTCCATAACCAACAAATAACTTTTTAAAATACAAGAGGTTGTTATTTATTCAATCATATACAAGGATTAAATGAAACGAAACATCATGTTATTAGAAATATGTTTATCAAAATGGTAAAAAAGTACTTCTACCATAATACGATAAATTAATATATTTTTTAACTTTTATATACAACATAGTAAAATCTTGTGTCAAATATTTATTTCTAAGGGGTATAATTGTAAAAAGATCCATTAATTTGGTTAACAAACTTAGTGAACTGACGCATAATGCGTGCTTCTTGTTTCTTGCTTATGAATATATATATATATTTCTAATGAATAAAAAAAATATTTTATAATTGTAATTTGTAACCATATTCATATTTAAACTGTATAATTTAAAATTATTTCTTGTTGCAAATAAGCGGCTGAATGCTCAAATAAAAATCAATACATATCAAAAAAATAAAACAAGGTCATTAAAATAATAATCAGCTACTCTTCGTTTTTGTGTTGCCAAAAATAAAATTTTGGCAAAACAAGAACAAACTTTAATTTAATTTAAACCTGTTTTTCCCATTTAAAACCCATAAATTAAAAAAATATATATTGAATACTATGAAAAATAATTGTAAAAAAAAATACAAAATTGCCAGGCATTATTTCATATCATTCCTCGCCATATATATATATATATATATATATATATATATATATATATATAGATATATATATATATATATATATATATATATATATATATATATATATATATATATATATATATATATATATATATATATATATATATATATATATATATATATATATATATATATATATATGTGTTGTATTTGTTTAGCTCCTAGATTGGACCCACCTCACCGGAACTTAATCTGGCATCAGCCGGTAGTGATACTCTCTAGGAGCTGTCTTTATTATTAAATATTAGTTCATATATATATATATATATACATAAATATCAGGCTTGTGAACGGAACGCAAAATTGAACGGCGTTCAGCTGAACGCACGTTCAATGAACGGAACGCTGAACGGAACGCAACTTTTTTTTGAACGCTGAACGTTGAACGCAAAAAAAAAGAGTTTTGCGTTCAGCGTTCAATTTTTCCAAACATTTCTTGGACTTTTTCGGAAAAAAGTCATCACTACGCAGTACTTTTTGGGAAATTCTTTTCTAAAAAAACGGCATCACTACGCAGTACTTTTTGGGAAATTCTTTTCTAAAAAAACGTCATCACTACGCAGTACTTTTTTGGGAAATTCTTTTTTAAATATTTGAACGCTGAACGCTAACGGAACGCTGAACGGAACACTAATTTTTTTGAACGCTGAACGCAAAAAAAAGCTGAACGCTCACAAGCCTGATATATATACATATATATGTCCTTAGTATCTTCAATTATGGTATAATATTATTAAAACATCACAACGTATTTCGATTCCACTGTTTTTCAGTTAATAGCGAGCTATCAATGCTTCATCGGCAGTGAAACAATTCAACTGTTCTCAACAAGCATATGATTTGGTCAATATATAACTGGGTCAACCGCATAGAATCAGCGTACTCCCCATTCATTCTAATAATAATAATGCACAAAGTACCTGAGACACTTTCTCTGGGTCCCTCTACTTCTCCTCCCAGTAATAATACTCTGATGAATGAATGAAATGCATGCACAAAGGCTAATGGACCGTTCATTATTAATATGTTCAACATAATAATAATAATAATTATTATTATTATTACTACTACGCTTTCTCACAATTTATAGAGCTGCGTAGGTATAAGAATTGCTAGGGCAAGTATTGTTTCCCAGAGAGAGAAACACAGTTATAGTTTTTTCCTTCATATTGTAGTTATGTATGGGTTGTGTAGGTATGGTTGTTCAATGTACTTCAGGAGGCTAGTCATAATAAAAATAATTATAATGGTTGCACGCCTTCCTACTAAATATGGTTGCATAAGTATTACCATTATTATTATTATTAACATCGTGGCTATGCTCAACCATCCCACTACTTTTTCTCATACTTAAGGGGGAAAGTAAATAAATATATATATACATATATATATTATTGTGATTTATTCATATTTTATGCTTAAAAGCCTCCTATCGAGTGGCAGAGGACGTGAGAAACTTATGGAGGCCATAAGTGGATCATGGGGCTATCCTTTGGCGTGGGCATACCTCTCTCTTTTTCGTTTACAAATAAGCATATCTGCAAACATGTTTTTTAAATATATTCCTCATTAAAGCTCCTAGATTGACTCACAGGAACTTAATCCGGTATCATCCGGTAGTACACCTATCTGGGATCGTCAGTTTTTACTAAAATATTATTGAAACTCTTGCAAACTTAATAAATGAACGTGAAAATAAAGAGTATACATCTGGTGGGCTTATATGTAGTTATATGAATATGTCGCAGTTGAGATGGAGATCCAGTGGAATCCCCTGGTAGAGATACGATCCTTATCTCTTCTAGGAGAGATGACGATTTAAAAACGGAGATAATATTTTAGGGATGATCTAAAAACTAATGATTTCATTTGCGATTTCTATTCAATACTTTGTTGGAAATGATTTCATTTTGTGTTCAAAGAAGCAAATGCGACATCACCGACCTATATAATAATAATGATTTGATAATCATCTGAGAAGTTTTAGACATGAGATAAATAGTTTGAATAACATCGTCATATCATCTCCATATTTAAGTCCTCATCCCTCCTGAGTCCTTGATTCTTCTGATATAGATAACGATCGGCGTCACTCCTAGGAGAGGATACGATCGTGATCTCTACTAGGAGAGTCAACGACTCTACTGGATCCATCTCTACTGCGACAAATATATGCAGCAATGCTTAAGAAGTATGTCTCCTTATAATGAGAAGCTTTACAACTCTGTTTCTCTTATTAGAAAGGAATGCCTTTGCATTACCTTTTTATTATTTGTATGTATTTAAAGAGATATATCTTAATTAGCTTTAAAAAATTTCTTAGAACCTAATTATGCTCCAACGATTTAAAAATCAATGGAAGAAACAAAATAATGCTTATTTCTCTACTATAAATCTTATAAAAGCGTTAAGAATTTTATTTCTTACTAATTTAAAAGTCTAATGATAGGTATATATTGTTGTACAAAAAGTCATATTACTTATAATATTCAAGAGACCTTAAGAAGAAAATATTCTTTGTTGCATACATCATCCCTATTGGCATTTAAATCTTTCAAAAATGAAACAATCAAAAACATATCATGACTATTACATAATTTAACAAGTAAAATTTATATGACGAGCATAATCTTTTGGGATTACCCTTACATCAGATTAAAACCTTACAATCAATGTGGTCTGTCAAGTTGAATCAATAAGGAGCTTGATCATCCTTCAAAGTCACTTAAACATCAAGTATGAGTTCGACATTCATAACATTTGGGGCTTATAACAGCTCATACAGTAGGTCTATTAAACTATAAGTTAACCCTTGCATAGCAAAGGAAAACTCATAAATGAAGAAGAAGTTGAATAAAAATATGATTTTGTAGACAGATGACTCAGAACACTTTTTGAATGCAAATATATAAGGATACAACTTTGTAACTTGAACGTTCTTGAACGTGATGATTGGTTGAAAGAGCTTGAATAAACTAATAAAAACAGCTGACATAATGCAAATAACCATGACTCGTGGCTGTTGTGAATATCTACTCAGAAATTAAAATATTTCCCTTAGGAACAAACTGTGTATTTCTTATGGGCCTCCATTCTTGTCACAAACGAATCCTCTGAAAATATATTCCAGTGTTACCTATAAATATTATATAAATCGAGAAAGTTCAAACGCTCAGGTCGAAATATATTTTGTAACGGTGTATGACAAATAAATCGATATATATAAATAGAGTGACAAAACGAACAAGTTATATTTATTGGTTGGTTTGTAAGATCTACCATGTAAGAGGTTGCGTGAATAGATGTAGCAGAGTCCTTCTCTCTTTTCCTTTATATATATTTGATTATATTTAATTAAAACTTGTAAATAATATTATATTTGAAAAAGAGGTAAAAAAGAAATACCTCTAATGAAATAAAGAACAGTTTAGACCAGATAACCAAAGGTGTAAGTCACTCTTTCCCTTTGGTTACATTGGTGACCCCGACTGATTTGAACTCGAAGCCTTCTAATCAAATATATATAAAGGAGCAGAGAGAAGGACTACAGAGAGTAGTAATGAAAATCATATGCTTGCTGCTGTACAATCTTAAGCTAATTTAATTAAAAAAACATTTTACCAAAATATTGAAAGAATCATAAAAACTTATTGGAAATCAATATTTGTTATAAATGAATTCAATAAAAAGCCTACTCTCTCCCTTTATCCAGGTACCGTGATATTTAGAACTAGCTCTGATTTATTTCATCAGCAATAACTTAATTAAGCAAAAATATTACATCTAATAATGAAAAAAATGAGATTAAAAACATGTTTAAAAAGGGTATAATATACATTTTTTTTCATATGAATTTCCTTCTTAAAATCTTATATAACGACTACATTGTTATGTATGAATAACGGAGGCCGTACCTGAACACAGAAAGGGAATAGTTAGTATCCCGACTCGTCGCCAACCGAGGATAAGGAACACTGCATGGAGATAAATATGGAAGACTATATATTCTTAGGAAGGGGTCCAGACACTAGTGTTGTCTATCGGGCGCGATTTTCGAGCCTGAGCCCGCCCGAAAGACTAATAATTGAGCCCGAGCCCGGCCCGAGACAGATCCCGATTAGTTTGATATGCGCCCGACTTGCGCCCGCCCGACCATTGGGAAAATATATTGATAGAAGAAAGAAATTCAATTCAACAGATCTGAGAAAAAGTGAGGACGTTTTTTTAGAAAGAGGTCTGAGGAAAAAAGTGAAGACGTTTTCTTTTAGAAAGAGGTCATTTTAAAGACAAATTAGAAAAAATTTAAAAAGGCCGCCCGCATAGCCCGCCCGACTTTCATATTTTTTGCGCCCGAGCCCGGCCCGGTCCGTCGGGCGGGCGGGCGGGCATGCCCGCCCGATGGACAAAACTCCCAGACACACACTGAATACATATGCATAAAATAGAATAAAGGGGAAAATATCCGTACATCAGTACTTCGTATAAAAGAAGATATAAAAACAAGGAAGAGCATTCCCCTACATCTAAACTGGATGATATTAATACACTACACAGATAAAGCATTCTTAAACTATTCCAAATGAAGTTACTAATTCAGAAATATAGTAAATTATAAAATATAACCATATCGGGTCGTTCAAGATTCATTTCAAACCACTCAGAATAAGTCTTTCTCACCTTCTCACGCAATCCAAGATGTGTCGCGGTTTAAAAAAAAGTTCACTGCGTGGCTTGATTAAATAAGGACAATCAAATACCTCTCTCAAATGAAGTCCATGGCTTCCCTTTATTCCAAAGTCCTCGATTATGACCTGTGCAGTGTGCATACATAAGAAATTCAAATTGTTATTTTATAATCCTTTTATTTGATGTCTTAAATTTATATTGAGTTTTGATACTTTCCGTTATGCATTTGTGATTGTTATTTTTAAATACAACGTATTTAAATATTGCTAGCACAAAAAATACAACCAAAACAATCTTTATTTTTATAGAATTATAAACTATAATAAAAAAGAAATAAAAAATATGTAGGATTCTAAGTTACAACTGAAACAATCACAAAGAGTAATAAAGAATTGAATATTCTTATTGCTCATGTTATTAATAGAAACACGGTCATTCAGCAATAAAAATATGTATTAATATCTTTAAAATGAGTATTTTTATAAGTTTAGTGTAGAAAAAAATATCTTTTTTTACAGAGGTTGAAAATTCAGTAGGTTTTCCCCTGCAATTTTGAGTCTTCTTCATTTCCTTCATATGCACAAAGTCTCTGCTTGAGCAAAGATGATAAAAAGCTACTTTCCTTATTAAATGTAATATTTATTTAGAGAAATCTCGTGTTGACATGCATGCTACATTTGTCATTAATTTAAGTAATAGTATGTAGTAGTATTTTTTTTATTTCATCAAAGGAATATTTTATAGAGAAGGATTTCCTTTAGGCTAATTAAGCGTGGATAGATGATGATGTTTGCTCTTGTGATGCGTGTAAATATGAAAATATTATTTTATACTACATATTTCGGAGCTCAATTATATATATTACACACATCAACATCAATGAAGGAGAGGACACCTCTTGAAACTCCAAGGAAATGCTTGTTCTCCTCCTATAAATCACTCCAAAGTAGCGTTGTCCCGATCAAGTTTATTTACTCTCGAACATTTGATTCGAGTATCCTTATTTCCCGATCTGATCGCTTTTTTGCTCACGATACAAACCTGCAAGTTACTGTATGATTTATTTAAACGAACGACAAAAAAATCCTATCGTTCGTTACATACAGTAACTTACAAGTTGTACTTATTCAAAATATCTTTTTTTTTTTTTTTTTTTTTTTTGTATTTCAAATACAAAAAACTAAGACGTTGATTTAAACATTTATAAAAATACAATAAGAATAATGCAGTCGTAGGTATAAACATAAAACAGGTTAATAATAAAGGTGCTTAAGTAATATTTAAAATATCTTCATGAATGTACCTATAGCCCTGGCACCAAAAAAAAAGATAAGTATTTTTCATAGACTAGTAGTGTTGTCTTTTAAAAATCCTTTTGATGGGCGAAAAATTCCTTTCTAAAAAAACTTTCAGAACGACGACTGACAATTTTTTGCGAACGTCAACAGTGTGATGTATATATATATAATATAGATATATATTAGGGGGTATTATAGAAACCTAATAGTAAGATATCAAAATTATCCCCCCGCGAAAGTTGCGTCATAAGAAACTAAATGATCGTAGAAAAATGAATTTTGGTTTGACCCCCCCTTACCCCCCCAAATTGCGTTCAAAGGTTTCGTTATGAAGCAAAACTTTTTTGTTGTTACTTATTTTGAAAAAATTTAGTTTTACAAAATTTAGCTATGATCAATGTATGACTTTTTTATTTTTTGCAATTTTCGCCAAATTATTTAGTGCCAATAAATGAACATAAGTGCTCACGCACCGACCATTTTTAAATAACAGCTCCTACTAGGGTTCTTTTATAGTTTCAAGAAGGAAAAAGAAAAGAGGGTACTCATGTTCATGTTTTTAAGTTATTTTTAAATATGTTTGCTTTTCACATCTTAACTTTCATACAGTAACTCCCTCACATGGTTGAGAATTAAATCTAT
>CP045896.1:28175981-28260838 GCA_013387185.1 Caligus rogercresseyi | reverse complement strand
AAAAGACGTGATTGCATTATTTTTTAAATACTCGACTTAAGAAAAGGAAGTTCAACTAGCATTCAAAAAGATATACAAGTTAGATTCCTAGAGACAAGGTCCTGAACATCATGTGGATGTTTCCGTGCTCGGAATGCAAATATATCAAGGGGAGACAGATGGTCGCTAGTCGGAGAAGGTTTTAGAACTAATATTATCTTCTACAGTGAAAATTTAGATGGTCGGCTGTGACAAGTGACTAATAAATAGGTTTGACTGTATTTGAGTGGCTAACTCCCATCATCACATGCAATAGTTTGCAATTCGTTATTAGACAAGTGGCAAATAGACTAGGAAATATGTCCGCTTTACGTTTTAAGCGTCTAAATATTCAATTCTTCCAATGTTATAGGTCTTTTTGTTCGGACAGCCAGTTGTGATTTGAAGTTTCTTTATTACCTTCCTCTGTAAACAGGCTTAAAATAATATTTGCTTCTTTAAAAAGAAGTATACAAAATAATAAGATTAAAAATGAAATTTTCATGATGTTTTTTAAATTATTTTTTTAATTTTCCTATATATATTTGAGTAAACACAATAACTAATTATTCAATGAGTTACTATTTCATAAGTAGTATAGTTGTCGAAATATTTTTATAAAAGAATGATTAATGTTTTTTTTCCGTCTTTCTATTCAACTTATCACGATATTTAATTTTCTTTTTTCCTCTATAAAGCAACTTATATACATAAAATGTATTCTAGAATTACAGTAAGGAACAATGAACAAAATATCCACTAAGGTCATCAAGAATAATATCTTATAAACATAAACGAATATCCCTTAAAAAAACGAATTACATTAGTCTAAGCCCTGTTTAGACATAAAAATAATTATCAAACAGAATGGAGTGTAGTATTTCCTTGAAAATACATTCATAATTTGTTAATTCATTGCATTTCGTTTAAAATTTTTAAGAAATTAGGTGAATCATAATAATTCATCCACCATTTTGATTACTTATTTAAATGGTGGTGTATTGTTTATTGTGACCTAATGCTAGACATTTAAATATTTAATTAATTAACGAGGAGTAAGAAGGATCAATAAACCACACAGAGAGACAGACATAGGTTGAATACGACTAAAAGGAAGGGCTCCCCCCCCCTTCTCATAGCCATATATTTTTTCCAGGTGGACACAGGATGGCATTTCATATTTATGTGCTCGCGTGAGCAGGGCACTATTTCCCGAATGTCGCGCCTGCCACAAAGGCTCTCTTTATGACTCTTTTCCTTAAAGCAGGTATTCCGAAGGACCTTGATATATTCCTCCTCGATGGCCGCACTCAAACTGCCAGAGGGATCCGCTAAACTCCGTGTGAAAGTTCTCCTTGACAAAGTAATTGATTTTAAGATTCGTGGTGAGGCGCTTCACATTATATTTATGGGTGGATTGAGGCTGTAGAGGGATCGGATACGATGAGTGAGCTGAAGAGGGATAGGCCGATGATGAGTAGGGGCATGAGCTGCATAAAGGCCGTATATCCGTTTGTCTCACGGGCTTCATGAGTTTGTGCACGCTGTTGTTGAGCCTGCTGGGCGTGGTGATGAAATGAAAAACACCAGAGGATCCTCGATAGAACCCCCGACCCCCAAATAGCCGACTAAACATCTCCTCCGAGCTCATATCAAACTCAAAGACCCGATCGTGATCCTCAAAGAGACCTCCATGAGCACCACTGTGACACCGCTTTGACTCCCGCTATGCCCTTTCGAGCTCCCACTTGATCGTAGTATTTCCGCTCTGAGGGGTTGGAGAGGGTATTAAAGGCGTTTCCTATGGCCTTAAAGGCCTCATCCGCTCGTGGAGCCTTGTTCTTGTCTGGTGGAATTGTAGGGCGAGCTTCCGATATGCCTTTTTAATGTCACTTGCCTCTGCATCTCGTGAGAGTCCAAGGATCTTGTAGTAGTCCTTACAGGCGAGAATGCGACTCACGGCTTCCTCTTGCTCCTTGCTATGATTGGAGGGCTTTGAAGAAGACATTGAGGCTGTGAGGGCGTCTCTTGAGCCCGGGATCCAAGGCCTTGATTCTTATTCTTAATGGCAATCAAGTCCAGGAGCTCCTGTGCTCTTGGTAGTGGATATAAACGGATGGCCTTCTTAAGGAAGCGCTCCGCCTTTTCGCGTCCCCCTGTGATATGGCGGCTTCTGCGATCTTGACGCACTTGTAGGCGTCCTCTCGGTTGCTCTCCATGATGGATGATTTCCTGGATCGAGAAGGGATCTTCAGTTGTCCTAGAGAGTGACAGTAGTAGAGGAACTGAGAGCTATATAACTAAAGAGAGCTGACTTTAAGTGACGTCATGCTTACTTCTGCCCTTTTTGCCTGGGCGTCAGCTGTGTGGTATTTAAATAGTGATGTGCTCTTACTACATGAGGGAGCTCGAACTTTTATTTGTATTATATACGAACATCAGATCTATATTGATTTAATGAGAGGGTATTTGCAGAGCCCTATAGGGCTCCGGTATTTGTAAGGATATTATTTTACTAGGGAGTTTTAATTATAAGGCTTCTCAAAGACAAAAGGTTTGTTGTTTATTTTGCTTTTAGATCAGCTCAACTAAACTGGAAATCGATTCGGGATCGTAATAAAGAATAAACATTCCATAAAAATATATATAAACATAAAAAAGTAATATTTAAGTGTTAATATGTTCAAAGTACAAAATATTTTAGTTTAATATTTCAACATCAAACAAATGAAGAAAATACACTTATAATATGATAACTTCAATCATCATAACAGATATTTCACAACAAAACTATCACATTCGTTATTAAAAATCCTTCACAATTGCTTTTAAGTTGTGGTTCAAAACCAAACTAAATTTCCGGGCCAAAAGTTAGGAGCCAAAATGACAATCGTCTTATTAATTTATCCAATACGTGGTTTTAAAAACTTGGTACAAAAATTATGAATATCCAAACGTATTGTAGAGTTTTTATAACCATACATTAAGTTTCAAGCGTATTTAAAAAACTGTGCTCCTGGACTTCAGTCAAAGCCCGAACTCTATAAATATTAGCTACGACAATTGTTAAGGAATGCAAGTCCTTTATTGTTTAAAGAAGGAAGTAATCAGGTATGGTTCTTGCATGTACATATAACTCATGCAGTAATATATGAATGTTTGTAATATGTAGCCGAGTCCTCCTCTCTGCTCCTTTATGTATATTATTATATTTAATTAAATTTGTAAAATATGATTTATATTTGAAAAAGAGTATAAAAGGAATACCTCTAATAAATATAGAACAGTTTAGACAAGATAACCAAAGGTGATAGTCATCATTCCCTTTGGTTACAAATATACTTGGTATGAAAGCTTCCGATCAAAAAGGGCCTCCAGTACTCCTGTACTTTCATGATTAGATATATGAATAAGCAGGTCGTGGATTGAACGAAAACAAACGCCGTTCGCGAATGCATGTTAAATCGAACGCCTGAACGGATTATAAATGAACTGTCGAACGTATTTTTTTCCTCTTGGCGTTCGTCTGTTCAATTTTAATTACGATCTCTTCATACTCTAAAAATAAATATGATAAGTTATTTTAAACTTTTAAAGTAGAGGTATATTAAGTTTAGTGAAAGAATTGGACTTGCTAAAAATGTAGCAGAATACCAATGAGGTCTCTCAGGATAAAACCCTACGGCAATGATATTTTAAAGCACCTCCATTTGTATACGATTAGTTTTTTTGTAGGTAATATATTTTTTTATGTGTTTGCCTACATTAAAAACATACAAAGCCTATTGAATCGAAGAGTACAAAATGTGCCCAATTTCTAATGAAGAGTTCGTCTTCAGTTAAATATTATTAAGGAACTTTATTGGTTGTTCTTACCCACTCACCCATAAACATGATCTTATTATCGTCATCGGATGATAAAGAGTTTTGTCATTGGACCAATTATATATCCCATACACATCAATCTTTTCCTTGTTGATTCAATTTCCGTTTTTTTTTACATTTGTCGTCATATTTACGATCCATTTATCGTCAAAGTTTTGATCAATTGATCGTTAACATCGAACATTTATTCTTCTTTTTGGGCGTGAGAATAAAGCTTTTAAGCTCTTAACATGTCATGTATCCATTCCTCTGCAAATATAATTAATCATCCCCTCCTTCGCTTTGGCTTTACTTTTCAGCGGCTCACAGCTTATGGGAGTTCCCTCTTCTGGTACTACAATATGGAGGCTTCGCCTTTCTCATCATATACTTACTCATGTCCTCATCGTTGGATTCCCCATGCTCCTATTAGAAATATCCCTGGGTCAGTACTCCGGCCTATTCCCAACGAGAATGTTCAGAAACATATCACCTGTAAGTGGATTTATTTCTGTTCTTATTTTTATTATTACGAAAAAAGCCTCTTTGGAAGTGGTTGGACCAGAATGATTATTGTAATCAAGGATAAGAAAAGGAGGTCTTTACAAACTCACCCTTAAACTATTTTCTTAGTTGATAATAATCTATATTCCAACTGGATTGACATAATCATGAAATCGATAGCCGTATTTGATCATTTTTCAAAAGCCTAAAATTATATGTATCGGTAGAAAACATCTACCGTCGTGTTGCACAAGGTGCATTGAAATACAAGGTATCTTCATATTACCAAACGAGCTGTCTTTTCGCTTGCCGGACTGACGTCATTAAAAACCACCGGCATGTGTGAAGAGTAACATAACGATTTATTTTTGATGATGTGAAAATTAATAAAAAGATTGCTGATGTTTCATCATCTATGAAAACAAGGAATTAACATATTTTGGTGTTGCATAGTTTACTTTTGGTACTTGGTAATCTCTTGTTTTAATAAACATTTTTTTCTTCTGGTCCTAACAGATTCTGACCGGCGTTGGCTTCGCCATGGCCTCTTCTCTCATCATTCACACGGTGAACGACCTCGCCGTTCTGATGTGGTCCAGCCAGGGTCTCTATCACCTCTTCTCAGCACGCCGCCTGAGCGGGGAAGATGCTTTCTTCGACTCCCACGTTCTCAACGGCTATAAGGAGCAATCCCTGGGGAACCTCGGGAACCTTGGCGGACTCTCTGTTCTCTGCCTGGCCATCATTTGCTTCCTAGCCTTCATTTGCATATCCTTCTCCACTCGGAGCCTGGGGAAGTCTCCATTGGGAACGTTCTTCTCTCCTATGGGCTCCTTGTTACGCTCACCATTCGAGGCTTCATGGCAGATGGTGCTCTAGGCGGGGTGCATAAGCTACTGGCTCCCAGGTGGAGTATATGAGTGAACCATGGGTCTGGTTGGAAGCATTTCGGCATGTCTTTATATCCATGCAGCTGGGACTAGGAGTCGTATCCACCTTTGGGTCCTTTAATAAGTTTCATCATAACATCATTAGTAATTATAATTTTATATTAGAAAAAAAGAGATAAAAGGAAAAATGGTATAAGAATAAACAGTTAAAGAAAAAAATATTAAGGAAGTTATGACAAAGGAAAAAAGTTAAAGGAAGATATGTTGTATCAAAAAAAATTTTAAAAAAATGGTACCAAAAAATGCTCAAATTTTTGTTTTACCCCTAGATACCACACAAGAACTTAATGTGGTATCAGCCGATATAGAG
This sequence comes from Caligus rogercresseyi, assembly GCA_013387185.1. Lineage (NCBI taxonomy): Eukaryota > Metazoa > Arthropoda > Copepoda > Siphonostomatoida > Caligidae > Caligus > Caligus rogercresseyi. Next base: position 28,255,192 of record CP045896.1, on the reverse strand, counting down.
GTCTACCTAAGAGGAAGTAGCAAAAAGTTATACGGAATGTAAAGAAACACCGAAATGGATAAAAGGAGAAAATTGACAATATCCAGCATAAGTTATCACTTCAAACAATGGATCTTATTCACTCTGATTAATTATATAAAAGACATATGTAAATATAAGTATCCTGATTAAGAAATTATAATCTTAATTACTATACGCAGGCTTCCGAAATTGTCCAAAACTATTGAAATGTTTAAAAATGTATTTTTAAGATAAATTTTCTTTAAAAAAAATCTCAGTGGACTCAATGGAATGATAATTTGTCCATTAGTTCTGGACACTCAATAATGTGCCTGTTCTATATATAACATACAGGGATTCACAATCCCTATGTATGAAACTTGATAACGTGGTGTCAGTTGAATATCTCCTTTTCTTTCAATTGGTCATGCTCAGGACAAAAAGTTATCCTTACTCAGTTCACTTCCCTATACTTAACTTTATTTCTCTCTACCCTCCCTTTTAAGAGACGCCGGTATCATCGCTACAGGCCATTTCTTCTGGTCCCTATTTTGTATGCTCCTCGTGTTCACCCTTCTCGGCGTCGCAGATGACCACGAACACATCCAAATCGAGAACTTCTCTGACCCAAGCAAAGTGGTTCCCATACTAGGCCAGGGCTTTTGGTTCATTGGAAAGACCCTCATGGAGTCATCCATCGTTCACATGGAGTACCCTTGGCTCTGGGCCGGGCTCTTATTCTGCCTCATTGTCCTTAGTAGTGTCTCAACGATTCACGGTACGATTGAGACTCTCAGTAGTATATTGATAGACGAGCTCCCGTCTTCTTCCTCGCTATGGAAATACAAGCCCGCAGTCTCCTTTGGCCTCCTCGCCACAGCCTTCATGATCAATCTACTTCTCGCAACTGAGGGCGGGATTTACATCTATTACCTCCTCAAAACCTACTATGCCGTCTGGCCATGTCTGTTATATGGGCTGCTGGAGGTCCTGGCGGCCTCCTATGCCCATGGGAGTAAATATCTTATGAAAGACATCGGGGACATGTCCAAGGTGTCACTCTCACACTATGTGAGCTCACATCTTACCGTCATCTATTCAACCGTTCTTCCTATTGGATTTGCTGTGAGTAACTCATTAATAAATATTTAAAAAACATTATAAAAAACAAGGTCTGTATAATCACTCTCAATAAATGAATGGTTTCGTTGATGTACAGACGCTGTCATTGTTTCCGATTTATTTATCCCAGCATAATTAATACATTTGTAAATCTGTAGGAATAGAAATCTGGAGCTCAGTCTTGGTGCTTACAGATTTTATGACTGTTTGTGGCCGTGAAAAAGAGAGAGGGGTAAAGAGAGGGATAGAAGGAAAGAGAGAGAGAAGTTTCTCTCACTTTTTCTTTCTCCCTCTCTATCTCCTTTTTCTTTCTCTCTCTCTCTTTCCTTCTATCCCTCTCTGTACCCCTCTCTCTTTTTCACGGCCAAACAATCATATAATCTTTAAGCACCAAGGCTAAGCTCCAGATTTCCATTCCTATAAATATGTATCTTGACATTTTCAAATTAGAAACCTTACATCCGTTTCCAATATTACCCTATTCAGTTTTCTTCAGAATTATAAATGTATTGTACCACCCATAAATGAACCATGACATTAACTTACTTAACAGCAATTATTTTAGTCATTTGTGTCAATAATCAAATGATTATATCCTTTTAAATTCCTTTTCCCTTCATATTTTATTGTTTAGAGCCTAAAATTTCTTTTTTTTCTCCGTCTTTTTTCATTTTAGAGCACATTGAGCTGGAGTCTATATTGTATTTCCCGCGTAGAGGAAACTCAACCCCTCAAAACTTTAGCATTGAGCTCCCAGCGACCTGGGGTCTCCCTCTGGGATGGTCCTTGACCATTATTCCACCCTTGCTCGTTGTTCTTGGCATCATTTTCCATCTCACATGGATGGGACAGGGGCAACCCTTTCCACAGGTAATCCTATTGTAAACTCAATGGACTTTAAATGTATATGTCCAGATCAGAGCTGGGGCTACCGATTGATATTCAGTATATCGGTACTAACGCTGGTAGATTTTTTTCTATCGATAACACTGCGGAATACTGCTACTGATTGCATGATTTCAGTCAATTGGTAGCGGTGGATTGAAAACTAAAATAATATATTTATGACAAAATAATTCAATATAAAATTCAGTCAAATATTACAAGATACTTATAATAATTGTTGGAACAGCACACCAAACAACCATTTTTGTCGGGAAGTGAATTTGCACTCTGCGGCTGCTATATAAAATATATTGAATACTTCTGAAATACAGAGCTGGGATCCGGTACCGCCGATTCAGTATTCGGAAGATTATATTATATATCTACCAAATACCGAATATCGATCGGTGCGGTGTATAAAAAAGAAAGAGAAATTTATTTTTGTATCTGCTCTGTGACTTCTTCATATGCATTTAGTATCGGGCAATTTATAACAAAAGCCAATTAAGTACATAATTAGTTATATTTTTTTAGAGATTATTTGAAATTAAATACATGTTATATATATATATATATATATATATATAAATGCTCTCGGATTTTTAAGGAAATGGAAGGCAATCGCAAACAAATTATTTCCTTAACTGTCTTTGTTCGTCGTTGTCCGATATTAAATGCGCTTTCAGCTCCGAAGTTTTTTATTTTTTTAAGTTCAAGTTCACACCAAGTAACGCTTCCAGTTCTGAATACCGATTTACATTCGGTTGTCACAGCTCTGCTAAAATATATTGTTTCCTTCTTCCTCCACCTGTGACTCACCTCCATCTCGATGCTGTACTCTTGACTGTTCTCTGTCTGATGTGAGAGAATAAACAAAGCCATGAATAAGAACTAAATAAACAACACCTTTCTCTGAATCACATGCATCCAGAGTCTCGTGAGTTGAAAAAGATGGGTCCTAAATATATTCTACATTATTTATTTCCATTCCTTAGTTATATAAAATAAAAGAAATAACTTAGAAACCATGTGATGGGCTTTAAAATAGAGCCTATATAATCTACATATACCGCTCCAATCGGCAGATTTATTAAAACCTAAACACACCGATTGGACACTACTTTCTATTGGCTACCGGCGGTATATTTTCCACTGAATCCCATCTCTGGTCCAAATATTCTGTATTGTATCGACTCCTGTCACGCTATTTTATACTTAATCCTTATTATTAATCACGATTAAAACAATAAAAAAATTACTTTGGAATTTTATTACATCGTGATATTTCATTATTCATTGAAAAATTGATTAAATTCACGATTCAACTACTTTTCTGAACCAATTTATGGAAAACAATTTCATTTTTGCCTCACTAGTTTTTTAGAATGTTTTATACATAATTATTTTAATATTTCACTCAAGTTTGACTTTACAAGACAAAAAATAATTCCTCACCCTACATATGTCTATCATGGTCTTTATTGTATTTTTCAGCACGTTCTACAAAGCTTCAAGCCAACGGATCTATGGTACGAGAACGAACACAGAGAGTTAATGGCCCTGGACCCTTCTCCAAAGGGAGTCCCCTTATGGCTTTCAAGCGGGGCTACAAGGGCGGCGGTGGTGGGAACATCACTGAAGTCTAAGCTTCTTAAAATAATAAGCCCTCCTTAGCTCGGCGGGGGATAGAAAAAAGAGGGACAATTCATCACTCCTATTGTGTAGGTATAAAATACTAAGTGAACTCACTAATTTTAAATGTATTTTCTAGATTTTTAATAAATTATTTCCATTATTTTTATGGCTTCACCCGTAGAGTGATGATGAGAGTGCCTCTTTTATAAATCCCTGATTTTTGCATAAATACATTCTTGTCCTATATATATATTACGTTCGTTAAAGAATAATCTTATATATTTACCCATATCTGTATACACCTTAAGCTTTTTTTTTAAATGTCTATATGTGTTGTTTGCCAACTATTGTTATATGAATAAATAAATAAAAACTGAGAACTTGGAATTTATCGCTGAATTATTTAAAAATATGTATTGGGATTACCGTCTTTTAATATCATTATTGTATAAACTATTATGTAGGCCAGTGATTGGAATTCATAGCAGTAGAGTTGAGATTCGGTAAGAGAATATATTTTCAGATTCAGTAGTTGATATCAAGTTGTATCCAATCTGTATGAATGGATGAATATATTTTTTTACAACTCTACCGATAGAAGGCAGCATTGACATATACAAAAAGAAAAATGGTTTGGCTTTTCACTTTCAGGATTCTGATATTAAAAAATCACTGTTATCGATTGACATAAAATATACAATTTGTATTGGACAGTTTCTTAAATGATCGATATCTATAGAAGAAGCACTACGTCGCTGGTAATATCGAATTTATTATTACATTAATCGGTAGTTTACGGTGCATACCGACATAGCCGTTATGAAAGCAAGGTTATTGGTATTTGTATATAAATAATTGGAGTCGAACTCCACTCCAAATAGGATGATGTCTACACAGCTATTACAGAGTTTCCTTTTTTCAATTCTTAAGACATCTAAACTGTTTAATCACCAAATGAAGGCAGTCATCTTAGTCATCAAGGATTTTTCTTTCCTGTATCCAGTTTTTTAGTTAGATCGATGAGAGGAAATATGAAAGATAAGGTGACCAAAATACGTTCATTATAAAAAGTATATTATAAATCGTAAACATACAAAAGTATCACAACAAAAAATACGCATCTAAAAAATATCTAACTCGTCTAATCCTATTTATGGAAGAATGTTATCGTCCTTTGCTTCTACTACTGAGGGAAGCCTAAAAATGCCTTAACCCATTATTCCAATACGTTTTTGAAATATGTGGTATATATTATATTTCGGATAAAAATTGTGGATGTTGCAAACAACATTCAAAACAACTATTTCGGTTAGCTCCTAGATAAAATATTATCCTTGCTTCAGGCTAATTCAATAATAGTATGGGACTGGTGAAATTTTTTTTTAATCTAAAAATATCGGGTACTTCAAGGGAAATAATGGGTTAAGATTCTATAAAATATCACAAAGAGTAAGGAAAGGTGTTTTTTAAATAGAAAACGGACTTAGTCTTTGGGATAGATGTATTTAAGCCATGGTAGAGGAATGTATTGACTCCCGTCAAACTCCGAAAAGTATTCACCCAACATAGAAGAAGTGATCCGGGACTGATGAAGGGCCTCAAGATTACTCTGCTGTTCGTAAGAAATATCCTCGAAGGAGTCCACGAGGATTCGGTAGCAGGGCTCGTAGTTGTGACGGGATTCTCCAAATGCATTGGTCAGCCAGGACTCTGGGGCTGAGGGAACGAGGTCCCAACCTATGATCACTCCCTTGAAAGAAGGGTTCTTTGAGCGGACCACTTGGCCTATGCGGAAGGAGACTTCCGAGGGACGGGTTGAGCGGACGGTTTGTGGACGTGCCAAAGTGGATGTGGGTGGGCTCGCGGTATCGGAGGACCTCCAAGGCGGGCATTCCTTGTCAGAGTCCCAGTTGTTGAACCAAGGGGATCTGAGATGGAAAATGTGAAATTAAAATAAATTCACTGCATAAAATATCATATCAACGACAATAGATCCTAAGTTCGATGGACGAGTTTGAATTTTATAATGCTTATCCAATGCTCTCCATCCCCTTTTAAATTATCAATAGACAATCATTATAGCAAAAATTAAATTTTTACTAATTATAACTATGTTTTAAAATATTATGTTTCATGGCTAGTCCCCCAAAATGAGTAATAACGATAATTTATGGCTGAGGTCAAAGTTTATCATTAATTATTGTTTAGTTCTAGGTTTTTAAGAATAACCCTTCACTGCAAGTCCATCAAATGAGGAACGGTAAAAGAATAATTCATATCCAAAAATAAATCAAACTAAATACACATTGCCAAAAGCTTCTCCATTTGTGTTTGTCTGGATTTTCTCGAGAGAAATAATAAATATATGATACTACCCATCTTGTAATCCTATCCCTTATGACACCTGTCTTTTTATTAAGAAATTGATATATATATATATATATATATATATATATATATGGTCCTCACAACAGTGACTCCTTATTTTTATTTAAGGCATACAAGAACCCCACTTTTTCTCAAAAAGCCATTGAGCTCCAATACCGTCCTTTAATCAAACATAAAATTATTATATTTTGTTGATAAATAGAAAAAACCCAGATATACAATGAGTAATCGTCTTTATTTTTCCCAAGAAACATCCTAGCACTTCGGCTAGTCAGGGATGTCAGGAATTTAAAAAAATGTAATATAATTATAATATATATATAAAACTATATAAATTGAACAAATACTAAAATATAAATATATAATTAAAAACAAAAGGTTTTTTCGAAGAAAGAAAAAAACCTAAAATTTAAAACAAAATAAATAAAATATAAAAAAACACTATCGTCTGCTATATAGGTATTATATAGGGGCACATTTTTCCAAAGACTTGGCAACTACATGTGCTTCCCTCATGGTTTTGGCGTTGCGAAGTTTAGGGCTACTGTTCCAAATAGCTGCAGCACTGGTGACAAATGTGGCCACCGACTTAGGGAGAGGAGATCCATCAGAACTGTAATTTTGAAATGGCGAATTAAATGTACTTAAAATGCGTAAATTTCCCTCGTAGATACATCATTTTAAAGGAAACGAATGGATGTTCATGACTTATAAACATTTATTTTCCTATAACGTAAAAAACGCATCTTCTTAAGCCTTACAAAAGTTGCTGTAAATGACCCCCTCCAGCCTTTAGACAGAACGACGCCAACATTCTTGCAAACGTTTTTGATCGTCCTCCTTCAGCGAAGGTTTGGACACATTGTATGAGAGACTCGATGGAATCTGGTTTTCATATAAACTCGAGTTTGTGCTGCAGCTCAGACAGAAGTGGAAGTCCAAAGGGTTGAGATCTGGACCGTGAGCTGGCCAGGGATTGCCCGTCTTCGTCTGATGACTCAATCTCGAAATTTTTAATTTAGAAATGCTAAAGATGCATTTATACAATGTGGTGGAGCGCTATTTTGCAGAATGGTGCAACCTAGGCCAAATTATGTCCTGGAGCAACTTGAGGTATGGAACACCATTAACTGAGGACAAATGGTCATCATCATCACACAATGCTAGAATGATTGGAACCATTCCATTAATAATGACACGAATATCAGTTTTTAGGTTGAAGTTGGTTAACAATCAATGCAAATTTTTATTTATAAAAATCCTCTCTTTATGAACAAAATGACGTATCCATAATACAAACTGAATTATTTTAAGGACAAGTAATTCGCAATTTAAAAATTACATTTATGATGGAACACACAGTAAATTAATTTAATGTCCAGATTTAAATTGCTTTATATACTAAGTAATCAGCCTAACAATGAAAGAGTAGAAATGTGGCATTAGTATGTGTCTTTATCCAATAAAAAAGGTTTGGCTAACTTACATGCTAAGACACAGTGTACAAAACACTACTCAAGGTTTTTAAAAATAACTAAAGGAATAATGTTTTATGATATAAGATAGTTCCATCTAGGATAAATTAATCGGGATCAATTACAAAGCCAATGTCATGCAGAAAGACTTTCATTATAGAGATTTTTTTGTAATAAATACTCTCTTGTATAATTAACTTTTTTTCCTATTTGGTTTAAAACATAAAATGCAAATATACTAACAAAAATAGATTTCTTCGAATAAATCAGATATTAATTGAGGCGATAATGTAACGTTGTGTTATACTATTTGTCATATTCCATTGTAATCATGTAGAATATAAATTATTATATACATCAGTTAAACTATTCATTGTCTTAAAGGAGTCCCCAAATATATGAAAGGGCTAAGATCGTAATTCGATTCCGACTTCAATTAGTACTCTTGGATCCTACCCTCAAAGAAATGAAAGGTTTTGGTGAAGAATCTTTCGTCTTTTATCCAAAATTAAATTAAGTGTTGTTTAAAAAAATTGACTCAAGCGTGGGTCAAAAGTCCATCTATTATTATATTTGGCAATAATAAGTCAGTAAATTATCACTTTATAAATTTACGCCTTAAAAAAGTCACTGTATATAGGCTGAGTCTGGAAAGGTATTCTAGAATGACTTAAGACTTAATAATGGAATTAATTAGAAAAAAAATAGTTCATTAAAGTCAGAACACACTTCAACTTCAGCATATTTTCTGTGTTGGGTCGGTTCTGAAGCAATCCTTGCACTATCCCAGAAAACTATTGTTTCAAATGGGGTGGTTCAGCATTCAATGGGGTGAATGAGAAAACGTATTTTTATTATTTTTATTTCATAAAAATGACGGCCAAATATCTCAGAAGCATTTTAAGACCAGTTGCGTAGGTTTTTAACAGGAATGCCATTTTTTTTTTCGATAAGTTAGAACGATTTTCTTTCTATTGGACTTGTTTGTTATAGGGTTAACATATTCCACATGACCCCTCCGATATGATCCCTCAAAGATAGTCCTTTTTCATAGCCATAAGAGAATTAGTCCTTAGCAATTATCAATTATAATATATAACTAGCAATTATCGAGCCGTTATTCAACTAATGGAAATATTTTACTAATACAAACGAAGGATAATTTTACTAACTATATTATGGTGATGGTAACTCATTTGCAAAAATTCATTTAAACTTGAATTCTTGCTGGACCACCACAAAATTCAAATAAGAAAAACGTTAGACATTTAATTCAAATCGGGAATTCTTTTTCCATTAGGCTTTATTTATCCAAATATTTTATTTGCAGTATTGCATTACCCCTTCCTCAAAATGGCTTCCAAAAGAATTTCATGATCAGTTCTTATTTATCTTTTATAAAAAACGTTCTTGAATTTCCCATATCAAGATATAAAATCTCAATTTCTCATCTTTTTGACATTTCAATGTAAAGTAAATTAATAATGTTACAGTAATTATATGTATCACAGGATCAAGATTGCTCTATACAGATTCTACCTTGGATCACGGAAAGTTTGTACTTCTGTCGTGATACTCTTTAAGACAAATGAAACTAAAAAGTGATTAAAAATATATTTATATTGATTTTATAATACTTGATCCCATTACCTAGATATAAAGTCCTGGATGAATTTGGGCGTAATAAGCAATAGGATCGTATCCTGGAGACCCTCCAAGGAAGATAGACCCTTGACGAGAGTCGTGGCCGCCTTATTCCGAAGTGGAGCGGATGTACCGCTCATGTGTTCCACAAGGTAATACTGAATCGGAACGGACAAAATGAGGGTCAGGACCCAAGATGATCCCGGTTGAGAGGCATTCTATAAAGTTAAAAGAAGGCTCTTAGTTATTATTTCATTTCGATGAAGCAACTGTAAAACAAATTATCTTAGTATTCTACTAATGTTGTTAGGACAATACATTTAGTACACGTAATGTTTACTTCTCTTTACGCATTTCTTTACGTCAGCAATTCCTACGCGCGTAAGATCTTTACTTTCTTACTTTTTTTTTACTTACAACCCTTTCTTTGGTTATTCCAATGATAATATTTTTAACAAATGATGAGATGTCTAACTTTTTAATCGTAAATTGTTGTTAAATTAAGGAATATCACAAAATAGTAAATCCTTGAATGACATTTGGAACTCATGACGTCACAAATAAACAGTGGTAGAGGTTGCGTAGTTTAAAGAAAACGAGGGTGGGTTCCGACTAATTATATTGATTAAATAAAATTTTAGACATTTTAGTTTTTCTTTTTCTAGCGGTCTAGACTCGATTCAGAGGTGAATATTAGGCCTCATATCTTGAATCGTGTATTTAAAAAAAAGATGTTGACATGAAAGGATATCCATTAAATACATTTAACAAATAACAATCTAAACTCAGAAGTGACATTTTTTCTTGATTAATTGTGGCCATTTGATAGTTTCTGCCCGATATTTCATATATTTTATAAATATTTGGTTGAATCCAGAGGCAATCGTTCATTATAGGGCTTTGGTAAAGTCAATTTTCATTTGAGACTCTATTATATGCTGTTCAGTTTCACACTAAATTGCTAACTAATATCACTTTATTGACACCATTAGTAAGAAATGGCCGAGGAAATTAAAGTCTAGGAAGAAATACTTAAGAAAAAAGTCCAGGACGAAATGACCAAAGATGCGAATTATATTAATAAAAGAATAAATGCGAAATTATGAGCTATCAAAGATGATAGTTAATTGACAATTACAATTAATAAACCTTAATGTAATATCGCTTGACACTGTAAATGGTAAAAATAGCTGCTCCCAACAGTTCTTTAGGATTTACCTCGGGGCCGAAGAATACCAAGGGCTGTTATAAAAGTTGATTAATTTTTATGTAGTTTAAATAACAAAAAATGCAGCTGCTTCTTGGAATTCAAAAATAATAATTGTTAACCACTACAAACACTTACAAAAATGTTGCAGCTTGGCTTAAGATGGGAAAATAATTAAGGATCAATAAGTAAATAAAAAACATGTATAAAGACCTAGAGATATCATTATTTTACTCATAACGTTAACAGTATCAAAGTATTCATAATAATTTCAATATAACCAAAGGGAACGTTCAAAAACGTTAAACATTAGTTAAGATCTGTTAACGTATATATTAACTAAAGTCACGTTCATATAAGCAATAAAGAACGTTAAGAAAACAATCTATGAGACAAAGGAATACTTTCATACCGACAGAAGAGAAAAAAAAATGGCTGTCGATTAGAAAACATAGAGACATCTTTCGTGCATCTCTTTGATTATAGTACCAAATTAATCACAAACCTCTCCCTTTTTTTCTTTAATAATAACTGGTGGTTATATTATTGTATTACATTAAACATCTTAAGGTCTTCTATCCTGGAGGAGGAACATTGAATCGGAGTTTCCTCCTGTTTTCTGGAGACTCCCAAGCAACACATAACGTTATTCTAACGTTAGTTTTTGGTTCCCTAAAGGTTAGGTTCGAACCTAACCAAAAACGAACGTTCTAATAACGTTTCCTCATGGTTACATAAAAACTAACGAAAAAAACGTTCGGGGAACGTTCCCATAACTAAAGAAACTAACGTTCGGGGAACGTTCCCAAAACTAACGAAACTAACGTTCGCTTTTGGTTACCTACTAACGTTCAGGGAACTTTCTCAAAATTTTACGAAAGAGAATATAAGATAGCTCTATCCTGGGGTTAAAAAAGTCGTTATCAGTGACAAAAGATGCATCTACAAAACTTTTCATATGTATGAGGTATCTTTTGGGTTAAAAAAATAGTTTGCGTTATGTATAATATTTTAAACTTTCTTATAATTTTTTAAAAAGACTTTATTGATATATAAATATTAAATATGAAAGAATATATAAATAAACATTATAGTTTAAAATTAAATCTAAAATCTAGCAGCACTATCTAGAAAAATTAATTATAAAAAAATTAAGGAAACAAAATTGTTATCAAAAATACAGACATAAAAAATAATGTCGCAAATAAAAAAAAATAACAAAGATTGAATATAATTATTTTTTGGTCTTTAGGCAAATTTCCTGTACTGCCGTTGTAGAAATTAGAGATTATGTATAATATTTTAAACTTTCTTATATTTTTTAAAAAGACTTTATTGATATATAAATATTAAATATGAAAGAATATATAAATAAACATTATAGTTTAAAATTAAATCTAAAATCTAGCAGCACTATCTAGAAAAATTAATTATAAAAAAATTAAGGAAACAAAATTGTTATCAAAAATACAGACATAAAAAATAATGTCGCAAATAAAAAAAATAACAAGATTGAATATAATTATTTTTTGGTCTTTAGGCAAATTTCCTGTACTGCCGTTGTAGAAATTAGAGATTATGTATAATATTTTAAACTTTCTTATATTTTTTAAAAAGACTTTATTGATATATAAATATTAAATATGAAAGAATATATAAATAAACATTATAGTTTAAAATTAAATCTAAAATCTAGCAGCACTATCTAGAAAAATTAATTATAAAAAAATTAAGGAAACAAAATTGTTATCAAAAATACAGACATAAAAAATAATGTCGCAAATAAAAAAAATAACAAAGATTGAATATAATTATTTTTTGGTCTTTAGGCAAATTTCCTGTACTGCCGTTGTAGAAATTAGAGATGTCCAGCGGAGTAAAACGGATAAAACCGTACCAATCCCCCACATACTTCCACGGAATGGTAATTTTTTCTACCTGATTTACAATAAAATATAACAAATATTATAATGTGAAGGACTGCATTGCTTCAATAAATATATGATTGAGTCGAGTAAATCTCTTTTTGTTTTAATTTTTGCTATTTCCTATAGTAAATCATGTGCAAAATAAATAAAAATTGAACATAAGAGACTATTTTATCTGAAAATTCCTTTGAATAATGAAAGGTTTTGTGGATGAATTGTCTTTGTCGTTGATCCCGATTTATTTATTCCTGTTCAATCTGTTGTATAAAAAAAATATTCCGTTAGTGATGATAATTTGGGGTTTCTAAACAAGCCAGACTTTATGGTTTTTCCACAAATTTAAGTGGTTGAAGATTATGTTTGTGAGTGAAGAGGAGCTAGTTCAACCAAAAATAAAAGCCACTCTAGCTGGATCATATTCCTGACTTCAAACAGCCTCTTATTAGAACAAACTCATTTACAAACGACACATAACTAATACATGCTACAACTTCGTCCTCATCAAATCAAACTGACTTGAATGTAGACGACTCACAAAAATACATACACCTTTGTATTTGCTTTTAAGAACCTATCAGTTTTCATCTGATTTTCCTACAGTAACAACATTAAATAGTTTCCATCTACACTGATCCTCAAGGTTACTTATTCAATATTATATAAACATCCGTTTGGATTAAAAGCCCATTGATACCTCGACTTGCCTCCAATTATCAGGACACTGGCGGTAAGCTTTTCTACTATTTTAATTATCCTATGTCATTGTTATATTTGTATTTAACTACCGAACCTCTATGTTTCAGAACAATGCGTGATCATTCCTTCAACATGGAGTAAACGAGGGATTACCCTTGAAAATTCCCTTGCTGGAAGAAAGAGGAACGTGGACAACTGTCGGAAGGATCATAAAATATTCTCCAAGACTTTCCCTCCATCACCTAACACAAACATCCTACATTCATCAGAAATAATGTAATAACATGAAAGTCTTTTATTTGATATTTTTATGATATTGTACTAATATGTTTTACCCAAGAGCAAAAAAAAAAATACATTACAATGTTTATTAATGTTTTTTACGCATGTGCTTTGAGCCTTATATATTTTATTTTTATGTTTGTATAATTTTATGAGTTATAATAACATGTTATAATCTTTTATATAATTCGTGTCCAGTTTTAATGTTAAATAAACGCTTAATAGAATTTTAATACTGTCAAGGAGTTTAATTATATCTACAAGGGAACTATACTAAAACTAAAAGGGAACGTAAATATAACGTTGAGGGAACGTAAATAGAACGTTGGGGGAACGTAAATAGAACGTTGAGGGAACGTAAATAGAACGTTGGGGAACGTAAATAGAACGTTAGGGAACGTAAATAGAACGTTAGGGAACGTAAATAGAACGTTAGGAGAACGTAAATATAACCAACAGGGAACGTTCGGAGAACGTTAAGAAAACCATCCATGCTAACGTAAAAATAACCTTCAGAGAACGAAACTAACGTTCAGGGAACGTTCTGCGAACCAAAAACTAACGTTCGGAGAACGTTCTCCGAACGTTATTTGGTTGCTTGGGACCAGCGACAGGTTTGAGAAGCTGGTCTTCACCAAGGGAAATATGCAGCTCCTGGATGCTGTCTTAAGAAGGGATAGGAGGGAGGGAAAATCCGAGTCAGAGAGAGAGAGACTGATGTGTAGGCCATAGACTGTTTCAGCTTTGTCTAGTTAATTTAATTTTCACTCTGGAAAAATAGTTTTTATGCTTTTTATATTTCAACTAAATAAAGGTACTTATCTACTTATTTATCGCTTTTGTTATCGCAAGTAATTTTTTATCGCTATCGTTTTATCGTTTATCGATTACCGCAGGTTGGGTTTTGAAATGTTTTATCGTTTATCGCAGGCTGAGAAAAAAATTATCGTTTTATCGTTATCGCAAGTTGAAAAAAAAGTTATCGCAGAAACCACTGGAATTTATATATATATCCTCAACATTTGTTCAAAATATGCGATAAATATGCATAAAAAGGTCAAATATGCGTTATATGCGTTAAAAGGTCGTTTATGCCCAGAAAGTGTATTTACCAGATTCCTACAGCCCTGATTATAACTAATGGTAAAAGGGTCCATATGCATGGATAGTCTAGTATTAGAGTGGAATAAAACTTAATATTGTTCAATTACTATTTCTCATAAAAATTGAGTAAATAATGTCAAAAATAATTTATATTTGCAATTATATATAAATGGTTTACTTGCTGTCATTAGACGGGGCAAATATTTACTTGAGCCATTTTTCCATGCGTCATCATTTTCTTTTTCTATCTTGAGTCATTTCTTCCAAGACTATATTTTCCTCGGCCAGTTCTTCATAATATCCAAATAAATATATTTCTTCGTCTAGGAGTTGTCACATTTTGGCATAAGGTTTAGTTAGTAGCAAATGGTGCAGCTATTTATTTGTAATCTATGCCTCCTTTTCATACATAATGAGGCTATTAGCAATTTAGTTCTTGAAAAAATGTAATAAGATTGCCATTATTCTACATTAATATCAATACATTAGTTTTAAATGAATATTTACACTTTATAAACAAAGAAAATATGTAAATGTATATATGAACAATAAAAAAACACTTAAAAAAATAACTAACGATAAAATAATGGTGTTGGATTTGAAACGTGATTGGTTGAAATAAAAGGATAGGGAATAATAATAAAAACAGTTGGTGTTATGCTACAAAGTAACACTTTATTCGCTGCTTTTACATCTGTCGATAAATGGACAATTACTCGGAGTATGGAGGGTAGAAAAATTAAGAAAATAGTACAATTAAATAAAAAAAATATTTTCATATTGGTGAGGTTGCGAGAACAGCCTTCTTGTGTTCCTTAATTATAACTATCTATGATTTCATTTTCTTTAAAACGAGCTACACACTATTTTTTTACAGAGGCCCAGAGACTTAAAATAAGTTCTTATAGGGCTTTACAGAGGACCACCCAAGCAACCAAATAATGTTCGGGGAACGTTCTCCGAACGTTAGTTTTTTGGTTCGCAGAACGTTCCTGAACGTTAGTTTCGTTCTCTGAAGGTTATTTTTTACGTTAGCATGGATGGTTTTCTTAACGTTCTCCGAAAGTTCCCTGTTGGTTATATTTACGTTCTCCTAACGTTCTATTTACGTTCCCTAACGTTCTATTTACGTTCCCCTAACGTTCTATTTACGTTCCCTAACGTTCTATTTACGTTCCCTAACGTTCTATTTACTTTCCCTCAACGTTCTATTTACGTTCCCTCAACGTTGTATTTACGTTCCCCTAACGTTCTATTAACGTTCCCCTAACGTTATATTTACGTTCCCTCAACGGTATATTTACGTTCCCTTTTAGTGTTATTTTAATTCCCTTTTAGATGTAATTAAATTCCTTGACAGTATTAAAATTCTATAAGCGTTTATTTAACATTAAAACTGGACACGAATTTTATAATAGATTATAACATGTTATAAAATCATAAACTCATAAAATTATACAAACATAAAAATAAAATATATAGGACTCAAATCACATGCACAAAAAAACTTATAAATAACATTGTAATTATAAGTGTAATTTTTTGCTCTTGGGTAGAACAAATTAATACAATATCATAAAATATCAAAAAAAGACTATCATGTTAATACATTATTTCTGATGAGTGTTTGGTGTTGGAGGGAAAGTCTTGGAAAATAATTATGATCCTTCCGACATTTGTTCACGTTCCTCTTTCTTCCAGCTAGGGGATTTTTAAGGGTAATCCTTCGTTTACTCCATGTTGAAGAAATGCTCCCTCATTGGTCTGAAACATAGAAGTTCGGTAGTTAAATACAAATATAACACTGTCATAGGATAATTAAATAGTAGAAAAATCTTACCGCGGTGTCCTGATAATTGAAGGTAAGTCGAGGTATCAATGGGCTTTAATCCAACCAGATGTTTATATAATGTTGAAAAGTAATGACATACCTGAGGATTAGTATAGATGGAAACTCAGAGTTAATTGTGCTGTAGGAAAATCAGATGAAAAACTGAAAGGTTCTCAAAAGCAAATACAAAGGTGTGTTTTTGTGAGTTGTCTACATTCAAGTCGGTCTGATCAAGGTATATAGAATTCTATATACCTTGGGTCTGATTTGATGAGGACGAATTTGTAGCATGTATTAGTTATGTGTTGATTGTAATTGAGCTTGTTCTAATAAGAGGTCGTATGAAGTCAAAAATATGTTCCAGCTCGAGTAGCTTTTTTTATTTTTTTTTTTTTTTGCCTATATGGTTCGATATAATTGCATCCGATAGGATATAAATAAGCGTTATCCCAAGCAACACATAACGTTATTCTAACGTTAGTAATTGGTTCCCTAAAGGTTAGGTTTGAACCTTACCAAAAACAACGTTCTGATAACGTTTCCTCATGGTTACATAAAAACTAACGAAAAAAAACGTTCGGGGAACGTTCCAAAAACTAACGAAAATAACGTTCGCTTTTGGTTACCCTCTAACGTTCAGGGAACCTTCTCAAAACTAATATAAAATAGTTCCATCTGGTATTAAATAAATATGTGTCAATGACAAAAGATGCATGCACAAAACTTTTCATCTATATAGGGTATCGTTTTTGTAATAAAAAAATAGTTTACCTTATGTATAAAATTTCAAAATTCTTATAATTTTTAAAAGACTTATTGATATATAGATATTACATAAAAATCATATAAATAAACATTATAGTTTAAAATTAAATCTCTAATCTAAAATCTAGCAGCACTATCTAGAAAAATTAATTTAAAAAAATTAAGGAAACAAAATTGTTATCAAAAATACAGACATAAAAATCATGTTGCAAATAAAAATAAAATAACAAAGATTGAATATAACTATTTTTGTCTTTAGGCAAATTTCCTGTACTGCCTCATAATCCGTTGTAGAGATTGGAGATGTCCAGCGGAGCAAGACGGATAAAATCGTACCAGATCCCCCACATATTTCCACGGAATGGTAATTTTTCTACTGATTTACAATAATATATAAAAAATATTATAATGTAAAGACTGCATCACAAAATCTGTCATATCTTCATGGAAGAAACTATCAAAACTGTGCAAAAAAGAGGAAAGTATTTTCAGTTGAAAGGTTTTAACTCAGATTTATTGAAAAATTTTAAAACACAAAAATTTAAAAAACCGAATCTTTTCTAATGAATCAATCAAGGATGCTCTGAAATTACATATGGCTTGTGGAAGTCAGGATATGAACTATGAGAGAATATTTGCCCCTTCCCTGCATTAAACTTTACAAAAAAGAACGAGTTTTTTATGTTTAATGATGGAATTGCCATGAAGTCTTCGAAATGTTAAAAATTAAAGTAAGGAGTATATCCGATATTGACAGGAAGGCATCATTAACATTAGACGAATACTCTGTCAAAGTTTCGTTGGATTACGACACTAAAAGTGGCTCCATAATGGCCGAATCAACTTTGCCTCATTCTACAGGTGATGCAACAAAAGCCCTTGTAGTCATGCTGTGAGATGGAAGCAAGTAGTGGGCTATTATTTTACTCTAAATGCATATGATGGCACAAGCTTAGGTCCAATTATCACTGAGATAATTCAGATGTCTCATAAAATAGGAATAGACATCATAAGCATTTCATCTACATGGGGTCACAAAATTTGGCAATGTGGAAATGATTTGGTGTAAATTGTGGAATAAAATCACAATACATCAATAAAGTCAATCATCCAGTAGATCAATCTAAAAACATTCATTTTATTGCTGATCCGTCACACTTAATTAAAAATTGGCAAAATCTCCTTTTTTCCAATGATATCGTTTTATCTGAGGAGATTGTTCAATCAGAGAATCTAAGTTCAAATATAATAAATTTAGAACATTTCGAAATGGTGGCTAATTTTCAAAAAGATTTTGTACTAAAACCCGCTTACAAATTTGATTTGAGTACAATAAATGTTAGTCATTATGATAAAATGAAAGTTGGTCCGGCTTTGAATTTTTGGTCTAATGAGGTAAGCCGGACACTTAGATATATGGTTAAAGAAAGTATATGTGACAAGTGCGTGCTAACCACCGCTTGGTTCATCGGCACATTGAGAAAATGGTATGAACTTGTATGTTCAAGACGAATAGTATATTCATTTAGTCTTGAAAATGAAACTCATTATGAGAATGCAATCGTTTTTCTAATGGGTTTTATCAATATCATTAAAAAAATTAAAATTATTTCAAAATCCAATGGTAGAGTTTGTTGGAAACCAACTCAAACTGGATCAATTCTAACGAGCATGTCAATTATTGACGTTCAAGATGAACTGCTTCGTGGAGGTCTTAAATTTGTCATGACCTCCCATTTATCATCGGACTGCTTGGAAATGTTTTTAGCATGATAAGAGCCACAAACCCTTCTCCTTCTGCAAAAAAATTTAAATATATCCTAAGATTAATTTGTTGAAGCCAGTTCATGAAAGATATAAAATTACAATTATGATGACTCATCTTTTTTAGCTGAGATATTTGACTTAAAAGATTCGTATGCTGAACAAAAGCATAATTTCTTGGATGCTGATTTTATTCCACAATTTATACTAAACTTATCCAGTGCACCCCAACTGTCAAATAGTGAAATGAATATTTATATTACTTGTCGGGGTATATAATTTTTAAAGTCGAAAAATATGATTCACATTGTGAATCATGCTTATCGGTTTTAAAAAGCACCAATAATGAAAACTATGACGACGAATTAACCAAATTTATTAATTTATCTGATTACACAGGACAGAGTTTAGTCTATTGTTCAAATGATGTCTTCCAAAATGTTATATTACCAATAGAAAAATCCATAAGAAACATGAAAGAAGATTTATATAAAGCTCAAAAAAGAAACCTTTCGAATAATATAAAAAATGCTTGTGATATTATCACTAAAGACTTCAATTTGATTCCGTCTTGCCATTCGTTAAGAGATAAACTCATGAACCGATTCATTAGATTAAGATTGGTAATTTTCGCGATAACTTAAAAAAGTGCAAGAAATCAAAAATTACGGCAAATACAACAGTCAACTAGGCTCCAAAAGTATGGCAAATAGATGACATTTAAATAATTGAACGTTTCTGTAAATATGTTTTTTTGTTATCGTTAAAATGAATAGTCATAAATATTTTGCAAATAGTTTATTTCAAAACATGTATAATATAATTTATAAAATGCATAAAACTTGTAACACTTAATTTCAAATTATAGGTCTAGGTCTTAAATGAAATGGGGGGAAACCCAAGGCAATTTAGTCAAACTATAGAAACTTGGGAAGCATAAAACCGTTCTCCAGATTAATCACTATGGCAAGATGATAAATAGTCCGCAGACGACCTGAAAGAAACGCAAACATATAATATTCATTAATCAATATGAAAAAAATATTGTTTTAACAAGGTAAGTTAAAAGTAATTTTCAATTAAATTAAATGGGTTTGATCATTATACACGCCTGTATTATATACCACATAGTTTTTTATATTTCAAATACTTTTCCTCCCATCCCACTCTAGTTGAATGAACTTATTTTGTCCTTTCAAGAACCTAAGAATAAATATTGTCTCGTTGATATTCCTCCGGAAGGGGATTTTTGTCAAGTTGTTAGGCAAGGAGTTCGTTGATGAGTGTCGTGGAGATATGCTGATCTGAGAAAATCGGAGATGTTTATGATTAATTTTGGCAATCGCATTTTTGTGATTTATTTTTAGATTATTTTATCAGTGAAATTAAATACTCAAGTTCCTTAAAGTCGTTCTTTACGACAACGAGAATGTCAAGAACATCATGAGCTCCTTTCAATTGTATCATTCCCGTAAAAGATGCCTAAAGCGAAGGCGACTTTTATCATCTTCTCTTGATATAAAAGGCGCTGAGATGGAATCATGAGGTCTGTAGTTCTCAAATAGTTATAAAACAATGAATGAGAAAAAATGCAGATATTAAATTGAAGGAACAGATATATCATCATCGGTTGCTATGATTCTCGATCATAGAGCGACAGGAGATACATATCCTGACTATCTTCAGGGACAAAGCCTCCTTCATGATGGAGGTGTCTTGGGAGAGCTCCCTTTTCTTGTCGTTAGAAAGTATGATTACCGTTGGAGGAGGCACCCAGATCATGATCTCCTTCGAGCTCCGGCCTTCATGGATGTCGACAACTTATCTTCAACTCATTAAGTGGTAAAGGACCTTGCAGCGTGGGACACGAAACCGGCGGTCTTGTCAACTGTCACATTTAGAAGGTCCAACGAAATATCTGCAATGCACCGATCATTGGCACTTTTAGATTATAGTTTATTACATTTAAAAAAATATAATTGATTAAGATTACGTCATATCAAGGTAGTTAAAAATACAGGACTGAGGAGTTCATTAGCGAATTCCACTATGTAAGAGTAACAAGTCTTCAATATGGAGGAGGTGATGGTAGGAGGGCCCCTTCCTGAAGACGAGGACTTTAACTCCTCTCACGAAGATGAGGAATCCTATAACGGAGACGAGAAGAGGGAAGGGATTCCTCTCATGAAGACGAAGGATTGGACTCCTTTCGAGGACGAGGGATGAGACTCCTTTAACGAAGAAGATGGCGGGAATTTGGTGCCTGTCTGGAAGGGAGGCGACTGACTCAAGGGGGTCCAAGGCATTGTCTGTTTGTGTTGAGGTGCCTTCATTCGGCCGGATTGCAAAGTTTGAATACTCGACTCGGATCATTGGAGGCTATTCCTCTTTATTATTGTTGGACTCTGACGTCACCCTCACTCTATCCTTTCAAATATTCCATTATAACAATCGCGCCCGAAATTAGGCATATATTTCTCTTCTTTATGTATTTACTTTTTGAGTGCTTCTAACATCGGTATGTTTATATTTTAAGACAATACGTTATTATTTACCATAATTCGGCGGATTTGAACTATGATTGACATAAAGAAGAGATTATTTATCTAAAATTGCAAAAATAAAAATCATTCTATGTCATTATATACTCAGTTTATATGAGAAATAGTATTTGTACAATACTTAGATACATTCACTAAAAAACTTGCCTACCTATGTATTTGGTCCATTTCTTCCATGAGTCATAATTCTCCTTTTCTACCTAGGTCCATTCCTTCCTGGCCCATTCTTTCCTGGTCCATTTCTTCCTAGTCCATATTTTCTGGTCCATTTCTTCTGGACACCGTCCCTTTTATATAAGATAACATTAAGATATTATGTTAATGATACAACCCTACTATTTCACCTATTCGCCTACAGCGCCTCTTGTGGAGAAAAATGCATTGAGGGTCGGATAAAAAAAAGAAAAAATTATGTTATGTCTTCGATGCGCTACTTTCTTTACCGCTTTAACGCTTTAATGTAAACAACGTCGGGGCTAATAATGTGTTTAACGCTTTACTTAGTAGCAGCTTAGTACTTACTCGGCGTACAAGTTTTGTCTCTCTCTGGCACTCTCTTATTCTCTCTGTGTATACGTTTGTGTTCGTGTGTGTTCATTGTCTGACGGTCACTCTGAGTCAGTATACTTTTCTTTTTCGTTTTTTTACAAATCACGAGTCATGGATAAGTTTGTGACCCGACCCCGACCTCTGAGCAGAGAGAGAAGCTACAGGTTAGTAAATTGATTAATTGGGGATATTTTCTCAAATCACCTATGTTTACAAATTTAGGTTGTTGTGATGACGTCTCACACAGGCTGCCAACTGCATTCCTGGAAGAGTATTAAAATAGCCAACCTATTAAAGAAAAGGAAAAGAAAGAGGGAAAGAGTGATTGACGTCACAAATCAACTATCGAACGTTATCCCTATTGTTGTTCATTTCTCCGAGCCCCTTTTAACTTTGAGCATTGTTCTTATTTTCATTAACTTATACATCAATAAAGGATTGAGTTATGTATATTTAAATAAATCTCATAATAGGAATATTTTAATATAGGAATAATCAGTTTATTCATAGGTAACAATAGGGATAACGTTCGATAGTTGATTTGTGACGTCAATCACTCTTTCCTCTTCTTTCTCTCTTTCTTTTCCTTTTCTTTAATAGGTTGGCTATATTAATACTCTTCCAGGAATGCAGTTGGCAGCCTGTGTGAGACGTCATCACAACAACCTAAATTTGTAAACATAGGTGATTTGAGAAAATATCCCCGATTAATTTAATTGAGCTGTTCATTTATTTAAGTACAATTTTTAAATTTTATAAAATTAATCTTATTCTTAATTCATCTGAATAATGCGTGAGCAGTGTGACAAGTAATATAAAAAGTTAATGTTAATTTGTCAATTAATAATTTGTTATTGAAAAGGAGCAGCATGGACCTGGAGGTGGACGACCCCATCTCTCAGGATGTCTTCAGCAGCCCTGTGGCCACTGGCAGTGTGGAGGAGGTGGGCGCCAGCCAGGCAGACACTATGGTCTTGAGCCAGAGCCAGGACACCCTGGGATCTCAGGATGCGCGCACAATGGAAGTGCAGTGGGAATTCGCTCATTTGATAAAGTAAGTCCCAAAAAGTGGCAAAACCTCTGAAATTTAACATTCTAGTAGACGGCGTCTAGCCATCTATGCATAATAAAACATTAAAAAAAATATTGAATAGTATAGAATAAATAATCAATTGTGAGTTCACTAATTTGTAAAATAAAAAATTGTATCCAGTTTGCTAAAGTTTCAAAATTTCAGGTACTTCATATTTTCTGTGGATGCCAAGGATAGGGTGGAGGCCAAGTGCACCCAGCGGACCTGTAGCAATGTCCTCAAGATGCAGCAGCACTCTATGTATAACTTGAAGAGGCACTACAAGAGTGTAAGTAAAATAAAATATAAATAATAAATGTAAATAATTTACTTAGTCTTGTTGATTCAGTCACATGACACATACTTTTAAATATTTTAATTATTTAATATTTATTATGTACACAATAATTAATACTAAATAATAATAATAATTTAATTTATTTTCATCTTTCAGCACCACCCCAGCCTGGTGAATGAGTTACTGGCGGCCATAGAGGGTGGGTCCAAGCGGGGCAGAAACAGGTATAATGATTAATAATTACCGTTTACGTTATATGTTAATAACGTAATAAAGGTTAAAATTACATTATAAACGTTAGTAATTCAGATTTCAGAATTTTTAATTAAAGTTTTTCTCAGGAGAATTGTGGCAGCATACCAGATGAGGGGCATTCTCAAGAAGAAGCTGAAGACCCCAGGGGGCACCCGCTGGAACAGCATGTTTGATGCCCTCAAGTGCCTGCTGGAACAGCTGGAGGACCCACAGAAGTTCATGGAGTTTAACGAGCTTCTGCAGCGCATCCCGGTAAGAAATTAATTTAAACTTAACTTAAACAAAATATGTATAATTTTTAATTTTATTCAATGAAAATAAACGACAAATAATTAAATTATTCTTTTTCAGAAAGTGTCTGTGTTTGTGGAGGAGGACGTGACCATAATGAAGGAGTACGTCACAGCCATGGAGCCAGTGGCCGCATGCCTGGACAATCTCCAGGCCGAGGAGAAGGCGTACATGGGCATGTTCCTCCCCAGCCTGTTCATCATGAAGCTCAAGCTTGAGAAGCTTCAGTCAGATGGGAACCTTAGGTAATTTAATCATTGAATGTATTAACAATAAATGCAAAAATCAGCCGTTCAGTGTTTAATGAAGTAAATTAAAGAATCTTTATAAAATTTAATCATTAATTATAAATAATTATTATTTTCAGTCACGCCAAACCCTTAGTGGACGCTCTGCTAGACCACAATGGCAGGCAGGGGTTCAAGGCCAGGTTTGGTCATCTCTTTGAGGATGATGATCTCTTGATGGCCACGGCCCTGCACCCCCACTACAAGCTGGTGGCGGTCAAGAACATGACCAAGTCCAGGGCCCAGACTGACACCATCCAGCGGCGCCTGGTGGAGGAGCTAGCGGCCAAGTCTGGAGTGGAGGAGAGCCAGCTGGAGGAGAGGGAAGCATCTGTGGAAGATGATCCGTTCCTGCAGGTATGTTCACCCAAATTTTTTACAGCAGTCTACTTAATTTCAATTTTAAATTATAATAATAAATTACCGTTAAATGTTAATTTCGTAACTTAGACTAATTACAATTGTTAAATGTTAATTTCGTAACTCAGACTAATTACAATTAAAATGAATTATTGATAACAATATTATAATATTTATTGAACGTTTCAGGCCTTGAGGCAGCATGACATGGATGAGATGGAGGCCAGCCAGGAGGATGCTAGCGAGAAGATCCTGAATGACATCCAGGCCTGGAACAGGAGGCCCATCAAGGCCTCCATGGAGGTGACAAGGGACATGTTCCCCCAGAACCACAGGGAGGCCTGGATGGAGCTTTTCATCAAGTACAACACGCCGCTCCCCAGCACTGCTGCGGTGGAGCAGCTGTTCAGTATGGCCTCTGACGTGCTGAGGGCCAAGAGGTCGTGCCTCACGGCCGAAAACTTTGAGAACTTGATTTTCATGAAGGGGAACATGGGCATCATACAGCAGCACATCATGTCCCTCAAAATCCAGGAGGAGGAGAAGTAGTGATTTTTGTGACTGTTTCTTTTCTTTTTTTAAAGATTGTTTGTCAATAGGTAATATTTTATAATTTCATTAAACGGTTTATTACCTAATTATTAAGCCATTCTTGTTTTATTTATTAATATCTAGTAGTTATTACTTATTTGAAGATATTACTTAGATAAATAGCCTAAAATAGGTGTTTCTTATAATTAATTATTTATAAATATGAATAATTAGTTATAATAAGTTTTAATAACTAAATAATATTAATATTTATGAACAATTATTTACAAGAAACACCTATTTTAGGCTATTTATAAGCTTGGAGCGGACTTTATAGTAAAAAAATGGTGATCGGACCTAAAAATTAGTGAGCGGACCTATTCCGCCAACCTAAGCGGAAGAGCGGAATGAAGTGAGCGGAACAGCAGTACTCAAAAAATGAGCGGGAGCGGATCAGTTGCCCAAAGTGAGCGGAACAGCAAAAAGTAAGCGGTGCCCACCACTGGTCAGGAAATAGGCGGTAAGCTTTTCTACTATTTTAATTATCCTATGTCATTGTTATATTTGAATTTAACTACCGAACCTCTATGTTTCAGACCAATGAATGATCATTCCTTCAATATGGAGTAAACGAAGAATTACTCTTGAAATTCCCCTGCTGAAAGAAAGAGGAACGTGGACATCTGTCGGAGGGATCATAAAATATTTTCCAAGACTTTCCCTCTAACATCTTACATTCATCAGAGCAACTTATAGCGTTTGTATATTTAATTTTCATATTTATGTTGGGAATTATAAAATATTTATAGTTATTTCGTAGCAAGAGATTATATATTAATATGATAGTCTTTTATTTGATATTTTTATGATATTTTATTCATGTGTTCTATCCAAGGGCAAAAAAAAAAAATTATTAAAATGTTTATTTTAAAGTTTTTTCGCATGTGTTTTGAGTTTTATATGTTTTATTTTTATGTTTTGTCTAATTTTATGAATTATAAATAACATGTTATATTTTATAATATAATTTGTGTCTAGTTTTAATGTTGAATAAACGTTTAATAGAATTTTAATACTGTCAAGGAGTTTAATTATTTGTAAAAGGGAACGTAAATATAACGTTGGGGGAACGAAAATAGAACGTTGGTGGAATGAAAATAGAACGTTAGGGGAACGTAAATAGAACGTTGGGTGAATGTAAATAGAACGTTAGGGAATGTAAATAGAACGTTAGGAGCATGTAAATAGAACCAACAGGGAACGTTCGGAGAACTTTAAGAAAACCATCCATGCTAACGTAAAAATAACCTTCAGAGAACGAAACTAACGTTCAGGGAACGTTCTGCGAACCAAAAACTAACGTTGGGAGAACGTTCTACGAACGTTATTTGGTTGCTTGGGATAGCGTTAAATTTAATCTAATTATCTTTTATTTTTGGTTGAACTATCTCCCCCTCACTCATAAACATAATTTTCAACCTTTTAAATTTGTGGAAAAACCATAGAGTCTTGCTCGTATAGAAACCCCAAATTATCATCACTAACGGCATATATTTTTTTAAATAACAGATGGAGCTGGAATAAATAAATCGGGATCAACGACAAAGACAATTCATCCACAAAACCTTTCATTATTCAGGGAAATTTTCAGATAATATCCCTTGTTTATAAAACTTTAAATTTTAAATTTATAGAAAATAGCAAATAATAAAACAGAAAGAAATTTACTCGACTCAATCAGATATTTATTGAAGCGATACAGTCCCTTATATTATAATATTTGTCATCTTCTATTGTAAATCAGGTAGAAAATTATAAGATAATTTTTTTTTTACATAAGGCAAACTATTTTTTTTACTGAAACGATTCCCTAAATAAATTAAAGCTTTATGGATGCATCTTTTGTCATTGATACCGATTTATTTAACCCCAAGATGGAGCTATCTTATATTCTCTTTCGTAAAATTTTGCGAAAGTTCCCTGAACGTAAGTAGGGTAACCAAAAGCGAACGTTAGTTTCGTTAGTTCTGGGAACGTTCCCCGAACATTTTTTGTTAGTTTTTATGTAACCATGAGGGAACGTTATTGAAACGTTCGTTTTTGGTTAGGTTCGAACCTAACCTTTAGGGAACCAAAAACTTACGTTTTAATAACGTTATATGTTGCTGGGCAACTTTTCATTTTTTTTGTTAATCGTTAAGTTTTTAAACAGTTATATTACAGCACTGATTGCCACTGGTGTATGTTTGATCAACTTTAAGTTTAGTAATAAATCTTCATACTGTTTATTGGTGCTTATTCAGTAAATAATAGTTTTATAAACAATAATAATACATATAATTGATTGATGGCCATCATGTATGCAAGTTAAATAAGTTTGGATTTTGTATTCTCTTCACGAGTTTAAATTAAATTTATGTTATATCATTATTGCAAATTGAAAAATTATTATTGTTGAATCCATTGATAAGTGTCAATAAAGAATATTGTCAAAAATGAAAGAAGATGGCTAGATAGCGATTGATTTATAAATGAGTTTGATGAGAGGGGAAACATGAAATATGATAATATTTATCTCAATAAGAAGCTTCCTGGATAAAAAACTGATTTGCAATTCAAAGATTGTTGGTAGTTCGAGGTAGAAATAATCTTTAAATCTTTAAGAATAGTAATTTAAATACCATTAAAATACTAATATAGTAAAATAATATAATGAAACTCTCTGAATTTAGGATATTATGAAGAATGTTTGTATCATAGTTCACGCAAATCCATCAATATGTAAGGGAGTGCGGTAGCTCAGTACGTTAAGGCGTGTTCAAGTGTTGAGGGTGCAAGTTCGAATACCGAGAGGGGAAGGTCGATTTTGATCAACCTCATTAGTAAGAGTATCCTAGGTTCGAGTGACTAATTTAACGCTGTAATTATATCAAGAATGAAACAATACGGCACTTTTCAAGAATATCGACCAGAAGGCATAAAACCCCCAGGGGAACCAGGACTTACATCATAAACTGCCTATAAATAGTTCCCTAAAATGAAGAAAGCCTCGTTCTTTCTCCTTTTCTTGCTCTTATTTTTACAGTGGTAGCTTTTGTAATTCGAACTCAAAAATTTATCATGCAAACTCAACCCTCTGGTCCTCTATTTCCTTTTTATTTGTCTTATCGTTATATATGACGCAAGTATCGTCAAATCAACATTATTATTTTTTTTGCCTGAATATTCTCATAAATTTATGTGAATAGGATATATAGGAGGGATCAATTCAAATGATTCGTAATTGTCATAACAAGAATTTGTACTCTTAAGGATTATATTCTTATCCCTGA
Source organism: Caligus rogercresseyi (assembly GCA_013387185.1). Taxonomy (NCBI): domain Eukaryota; kingdom Metazoa; phylum Arthropoda; class Copepoda; order Siphonostomatoida; family Caligidae; genus Caligus; species Caligus rogercresseyi. Next base: position 28,226,930 of record CP045896.1, on the reverse strand, counting down.
GTTGATGTTCAAACAATGTCAACAGAAGTGACGTGCCGTGAGGCATTGGAAGGTGAGTCAATGACGTCATCAGATAGATTTACAAACAGATGTTCATTGGAGGTCCCGTTATATGACGACAATGGCTTAACTGCCATTGCCTCACTTCACGCAGCCACGACCTCAAATGATTATATATTTTAAATTATCAAATGTTTTTTATTCACACTTCTTTTCTTTAACCAATCTAGTTCAAAAGAAAAGGCCTTCCTCGTTTGTTATCCTTGGTGATCCTTCATCATCTTCAGAGGGGATTCATTTATATCTTTATTTTTTATCCTTCATGGAATGACGTCACGTTAAACATATTCATACAAAGTGTTTGGAAGGCTCTCACTTAGTGATCCTTCATCATCTTCAAAGGGACGGAGTTTGAATTTTTAAATCCTTTTAACGAATGACGTCACGTTAATATATTTTCATACAAAGTGATTGGAAGGCTCACACCTACAATATTGTGATTTAATTGGCTTGTGTCGGAATACATTTTTATAAGCCTCTGTCTCTCTCTCTATATATATATATTTCCATACGCCCCTATGAGCAAGAATGGTTGCTCATATTCATCAATAGCTCAATACTGCGTAGCGAATCTCAAAATATTTACTCCCATAATACCTCCTTGAAAGAATGAGTTGTATTAATTGTTGCTGCTGTGATTAGGCGTAACACAATATATATATATATATATATATATATATATATATATATATATATATATATATATATATATATATATATATATATATATATATATATATATATATAATTCCTATGAAGAGGAAGCACTTTTAACCCTATATACTTACAATAGTGGCATCAATAGAAGTACAAACCATGCTAACTAATGGGTAAATTATTCAAATATGGCTGTTCTTCTACATATTATTATTATTTATTGTTATTATTATTGACTGAAGCTATAGAATGTTATTTAGTCCTGGAATGTATTATAAATTCTTCTTAAGGCTTTAATAAGACGCTCAAACATAATAAGGCTTTAGAAAGTCACTCGACAAAAGCCTTCGGCGACAAATATTGTGTATTATGTATATTTTTAAAATCCAAGAATTTATCATTTTCAGTTATTTCCGTTTTGAAATTAACTAAATGTGTTATATTATATATCACAGTAAAGCACATTAAGAGCAGAATATATGATTGATATATTTTGATGTTTGTGGTTTGATAAGGGAAAGTAATATAATAAATAAAATGTTTATTCGTGTTCTTTATTTTATGCTACACAATTTTCCTGTTTATTTTACTCTGTTATATATTTTGATGTAAATAATATACAAGCCTTATAAAGCTGATAATAATAAAAAAATACAAATATGTTATTAATATGACCGATTACTATTCAGTCAAAATTATGTCCTCACATACGGAACGCTCAGTATAATTTAATAAATAATAAGATCCTGAATTATAATTCTTTATTATTTAAATATTTTTTTCGTAATTATTCAACATAAATTTCAATTTATAATACAATTCGAAAGAATGACACGCTTTATTCATTAAACATTTAAGTGTGGTTCAAAATTATATGTTAGAGATGCGTGTAAGAATCTTAACTTGTATAAAATTAGTTGTACTTTAGTCCTAATAAAACCCTAAATTATACTATTATGAAAAACGATGAAACTTGTAGTTAAAAGGGCAAAAAATGGTCTCTTGGTATTTAAAACAATCAAATGATTGTTTTATTAATGAATAAATATGTTTTTTACATCTTTAACAAAATTATTATTTAAAATGATATTAATAATAGAAATAGAGGTAGAGGTTTTTGATTATTTTTATACTATAATAGTCATAGAGATACAAGAAAGATGTCTATATATTTTTAATGACAACAGTTTTTCTTTGCCTAATCAAATATTCATTGCAGGGACTGAATTACTCTTCATCCGAAGGGTAACATACTTAATTTCTGGCGTTACAGCTAATATATGCATATCAGTACAGTATATTTTAATATATCTGTTAAAAATATTACCAACTGTTTGTTAATTTTTTTGAAAAAACGTAAAATTTATTTTATTTAGTTTGAAATATCTGTCTGATCATTATAGATAAAAAGTAAATTGAGTTGACCAACGAAAATTATTTCAAAAAACTTTGTTCTTATTAAATAAAGAAACTGAAATATTTATTTTGCCGTTTCATTTTAAACATGGCTTGTATCTTAAATTTAAATAAAACAAAGGGCTTGATCTTATCTCCTGCCAATATGTATTTTAATAAGCCATGTATTTATTGCTGAAATAAGGTTTCATAAATATGTGTATAGGTGCTATGAAATGAATGTGTGCCGATAATTATTTATTTATTTTAAATAATGTGTACGATATATATGGACTATTTATAACATAATTTGTGTACTAAGAAGAGGGGTAAAAAGTCAAAATATTGGTGAACATAAAAAAGACTTTCCGTTAAAGTACAAATGAAAAGCACGGATCTTTTTTTGATTTGGACTCTACTCAACCTCTCAATAATCAACTTCGAAATTTATCTTCGTGTAACTTAAAAAGATATGCACAGGTATTCAATGCAACGCTTGTAATACTAAATAAAATTATATATATATATATATATATATATATATATATATATATATATATATATATATATATATATATATATATATTATATATATATATATATATATAAGAGAAGTGAGGCAAAATCAAGGAAAATGTATAAAGGTTTGTCAACAACGAACTCTCTAAGGCAGGCAAGTTGGCGTTAGTTGACTCAGCTGTTGTATGACGTCATTGTTGAAATATGCATATTATTATTCATTCATTTAAAAAGGAATTATTTAAAAGGAACCATTCATTGCTATCAATTATTGAAAAATGCCTAAAGGTACAGTGCGTGTTTGTGCAGTTTCCATAATAAAAAATTGCGGATTACCAAGACATAACTCATCTGCTTATGTAACTAATTTAATATTATCCTGTAGTTTAGATATTTGGAAACATAACAACTCTGTTACAGTTCTGGTCTAGTTCGTGGTAATATGCCAATAAATATTTACGTGCGGAAACATAGCCAGACTACAATATCAAGGGGGGGGGGGGATGGTGGGGCACGAACAACTAACAAATTTGTTTCCAGGGGATGGAGCTGGATTGTGAAGGAAGGCTATTTTCTAAGTGAGGGCACTTTAAACAAATATTTTTTAATATTAGAAAATAAGTAAGCAGGAAGCTAGTTAACTCTTCATAACGAATAAAACGACATATCTTAAGAAACTAAATATGCATAAAGTCAGCAAGATATTTTAAATAAATGAAGCTGTTAGATGTGTCTGTTCACACAGGCGTGTATCAATGTAGAGGTAAGTGAAGTTCAGGGGCCTTCTGGAGCGATGCAATACGGGGAAGGGCGAGCATAGAGGGAGCTCCATCACTGTGGTGAAAAGGTCCCGAGTTTTCTCCTTTCAGGTGGGGCCCAGGGTTATCAGGAATGCCACTGATGAAGATCATATCGATGAAAATGCCTAATTATCATTTAAGTGCCTGAAAAAGTAAAAAGTTATTTTATTTAGTTCATAGATAAAGATTTAAAGAATATTACTACCTCTATCACCGATTTTCTTAAAATTTCCACCACATTTTGTCATCTATAGTTTATGTTTGTGGATTATCATCCTGCAATAGAAGACATTGAATGGTTGTTGTTCACGTTCATTGTGTATGAACTCTTAAGGCCCATAAATGTTTTCCTAGCATTCCTCCTTGTATTTATATTTTTCATGGTTGATAAACACCCATAATTCGTCCTTTCATTCCAGTTCTAGTTAGGGAAGCCGAATCATGGTTTGGAGGTTCTTTTCTCTCAACTCCTCGTCTCTATGAGAATATATATCTTCCAAGTAACGGAGAAGATGGACTCCGTCTGCATGTTACAGACGTAGATCCCTCTTTGACATGGGAAGAGTGGCTATATATTTCCATGACCTCCACCTCGACGGAGGATGTGCACTCCATGGGCTCCATTCGCCGTATCCAGGCTTACGAGTCACAGTCGGTTTCATGGACTTTTCTTGAACAGTACAATTGACTTGAGGCTGTTCCTGGTACTCACACATCACTCCCACAACAAAGCAATTCCTTTGAGAAATTGATTTCGTAAATATAATAATAAATAAACATAGGTTTTCAACAGTGACGTCATAAGTCCAATAAAAAAGAAGAAAAAACACAACGTAAAGTTTCCTTGTTCACTCACCTTCTTTATATTCTCCTTGGGCAAAATACTCTCTCGCTTCTCTTTTTTCTTTCTCTTTCTATCCAGGTAACAGTGGTTACCAAGCAATAATTGTATATTCTCATATCAAAGATCAATTTTTGGGGAAAGTACGTGCAAAAATGTATTTGCTTATTTCTCTTAAAGTATAGCGTTTTTAGAACACCAAACATGTCAAATGAAAGCTTGGTAAACCAGCTTTAATATTTTGGTATACTAAATCATGTCAACTTAATAAGTAGAAAGTTATATGTACATTAACAAAACATATCTCGCGTACAAAATGACGCATATAATGGAATATAATGCGTCAGAGACAAAGTAAAATTTTGAGAGGATACCTTGACGCAAATCTAAAAAACAGTTTATTTTTTTATTTTTTCATAATCAATTTCTTATAGGTCAATACAGGCTCTGAACCCTATGATGTAAACTCAGATTGTACTGAATTCTGAATTGATAGAATGCAACCAATGTCATTTTTGGATTTATCATTCAAAGGTTTACTAAACTTAAAGATACTATTTTACTCTGAAGTGAACAAGTCATCTTCTACAGGCGAGTGAAGTTAATTGATACAAAAAAGCTATGAAATATGCTAACATTACACACTCCATTTTTTCTTTGTTTTTACAGAAAACTTTATTTAGTAAAAAACATCAAAAATACGTCTGGTAGTAAATTACATTTCCTTTAAATAATAATTACTCGCTATTTGGTCGCCTACGGCGCCCATATGTTCGCCCTTCGAGTATGGGTAGGTTTTGGAGCTAGTTTGTGAGTGAAACAGACCTTAAATAATATAAGAGAGGAGAGAGAAAACAATTTTCTGTTTTGTACAAACATCCTCATAAAAGGACTTTGTACAAAGAATATGTTTTAAGTCACATGAGATGCTTTTTTCTTTTTCTATTTCTCTAACCCCTCCTCCTCCTTTTCTTTTTCCTCTCTTTACCTTGAAAAGTAGGTGGGTCAAATCAGACAAGGTCTGAATTTTTTCCCCTTCATTTCTGGTCCCATCACTTTGCAAATAGTTTTATTAGGTCCGTCTTGACCCAAGGATTCCATAGGTACCTTCAAAGTTCAAATCTGACCGTAAATGTGGGAGGAGATAGCGTGCTGACATACAGACGAACAGAGATTGGTGAATTAATATATAGATTATTGAACTCTGTAACGCCCACCATTTTCAAGAAATTTGCGGAAAACTATAGTTTTACTAAATTTTTAAAGCTTTGACCTCGTTGAGCAACCCCGTAATGTAGACCGATTTTGTTCAAACTTTTTATGTCGTCTTCTTTTATCACCAAGAAACAGAAAATTCACAATGTTGCTAACATTTCAAACTTTGAAAATAAGAACAACCCTAATATATATACATACATAAGCGTAGGGGAGATGATTGGTTTGGGGGGCAGCATTCAATTTGCCCGAATTTTAACAAGAACTGTTAAATCGGTGAAAAAACAATCGAATGAAGAAAGTTATGCAGATAATATTTTTTTAATAGTAAAAACATACTCTTCATTACATTATATTTATTTGGTAATAATTAAAAATCCAGTTGCTTTAATAATTTAGTTTTTTCAACTTAAATTCCCGAATACCCCAACCAAGTTGCCCGAATTTGTGAATTCATACGATTTTTTTGGGGAGGGGGAGGGGGGGGGGGCAATTGCCCCCCTGTCTCCTGCGCCTATGTATATATTTATTACAATACGTGAATGTACTCGGCGCTGCCTGGGATTTTCCAACTTGAAAATAGTCTGGAATGGAAAAAAAAAATCACTCGAATAATTTTAGTGATGTCATCGCATGTAATTTTTCATATTTAAATCAGTTTCTTAAAAAGTCGTCATTTGGTCTTCATTGCCATTTTTTCCGTTTTGTATTCTTTATTGGGGTATTTAAGCATAGTAAAAAGAAGGTATTTTGTAAGTCATAAAGTGCCAAATATTTGTATGGTAGCACTGAATATCCAGATTATTAGTTGATCTCCGTTGATGGAGGAAAACAGCAAAAGAAAAAACTTAAATGGGAGTGTAACTTCATATCTTAATCAAGAAAAGTTGAGAGGGATTGATATCACTCTTCATCTCTAGGCATTATTAAAATTTGATTCGCGCGATGTTGCGATATAAAAAAGTTGTTATTTTCCAAAGACTTTAAATTTGGGGGGAATGACAGGGACAAAAAACTTATTTTTAAGTAATCATGAAGAAAACTAATTTTCCGTTAAACACTCAAAAAAACAAAAACACGTCTTACTACCTCAGTCTCATCCACAGAAAATCTAACTTGGCAATTTAAAAAAATCGAGAAAAAACGTTTTGGTGAATAAAATAATCATGGCGATGACGAGTTTTCCGGAAGTTCGCAACCCACTAAAACACTCCCTGAGTTCTCAAAACTTTTCACTGAAAATTTCGTCAAGATCTAATGAACTGTTCGGGAGATACAGGGAAACGAACGAACGGATTTTTTTTTATTATTAGCATAGATAAGAATCCATATAAAGTAGTGGATATAAATATTATCTCTAGGTTCTTCCTTTTGAAATTGCCTGAATAAGAGGATAAAACAAAAAACGAAAAAATATTGAAATATTCTATCAAATTGCTGACAACGAATTTTTTTCCATAATACAAATAAATGTATAAATTTGACTTCAAATAAGTATGAAGCATCTCAATATTGTAACTCTTCCATTCATAATTGCAGTTGAGATCCCGTCGAGAAGCATGATGTTACTTAGTTTGATTGTGTTGGGCTTACTTACTGACTAAAATAACTTTATAGCAATTAATATAAAAATTATTATATTGATTGGTGGGTATATTTTACTGCCCTATACTTCTATTTATTGTGACATCAGTGTTGAAGTAGCCTATTGTGTTGCCCTTGTCATCATCCAGCGACTAAATGAGGAGTTATTCAGTCCCTTACTTGAATTTTTAATTATATGCTGACCTTTATCAAAATCTACATTACCTAAATAGAAATACTAACCTACTTTATTTGTGATGTCACGGTTGCACGATGCATACATCATAACCGTGTTATCTTATTTTGTATCTACTTCAGATCAAGGTCTGTATTATACAGACCTTGCTTTAGATATCAAACTATTATTCTTATATTGAGTAATGCCAATTCAAAATCATAACAAACATAAAATTAGTCAAGGGGCCAGGAAAAATAATTGCAAGAAAATTGGTCCAAGGGCCCATTCGTGGTGGGCTTGAAACCCCAATAGTTGTGATCAGAGGAACCTCAGGGCCCAAAGAAGTTAGATTTAAATCTCAATTTGCCATTTGTTTGATTAGAGTAACCCACCTTAACCATCCTAGTTGTGTCCAATCGATATCGGTGGATATCGAAGGTGGTATCGGAAGATTTCAAAATTCTAAAATATATCATGCCCAATTCATTTTGGAGACATCCACATTCTGACAAAAAAGATTTGCTCTTTATTTTCAACCTTCCACTGTCGGTCGTAGAAATCATATCATTAGCAGTATTCCGTAGTTTTATCAAATAAAAATATGGATATCAGTAGACTAAATCTACTACATCCATACCAAAATAGCAAATCTGCAGTTCCATTCATTGAGTGAATTGCGTTTACCCCTTATACGCCTCTTCTACGCAGAGTCTTGATCACGAATGGAACCATGATTCCATTGAGTAATGATGAATGAAGGATTTCATGTTTAAGAAAGAGTCTTACATTAGACGTTTATTTCTTTATTATCTCATCAAGGATTTCTTATTCTGGAAAGAGGGGGGATACTCGTTTATGGCACTCTCCCTCTAACCTCTAACAATAAACGTTATAATTAAAAAATGATAAGGTAGATTTCTACCCTCTCTCAAACATATTCTATCTGGGACATTCAATGGCACATGAAGAATGCACTTCTCTTGCAACACTGAATAATGAACAAATAACAGAGCTGGGATTCGGTACCGCTAATTCGATATTCGCTAGATTTTATTATATATCTACCGAATATCGATCGGTGCAATACATAAGAAAGAAAGATAAATTTATTATATATCTGCTCTGTGACTTCTTCATATGCATTTAGTATCGGACAATTTATAACAACCGACAGTACATATTTTTAAAGAGAATATTTGAAATTTAATATATGCTATTTTTATATGTACAAATAATATATGCACTCGGATTTTGAAGGAAATGGAAGGCAATAGACAACAAATTAATTATTTAACTGCCTTTTGTTATACATTGTCTGATTTTAAAGGCGCTTTATGAGTAGCATACTTGTACAATTGTAATTTTGGTTTACTTCTATTTATTTAGACATGGAAAAAAGTGACGCCACAATAGTATAGTGACGTCACAATGTTTATTATTATGAGAGCTGAGTGTTGGTATGCCGTGATGGGGATATTAGGAAGAAATTGCCCAAATAAACCTTGGGCCCGTGTAATAACAACAACAATAAAATCATATATTTATAATTGTTAAAATATTTTTTTTTTGCCATTATTTATTAAATATATATGAGAACTAATAGTAGCACAATACTTAATTATATTCAACTCAAATACTTCTCTATCCAAGTATTTCCCTTTTTCCAAAAGTCATCATTTTCTTTTTTTATCTTGGATAATTCTTCCTTAGCCTTGCTTTCCTGGTCCATTTCTTTCCATGATAGAATTTCCGGTTTCGAACCACTTTTAGTAGCTTAAGAGAATGCCACACAGAAGAACATATATTGACTAAAATAGATATATTCTCATTAAATAACTCGAAAAAAAAAGAATTGGTAGAAGATCCTTACTTCATTTAGCTCATTAATTCAAAATATATTTTAATAAAAATAATCTTTAAAGATAGAATATACTACATACTTCCTAACAAGAGTATAAATTATCCTTCAAAATTCCGAAATATTTTAAATATAATTTTAAACGAATGTCTTGTAATGAATCTTATACGCATCTTGATTAATATTTAATAACTGAAATACAGAAAAAAACAAAAATTTAAACGGTCCACTCGGAAAAAAAACTTTTTTTTGAACATTTAAAGAAACCTTAGGCTAAGGGTCAGTTTTTCCCCGAAGAATCAATCCCATGCTTTTTTCTCACATTATTGTTTCACGAAGTGAATATGTTCCATGATAAGGTGTGGTTGGTTTGATAGAAAATAAAGGATATTAGGAAAAAATGACCGATAAAATACGGTCTAGGAAGAAATGACCCAAGAAAAAGTGGATCAGGAAGAAATGATCTAAGATAGAAAAGGAAAACACGTGGGAAAAATGACTCAAGTAAATCTTAGCCCGATTAATGACAACAACAACAAGGAAGTCATTTATCAAAAATCGCTAAAATAAAATAATTCCCTGCCATTACTTATCTAATTAATATGAGAAATATTATTTATAAATACTTAGTTGTATCCTACTCAAAAACTTGCCTACCCATGCATTTAGCCATTTTTCTATGAGTTATCATTTTCTCTTTCTTTCTTGGGTTATTTCTTCCAGGTCCATTTTTTCTTAGGCTATTTATTTCTAGGCCGTAGTTCTTGCTCAATTTCTTCTGGACACCAAAAAAAAGTTATGTTGTACTTAGGTACATCAAAAAGTACCCCATTTGAATCTTAAGATTTATATGAATAAATAATGATTAAAAAAAAACCCAATGGATCTTAGGTTTACGCGACAAAATATTTTAATACTTCAAAATGTATTCATTTACTTAAATGATTGAATTTGTCATTATAGTTCATGAAAACATAATGAAATAAACTAGTTTTCATAAGCGATAGCTTAGTGCGTTAAGGCACGTTCAACTATCAGCTTTGATGGCTCAAGTTCGATTCCTGAGAAGGAGAATGCCAATTTTGGTCAACCTCATTGAACAGATTCTAGGAGTGATAGACTAATTTACACGCTAGTATGCTTATTTATATCTTCAGGATATTACAATTCTATCGAACCAATAAGTCAAAAAAAAAATGAATAAGTTTTCCTCTTTGATTTCAGTTTTCATGCGTATTTGGGTGGAGTAAATGAGCTAAGCTTTTTGACTTTACGCTGCACTTTTTCAGATTGAGTCCCTAATCCTGGATTTGTTATGTATTTAACATAATTTATATGAAATACTAGTGAGGATATGATTTCTTCACGAAATATATTTCATGTTTTTGAGAACAAAGTTCTCAGGACTCCCCTCTTTCTGAGTCCTAGTCACCCTAAGATGGGGTTCCTATTCGTATTTGTTTCGTTTTGTTTTACAATTAGTCTTTTATGTTTTTACGATGTTGTGCCCCCAATAAGATATAATAATTATTATTGTACATATATCTATGTTACTGCTTTAAATAAGGCTGCTCTTTCATATACAAATTGTACCTTGGGGTAAATAGTCATTTAAGTACGCAATCAGGTACTCTCAGGTAATAGACATGAACAAATAAAGAGTGTGGCTCCTCAGTGAAAATCCCCACATGTCGAGTTAAACCAATGAGGCAAAGACAGTATCATTTATTATTTTGAAATGAACGGCAATATACTTCAAGGAAGTAATTTTGATCACATATTATGCGTATTCACATTTTTAAACGAATTATCATTAATCGCTTAATTCAAGAACATCGATTTGGACAGCAATGATAGTACAATAAAAAATAAACATAACATCACTATTTTAGAAAAGAAAATTTATTATTACATTACATTATAATTACAGCCAAACAATTTAAAGATATTTCAATACTATTTGGTAGCTTTATTATCAGTATTTGGCATTGATAAGTCTCTGGTGAAGCGACAATATTATATAGTTTTTATAATGAGATTAGTTATTTTAGCTTTTAGCTATGAATAATATTATTATAATTATATATTTTATCATAGCAGCCAAGCGTTTTGTATACAAAGGTATATGTACAGTCTATTGCCAGTGTTATCTTTTATAAGTGCCTTTATTAATGAGTGATTACCAACAACGTTTCTCATATCTATTGATCGAACATTAGTTTTTAGGTTCCTCTCTCTTCTTGGCCTTCAAATGAAGTATATATTTTATATAAAACAAATTGTATATGAGGTTTCTTGCTATCATAATGTCAAAATGTTTTTTTTTTGGTATTATTTGTAGTCTGAATACATTGGATTGAGGCAAGGATATTCATATTTCATGTTTTCATGGATTTTTTAACGTCCGGGGTCTTATTATCATTATAATTAATTACGTCATCCAAAATATATTGACACAATATATTTATGATGACGACAGTGGGATGAAACACATTAGTAAATGTTATTTTCCCGCCCTTGCCGGTGTGACGTCATTAAAAAAACCCGGACAAGGTAAAAGTCAACTCTCTTTGCGATATGGACATACCTTCTTTTTTAATAATTTATTGGTGCAAAATTTAAGGGGACTTCTACCTGAGTTTAGAACTACCACCTCCAGACAATCACCCTCCTCCCCGACAATCACCCCCCGTTACTAATATTTCTTATCTCTTAAAGTCCATTTATGAAGTTAACTATGTTTCTTTTTGACAAAATTGCATTAGTGTTTGAAACTTATGTTCCTAATATCATTCAAATGTTTTTATGGCCGATATTAGGAACATAGTTTTCAAACAATAATGCAAAAGAAAACATAGTTAACTTTATAAGTGGACTTTAAGGGATAAGAAATATTAGTAACGGTATTAGTAATTAGTAGTTTGTAAATCTTTATTTTTATCCCATCCCAAGCTTACTTTTCAGCTAAAGCCCCACAATTGTACACATTTTTCATTTAAGACATTATTTTATGGTCCGCTTAGAGTCCATCTCAAGAGAGGATAACATGAATATATGCATACCCCTTGGCTTCACACCAATATCTACCTGAATATAAATAATATTAAACCAACTAATAACAAGTGACAGCATGGCGGTTCTTTTTGAATTCAATAAGGTGCAGAGGGGAATCAGGGAGACCAAAGGGGTCCTCAGAGAGAGAAGGGACTCAGGTGACATATTACACGGCACTAACGTCACAAGAAGAACCACTTCATCTAACCACCACTCTATTGCAATATGCAGTTAACAATACCTTAATGTATGTATGGAATTTCAAAATAGGTATTTTATATGCATAGCAATATAATTTTGTTATTATTATTATTACCAATACTTATCATTATTATTATAATTTTTTGTACCTCAGTACAACATGACTTTATTTGATCTTTTACGTGTATATAAATACAATAGATATCACATGAAATAACTCGCCAAGAAGAACGTACAAAAGAAGACAAATGATTGATCTCTTGGGAGGGTAAGAGGGAGATATCTGAACGTAAGATAAAAGTTTACAATATGATTAAAATTACTAATGAACGAGGCGTTTAAAAAACTTAATCTAAATTTGTGTATACAATTTTCAGGAGTAATTGTTTGGGTATTTCTTAATTTGTAAAGAATAATGAAAACTTTTGTTAAAAGATGATTTATTTTCTCTTGAAAAGGACCTAAATAAATAAAGAAGAAATGGTTTTTGGTTCAGACAATATAAAATCAATATGTAACCAAAAGGTATTGAAGGTCTAACACCTTTGGTTATCTAGTCTAAACTCTTTTTATTTAATTAGAGTTTTCCTTTATACCTCTTTTACAAATATTAAATCTTATTTAATAATTTTAATTAAATATAATACATATATAAAGATTCATAAAGGAGTAGAGAGAAGGACTCTGCAACAATATAAACCTTTCACGCGACATTTTCTCGGCATCTCTGATCGCTTCACACTCGGCTAAAAAGTGATATGTTGTCTCTTTGTATTTCTTGTTGAAGAAACAACTCCCATAATTCACCGGTTTACCGTGGGTATAACTTGTGGTTAAAGTATTTGTTACCGAAACCAATATAAGGAAGGATCAAACAAAGGGTTTTCTATTGCTTTAACTATTGACCTGATATTGGTTCGACCAACTCTATCCCTATGTCTCAATTTCTTATTTCAATTATTCGCTTTCTTAGAGTCAATTATTTATTAAAGAAAACAAAAAGACAGAAGCGAGACTTAAAAAAGATGTTTTGATGAAAAAATTAAAGGAGAAAAGTTCAATCAAATGGATTCCATTGGAAATAAATAAGTGTCGTCAGAACTTGAGTTGTGTCAAGGGCTCACCCTGGCATTATATTCACCATTCTATGTACAGAAAGATAAAGTACAGAAAGAGATAATACATATAAAGCCTTCAGTAGGCTCTCAACTGGACTCTGAAACCCTCCCATTATACTGCCTGTTACAACCCCACCCAACCGTTTGAATTGCGAGGATCATCGACAGGCTCATCCAACAGATTCTCTGCTCTCTATCCGACAGCCTTAAGAGCAATTCCCATTCGGGTACTGCATTGTAAAAAGTCCTCAGACATAACTAAATAAAAAAGTGAGCCAAATTGTCGTCCTGTCAACCAAACTTTTGAGCGCTATATGTGTTTATAATGGACTATCTGGAGTTCCGATGTTCATAAATATAAAAGTAGCGAATAAGATTGCAATAGGCTACACACAATTAACTTCATCAAAATCAAGGGGGAAATAAATTAGGGTTAATAAAGCCTAAGTACTGTTCCTGGACTAACGCAGCTCAGTAAGGAGTTAGCTTTTTAGTTATCAAAGTTTTATAAATGCATGCACATTATTTTTTGGCCCAGTTCTACAAGTCATATCTTTATGCTACGGGCCTGCTATATATATTTATGGCCTTATAATGAAAATGCGAATATTTATCATAAGATATGTCTTTATAAGTACTCGCAAGCATGATTTATATACTTTTGCATGCGCTCAAACCGGTAGTCAGATTGAGAAACCTTCAAAACATGGTGTCTTCCGACGAAAATCGTATCTCACGCATTATTTTTCTTGATGTACAGGAATAAAAATAAGTCATAGGATACTTAGTCAAAGCTGTAGGGCGAATGTCCCATCCATTCGACGTTTTGGTCGTTCAACAAGGCGAAAAGGTGTGATAGAGCGATGCTTCATTGTCATACAAAGATTTAAGTTCATCAATCCACTCTTGTCGAGATAATCCATGACGAAGGCTTTGAAAAATGATTGCGCAGAAATAAATAATGATAGAATGAGACTTCATATTTTATATCATGGAAAATATGTTATATATATCGTCGCTGTCGGGCGCAAACCTCCTATGTCCAAAACTGTTATTTTCAGGAAATTAAAGAAAAAATAAATTTTAACTAAAATATACAATGTAAAATGGAGTTAGGAGTTTTAGTCACATGTCATTTTCCATACTTTTCATTGGTCAAATATTTGTAAAATCACAGACAGACATAAAGGTTGACCAATAGTACCGATTTATGAAAAAAAAAAATCATGATTTTTGGACATAGGAGGTTTTCGCCCGACAGCGACGATATGTGAAGTCTCACTCTCTCTTCCCTTATTTGTGTCGCTGTCTTTCCCCCAAAATAGAGAGTTAACAAATATCCTGATATTTAAGTATACCCCTCGTTGCTTCGGCACTCTCTATGGTTTGGACCATAGATATATAAAGACATAGAGGGCTTATTGGATTCTTCAGAGGAATACGTTTTTGTGACCAAAATAAACAAATCTTTCTTTCTCTATGATCAGCTTATGATGACGTAGTACAAATTACTTTGTTTATATTAGACACAAAAATACAGCTGAACGACGATGTTTCTCTGCTATTGCAGGGAATAAACTCTCTATATCTTTATATCTCTATGGGTTGAACCCTTTCATCACTGCATTTTTTTAAAAGTAATATTGATGACCTGATTGAATTATATTTACATATGTCTATTGTCTCTTTCTCTATGGCAGAGAAGAAAGAAATGACTCCGAACAACAACAATGTCCCAAAGACGTCAGGTCACATATTTGTTGTGAAATGTGGTTAATGCTGTTAGTCAAGAATTTGCGATGAGACGAATGTGTGCTCCATCATCTCTCACCTTGAAGGCCTCGCCCAGAATGCATGAATGTATGTAAAAAAGACGAAGAAGGAAGAGGAGGATGTCAATGAAGATGTCCTGTCCTTGATGAATGAGAAAAGGAGAAGCATAAGAAGACGGAATGAATACCTGACGACAAACAATGAAAAGATATGTAAATTACTGTGATTATTAGGGGTGAGAAAACGGTTTTTTAAACCCGAAAAGATCAATTAAAATCATGATTTTTGGGGTCTATACACCTAAATAAAATATTAGGCGTCTTCAACTCTCGAATTCAAAGGTAAAAAGATTCGAATCCCGAGAAGGGATGGTCAATTTTGGTCTACCTCATTGATAAGATCCTAAGTTCGATATACTAATTTTAATGCTATAATGCTTAATTATATCCTGTCGGATGCAATTCCATCGAACCATATAGGCAAACAAATAATTGATTAGTTTCTTATATTCTGCAAAAGTTGTATTTTGGCCAAAGGAATCATTTTGGGGTTCTCTGAACTCAAAAGCATATTTATATAATAGTATTGCGAAAATTTGAATCACATGGCCCCTGATTGAACGGGACTCTGGCAATTGATGTATTTGCTCAGTTGGTAGGATTGTATACTCATTATGATGTACAAAATTAATTGAAACGCATGATAAAAATCACATTAAAACCAAAACAAACATAATTACTAAACATTTATTAGTTGTACAACTAAGTTCTCGCTGGGTTTTTTTAAACATGACTCTAGTAGTAAGTGCTGGCCAATTGTGAAATATCAAAAATGCTATGGATCAAGCTAAGATGTCATGTAAACAAATCGGTTTGGCACATAAGCAATTTTGTTATTGCGCCATATACTTTCGTTTGTGAGAATATGTCTCCATTTGTGCCAAGTAAGCGTCCTTTGCGGGAAATGTTGCTTTTCTTCTTTCATTCAAGGAATACGGCAGCTGTAGCGCATCGAGAGCTCCAAAAAGCTTACGAAGATGTTATTCTGAGTGCAACTACGTACCGTGATTGGTTTCGTTGCTTCAAAGAAGGTGATTTCGATGTTGAGGACCGGTCGCGTGATGGAAGACCCAAACGTTTGAAGACACTGAAGTATTACTCAATGATGATCCTTGCCAAACACAAAAGGAGCCTGTGTCAGCATTAGGAATACCTGGCCAGCCAACTTGGGTTCCTTATGATTTGAAGCCAAGAGACGTTGAGTGCCATTTTTTGATCTTCGACAAACAAAGAAGGGATTTCTTCATGGCATCTTTACGGGAGATAAAAAATGGGTTTATTACATCAACCACAACAGAAAAAATCATGGGGACCTTCCGGTCATGCTTCTTAATAATTGGTTCGGCCGAATATTCATGCTACAAAAGTTATGCTTTGCATTTGGTGGGACCAGGTCCATGTTTTGAGATATTGAAACCAAACGAAACCGTCACTGGGAAACGGTATCGAGCTCAATTGATGCGAATGAGTAGTGTAGTACGCCAAAAGCGGTCACAATACGAGCAGAGGCACGAAAAAGTTATTCTACAGCATGACAACGCTCAGCCTCAGCCTCAGTTACTAAACCCGTTAAAACGTACATGGAACTGCTCAAATGGGAAATCCTACCTCATCTGCCAAATTCCCCAGATATTAGTTCGTCCAAATTTCATTTGTTCCGTTGAATGGCACACGGTTAGTCTGATCAGCAGTTCCGAAAATAGAAGACATCTGAAAATAGCTGGGTTCATGGATTGCCTCATAGGACGAGCACTTGCACCGTCATGGTATTCGAGAAATACCTGAAAGATAGTTGTCGCTAGTGATGGGTAATATTTTGAATGATTCATTAATATATATTTTTTGTATTGAAACCCAAAAAACCTAGAGATCACTTAGCTGCTTTTCACTGAAAGTGACACGAAAACCCATTACTTAAATATCTAAAAAAACTGTTCACAGTTTAAAAGTGATGTTTGCAGTTGATGGAAAGCGTTTTATTGGTTTTCTAGTAAAAATAAGAAATGATCAAAATGTAGAGATATATGTAGAATAAAATGTTTTGGCGTATATGCACTCAAACGCAAAGATTATCTGCACTAAACGTGAAATATTTCACGCTGAAATGCATGTAAATGGGAAATAACTGAGTTCTTTACAATTTATTAGTCTTAAATAACTCTTTTAGCTAAGCTATTGTTAGTTCCTAAAAAGATACCAGGGGTTTAAAGCAATTTGTTTCTTCAACTAAATTTATGAACTACTCCCTAGCTGCTACACTATTTTTTTGTTTGTTAATAAATATAATCATATTGTCCTCTGTTTTAATTGAGACATAACAATGTAGTTATCAAAAATACTATAACTTAGGGATTGGGAATCGTTTTGGTATAAAGAAGAGTATATGCTCATTTTTACATCAATTTTCCTTAAGATTCAAACAACTAGGTCGATAAATAATATTAAATTCTTTTATTAAAATAGAGCACCAAATTTTCTGATTTGGTGTCACGTCAAGCAATTTGACTAAAAAACCGGATTTTTAAATTCCGAATTATAAAAAATATTGCAAAACTGTGAAATAAAACTAACGTTTAAAAATATCTCATAAATAATATCTTATCTCTCAGAATGATAGAACAAATGTATTATTAATAAAAAAATTAAGGATAGTCTAATTTTATTGTCCGGGTCTCGAATGATGTTTTTGACGGGGGAATCGTTGGTATGGTGTGATTCTAATATTAAATTATCACTCAAGAAAAAACCCTCTCAGATTTGAGGGCACATGTTTGAATCCGAGAGGCGAAGATCAATTTTGGTCAACTTTATTGATAAATCTTAAGTTCGATCGACTAGTTTGAATGTTATAATGCTTATATATCTATCCAGTTGGATGCAACTCAATCAAGTCAAATAGGCAAAAAAATAATTATTAATTATACACAAATTAAATATCTCTAAGTACATAGTATTTCCGAATACATTAATTTTCAAAAGTACAATATTCATAGACCCAATCTAAAAAACCCAGAATATTTTACAACATCTTTGAGACACGACATGTTTCAAGGATTCAATTATAGAAACTATTTCTTTAAATATATGTGTGTTCATATATATATATATATCATTTATATATATAGAAGATTAAACTTAATAAATTCCATCTCTTCATAAATTCCAAGGAAGAAGAAATACGTAAGATAATAAAACCAAATGTGGGAAAATGATATGAATGCCACAGAAACCAAATATCAATTACAGTCGGAGCCCCACTATTTAAAATATGCCAATATTAATAATAATCATAATAATATTATACAAAAAAGGTACAGCATAGAGCCACTTTTTTAGGACTTCCAAAAGGTGGAGGGAGATGTATACATACACACCACCTATTCAGTGAATGCACGCGTAAATCAAAAAAAGCCTGTTCATGCGCATAGTCTCCTCTGTAAAACACCCCAAGAGCTCTTTCTTCCACCTCTTTACGAAGAACTCACATGGGCTCAGGTGTAGGAAAGGATTGACTTCTATTAATATTCTGAATAATCAATGAGCTAACAACTACTGACTGAGCTACAGGCTTGAAGAAGCTCTACCACAACCACCTTATGTGTTTCTCTAACTCCCGAAATAAAATAACAATAATAGGGGTAATAGGTGTCTTATGAGCAACATGAAAATTCATATTATCTCTTGGGTATAATATCACTGGTTGGAGGTCGGATAAGGTTGGTAGGATTGAATAGCAGGGAAGATAAGGGATCACTAAGCATACATGACCTGCTTTGTTCACACAGGGTTTTATATCGAGAAAATATAAATATTTACCTCACTTGTAGGTAGTATAATATTGCATTGTAATATAATAAGGATATTAGAGTTTATTCATGAATGGAGAGGCTACATATTGTTCACAACCCTCGGTACTTGGGTGATAATCCTCATTCGGTAGCTCTATTTGATGCAGTCATATATATATATGAAAAGAAGGTGCCAAGGTCCCTATATATATATATATATATATATATCAAACCCAAGGTCCTTTAAGCAACAAAAAATTTCAATGTGTTGCCGTCATCGACCTAACTAATAACTGAGACACTGCTTAAAAAAAGGGTATATCAATGTTAGAATCTGCAGCTGATGAAACAAATTAGAGAAGAAAGGAATTATTATTATTATTATCCCTTGAGGGACTATTTTTATATAAAAAATAATTTAGGATGATGGCATCATTGGACATTTATTGCTGGGTTTCCTTTCTTCAATTCCTTAAAACAGCTTGAATTTTTCATAACAAAGTGAAGCAGCCATTTTAAGTCCCTATATGAATTTAAAGACCTCTTTAAGTGGACTGAATCCCCCCCCCCCCCTCTGTATTATCCCGTTATTATATGGATTGGTGGTTGAAACACATATCCTAAAAGTACATAAAATGAATATTAAAAAGAAACTACATAAAAAAAGAAATACAAAAAAACTTTTCAAATATAAATGATTGGATTGAAGAATTAAAATATCCTTTTGAAAGTTTGAAGATGAAATTCGATACAAATTATTAAGTTGCCGGTTGAAATATATGTCTGCAGTATATCTTTTAGAATAAAGTATATGATGGGTCGTTCTTATTACTGCGTTGATGATATTTTCAATTTGTCCAAAGGTTTAAAAGGGTATAATACTCCCAAATATATCAAAACATTATTTTCCTTTAAGTATTTGTCAACTATTGACTCAGTTTAATAATAATGTATAGATGTATAATTATATCATGCTGTCCAAAATGGCAAATTTTTGATATCGTTATGAGGTAATCTTTTATAAATTATACTGAATTTATTTTAAACAGATGCTTCGATATTATGACTATGGCTAAATCAAAAGAAAAACACATATTCGTTGAACTAAAAGGGCTTAACGAGTAAAAATATTTTTATTAACTGGTTGGAAAACTACCATCGATTATTTTTTCTACCACTTAATTTTTTCCATTCAGGTTACATACAACTTAAGAAATAAAAATATGCAAACCATTTAGTTGTTAAAATGGAGGGACTGTAATCATTGGGTCTAATTATTCTAAAATATATAAAACATTTATTTCAAAACTTAAATAAATATATATAACATTATATATACCTATATATATATATATATGTATATATGTTATATATATACATATATATACAACAAACAAGAGTTAAACAAATTAAAATGTAAACGAATATAATTTTTTAACGCAGCAAATATTTACAAAGGCTTTATGGAACATTCGTAAGTGTATTTTAAAAATAACAACTATTTTCAAAAAAGTTCATTGGTATTTCAATAGGTTTTTTAATATTAAATGACATTTATCATTTTGCAACCAGTTAAAAATGTAGTCGATTGATTTGAAATGTATAAATATCTTAGGGTTATGTTTTATAAAAATAAAATAAATAATTTCCCGCATGCAGTAAAAATTTAATTAAACCGTTTATATTTAGATAAACTCAATGTATTGATGTGTGAATGCTAAATGTATTTAGTATAAAGATATTACATATTTGTCACTGGAATTACTATTTTGTCTCATTTAATTCTCAAAACCAATTTTAATATCGTTAATATTTTTTATTATCTTCAAAAATATACCAAATTATGATTCGTCTTAACAATTCCTTTATTGCGTGAACATGTTTATTAAAATATATTTATTTATTTTCAGTTTTGGTAAAGATTTATTTTAAGTGTGATAAACATTTTCAATTGATTTTTTCAGTGATTCATCATTTATTTTTATACCTCGGGTCGTTTCATAAGGGCCATTTCTTCCTTAGCCGTATTTTCCAGGTTAATTTATTCTGGGCTCTAGTCAGAAAATATATAGGTAAAAAAAGGTTATGGAAATTCATTTTTATTTGAGGATATTCTAGTTTATCACTCTAGTTGATATGCAATCGTTGACTCGAAAGTCTATGTACTATGGAAGTCCAAATCGTTACATAAATAAAAAACAAATCATTACAAAACAATAGGAAAAAATGCTCATAAAGTGTTGTTTTTTAGTATGAAGATAATTTTTTTAAATTACTTTCCAATGTCTATTCTCACTATATAAATATATATATAATATGCTTCTATCATTTTTTACTGGACTTCATCCAAAATATAAATTATAATGACTTTCTTACCACTTCCCTTGGTTTTGGATCAAGTCAGTTCGGCAAGCGAACAATCAGATATATTGGCAATATGAACATACCTCGCCTTTCGATATACTTTGCTTCTTAAAACAATGGATGCTTAAATATTTGGCCGCTATTACAAAATAACAATGACTATATTGCTCTATAGAGTTGTATATATTTGAATATTGATGAGGATTATAATTAATTAATCTTGTTTTTAGTAGATTATTAATTATATTAATAGTATCCTTTAATAACTACTCTTGTTATATTTGTTTTATAGCGATGTAATATATTTATGAGAGTAAATTTGGGACTTGTTTTTTAAAACGATAAAACATATTGTTTTGGCGCATGAATAATATTCTATAAAAATCATGGGTCAACTTTTAACTTGTATATATTGGCATCCTTTCGTAACAATGAAATTGATCTAATATCCCTTCAAGCTTATAGTTTTATTTCAGCATCTTTTTTCCTCTCCCTTTCATTAGTTCCTCGTAAACTGACGCCTCTCATTAGTGAAACCAACAAGAAGGACAACATCCTTTTCTTGGTCCTCTTCACGTGAAAACAAAGTTTTATGACCCTTTAATCGGATAGAGGATGCAATTTGACTTTATGATCCCAAAGATATCCCCCTGAAGGCACGAGCCAAAAACAAACTGGCGACAACAAGTTGACGGACGCCATGCCTCCCCAAAGTCATTCGTCGAATTTGATTTGATTATATTCAAAGAATCTCTTAACCGAATGATTATATCCTTCTACATATATTTAATGGAGGAGTCAGCTGTATGTAAAGTGAGTATGTTGTAAAAAGGAAAACCCTGGGTGGTTACGAGGGATCACACTGATTTATTGCGTGTTAAATTTGCCACACTTTTACCAAATCAACGGGAGCAGGAAAATGATTCTATCTTTTTTCACTCCTTCACTTTTCTTATAATGTTTCTTGAAGAAGAAGAAAAAAGAAAGAAGAAGTCTCCGCCTTTTTGTATGAGACTCTTGATTGGTCGCTCATGCATCTGAGGCAAGTCATGAAAGACCTGCGCGTTCAGGCACTTCTTATTCAGGTGCTTAAGATCTTTTTTCCTCCCAAGATTTAATAGTCGCTCAGTTTCAAAGAAAATGTCTAACACGACCAAGTTGGAGGGAGTGAAGTTAAACTTTGGAGTGGATCGGCTCCTGGAGCCTTCTTCAAATAGCCCGGATCCATCTCCAGATCCACCGGAGGATTCCCACTCGAACAGCTGTCTTCCTCCGTTTCGCCTAACGCCTCCTGGACCCTCCTTTTTATATTCTCGTAAACCAGAGTCCATGTTCTCCACTCAATCTCCAGCATCCCTTCTAGCGGATTTCTATCGGCAAAACGGAGATTTACTCAGTGGGGTATCCATAACGTACATCAACAGCACCAGGGCCTTTCTCGGCCTTTTGGCCCACCCTTCCACCCATTCCTGGGTCTGCATCCCCTCTCAGACTCCCAGCTGACCTTTGGCGGGAAAAGGAAAAAATCCTGGACGCGCGCGGTTTTTTCAAACTTCCAAAGAAAGGGCCTGGAACAACGGTTTCAAATTCAAAAATACATTACCAAACCGGATCGCCGACAATTGGCCTATGAGCTAAAATTAACAGATGCACAGGTAAGAAGGCTTTTGATCAACCCTTAAATGAAACCCAGCATCCTTAATGGACAAATTATTCAAATGAGTTGAAATGTGCTTCCATCTCCCATAACTCAGTGCAGATGTTAAAAGAATTCAAATTTCACACCAATCCTATATAAATATATACATTTGTTCATTAAAAAATGAACTCCAAGGATGCTCATAAGGATCTCAGTATATCCATGAAAGGAGACTCTAGGGCAGGGGTCCTTAACTGGCGGACCACAGCGTGAGTCTAAACCCACAATTCGATGTATGCGCACCCCAACATATAAATATATAATATTTAAGGGATTTAAAAATTAAAGGATATTTTAACCGGTGCAAGTTTTGTTAGTGTCTTTGACACGTCCTTTGTTTTGGTAGTCTATGTAGAGATTATTACAAACCACTAAGTTACGTTAGTATATGTGACACCAAATGATATTATGGGATATTTCTTTATAATCATTTAAAACTTGACCCCATTGTGTTTTAGTTGAATCTCCCACTTCTAAGAATTCTAATTAATATTCATAAAAAAACAAATCGTCTTTTGGTTTAATAAACGACCGCTCATAAAAGGAAACCTAATTGGTCATTTATATGAAAAGATCATTGTTTGAATGGAGCTTCTCTACAAGAACAAAAAAATTAAATGGAACATTTAAAGAGCTGATATGTACATTATATATACATAATGTAGTATATCGTAACTACATAGATATCAGTGATTAATCATTTTGTTTTAATACTTCAATTATTTATCAGCCCTATCAATAAAAACATACTAAAATATGATCCCCTCAGCATTAAATGCATTCAGCAACTACAAATTCGTATTATTAAGGGGGGGGGGGGAATGCCTAGAGTATCTTCTTTCAATTTGCGAAAAGTATGAAATCCTTATCGATCGCGATTCCTTCATAAAGTCTTATCAGAGACTCTCTATCAGTGTGTGTATCCATGTGTACCCTCAATGCTTTTATTTTCTTCATTATTTTCCAAATAGGTCAAGGTTTGGTTTCAAAACCGACGCATGAAGTGGCGACATCAAGAGTCTAAGGAGAAAAGAGAACAGGAAAGAAAGCTTAAGGCTGCCGCCGCCACTGCCGCCAGTGGAAGTTCATCTGGCACCCCTTCTTCCTCTTCCAAGGAAGCATTCAAGAATGAACTCAGGTCAGAAATTGCTCTCAAGACAGAAGAAGATAATAATTTCTCAGACTCATCTGATGATGAGGAAAGCGATGCCTTCAAGTCCTATTTTCAGAGCGGCACTGCTCCGGATTCGACCATGCTGGATGAGATTAAAGTGGATTAAGAGAGTGCTAATTGCGTGTGTGTGTGTTTGTGTGTGTTTCCCACCTGTGATATTTTATATTGATTGTATATACGGAGTTTAATAATAAACGTTTTTATCAACTGTCTAAAAGTGATGGGTTTTTAAATTATTTATTGACCTTATGTGGGATTTAAATGATCAGTAGTTAAAAATTCATTTATGAAAACCCAATGTTTTTCCTTATAGATATAAATACATAAAGCGTTTACCTACATCAATATGAGGGAAGTGAATATTAAACTCTAGGGAGTGCGATAGCCGTTTGCGTTAAGGCGTTTCAACTCTCAATGTTGGGGGCGATGGTTCGAATACTCCCGAGAGGGGATGGTCATTTTTGATCTACCTCATTGATACGATCCTAGGTTCGATAAATTAATTTAATGCTGTAATGCTTATTTATATCCTGTCGCATGCAATTCTATCAAACCATCTAGGTAAAAAACTACTATTTCATGTCCAGGGTATGAAACCAATGAACAATTTGTAGGTATACTATTTAACACCGAGATAATATTCAAATGATAAATTATTCAAATGAATAGAATAATATTCAATTTGAAAAAATTAATGGTAAAAATTAGGAAATTATATACATATTTCATGATCGTGTTTATTATGTATGTACATTGCAAATTAGGGTACTTTAAAGTTGCTTCCACTGAATTGGTTTGTTTATGACAATTAATAATCAAAAAAATATTTTTTCTTCAGGATGATCCATCCTTTCTAAATAACAAGAGCTTAAATGAAAATTGTGTAGGGTAAAGTATTTATATTTCAAAGGAAATATCTTTTTGTCTCGGGATTCAATATGTTGCAATTTTTGCTGCAATATTTGTAGTTCAAACTGCTAATTGACCTTACTAAGCGTAATTATTAATGTAACTCTGTTGACCTATATTTGGAAACAAAATTGAATATTTGTAGGACCGTGTATGAGTGCAAATGAATATATTACCCAAGTATCCAATACCGGACACCATCATAATCTCTATTTTTAAAACAAGCTTAATTACGATAACAAAGGCGTGTTCAACTCTCAGTGTGGAGGGCGACAGTTCGACTTCCGAGGGGGGAAGATGTATTTCGGTCAACCGCATTGATAAGATCCTTGGTTCAATGGAATAATAAAAATGCTATAATACTCATTTATATCGGGTCGGATACTACAATTCTGTCCAACCAAATCGGCAAAACATAATGAAAAAAAAGGTTCAATCTTCACGGGGGGGGGGGGGGATATTGTTATCGGCTACATTTTGACCGATTTTGATAAATTGTTGCCGTCTATAATATGTCAGAATCTTCAGCTAGCCGATCAAAGTGGTCAGGCTCTAGTATACAAATATATATACTTTTAATATTCAATATAAAACTCTGGAAAATAATAAACACATATCAACAGTTACATTAATGTGTTAGGAAGGTGTTTAGCCACGTATTTAAACCATGTTAATAGTCTATTAATAAGTTTCAAAATGACGAGGGATATACTGAGCGTGAGCACACGTTCAGTAACATTATTTCCAAGCTTCTTCGCTCTTCCTTCTTACATAAGATATATATATATATATGATACCGGCAAGACCTAAATATTTAGATTAAAGGGTGTCTGAAGAAAATCAATAAATGCCACGTTTTACATGCTCTGTTGTACCCCCCTTTCAAGAATCCTGATTCGATTATATTGGATGATTTTAATTGTACAAGACCCATGCCCCTCAGACTCATTAACGTAAGTAGGTGTTGACTCTGTTTTTCTGCCTCCCCCCCCCCCCCCCCCCTTCCGTCGGAAGATCATTATTATTGCTTTGATACTCCTCTTTGGATCGCCGACATGTGAGCATTACACCCATTAAACTGGACCTGTTTACATGTGATTTATTCTTAAGTATACATTGACGTAAAATCGTTATATGATGAGTGTACTTATCAAGTAAGTTGTAGAAGAGGTCGACTCTGGATGCCTAAGGACTGATTTAAAACAACTGTAAGAGCCATTCAATCTTCTTTCAAAACTTACAAAAAACATTCAACGCTTTTGAAGAAGACTATTATCACTTCCTGCGTAATTAAAATTATAAAATCCCTAAGTGCGTGCAAAGTAATTATATGGGGTCTAAATTATAAGCACTCAAGCTGTGGCATTCTACTTACATCAGGGCCAAGTTTACCCGATTCCACTAGTTTTTTAAACGATCTATCATACTCAATAAATCGGTCATCTCTTAATATGCACGGTTGTATGGATTAACAAAGATCTGGTACCCATGAGGATGACAACCGCGAAAAACAAACTATTACATAAAGCATACATCAAAAATAAATAATATAAAAATCCAGCAGACTAGACCATTCATGACCGAAAGGGGAATTCCTTTCTTTAAAAAGCTTATCGTGCTAGTTTTTATGACACAAAAAAGGCAGGACAATCTATTTTTAAATTGAAAAGAGATGACAAAAGATTACTTTTGTTTTCTGCAATTGACTTTTGGCACAAATTGAGGATCGCATTTATAATATAGGATAAGAGAATTTGAATATCTGCTTTCCCCTGAATTAAAATTCTAAAATAAACATTTCATTAGAGATAAAAATTAAATAATATTCATTAAGTAAAAAAATTACAACTCATTTATATTTACTGTGTTCTAAATGTTATTTCAGAACCATAATATGTCCTGATAAGTATGTACGGGCTATTTTCCTTTAGATACCGGCATTTCAAAAAAAAATTATACTTACTAAAAACGTTATAAATCGTGGTGGTGTGAACCAAATTGTTGATCAAATGTACATAAATGTATTAGATATATGGAATATTATTAATTGCCTACCAGATTTCAGGTTTTGCCGTTATCGACAATCATAAATAAACAATTAAAAAGAACAACACAGAGCCACATTATTTTGTTGACTTTAGAAGTAATACAGAAGTAGATGTAAAAGGCAATGACGAAACAGTAGCTTTTTCTTCGACGTTTAAACTGCAAACTTGCTTAGTTCCCTATATTTATTTCCCAAGTAGTTAAAATGCAGACAAATAAATCGTTAATAATTGTATTGATATAAAATATCACCACAACCACTTGAGGAATAGGAGTAGAGAGCCATTAGCCTGGCAACATCAGTCTCGGTATTTAGCGTCGTATGTCAAAGTCCCAATGTTTAAATTGCTTGCATATATATATATATATATATATATATATATATATATATATATCAATGATGATGCTTCTTACTCTATTATCAACATATAGGATTTGTTTATTCAATGCTCTAGATACGTCGTCAGACATGTTTTACCCCTGGAATTACCCAGGGTGATCCCAGGCCACCCCCAAAGCATTTATTCAAATAGCAGAAATAAAAAACCTTCTTGCCTCTAACTGCTGCTGAGTAAGTTCAGATATATTTTTACGAGCCACCCGGAATTATGACTTACAATTGTATTTTTATATACATACTGCTGTATGGGACTGAAGGGTAAGAGTCTCTCAGTAAGAATTAGGTGATCCCAGCACCCTTGGCGTCCAAGGGAGAGATAGCAGCAATAATAATAATAAGAGTCGAATTAACGGGCCGTAAAGTATGCATTGACTTGTTCACACAATAAGATCCACGCAGTTACCTCCATTCCTACTTAATTCTTTAATTCCAAAAAGATCCTTGGAGAAGCAATGGTATTTACATATCCATAATAACCCCTTTTTCCAAGAGGGACTCGTGTCGTTCTCCTCTTCCCTAAACGCACATTTATCATTGCCTAAAGATCTATTTTTCATCTTCCTCCTCCACCACAGCCACAAAAAAGAAAGACCCATTACAAATCATTTAAATTAACAACCCATTTGTTCAGTCTATTAATAAAAATAATAAGATATAAATGGGGGGGGGGAGCTAAATAACTCCTTAAATAGACTTACAGTTGGCAACACTGAGACCGCTTCTTTTTATATATACTTTGTGTTCGGTAAAGTAATAATACAAAAGAAGGGAAGAAGTAAATAAATTATTACATGCCCTTTAAAAGCCTATTTATCATAAATCAATGATATGACATAGACAGCCAGGGCTGCTGTGTCTTGAAATATTGCTTCATTGATGCTGGGTTATCTACTTCCTATTATCTTGCAGTAAGGTGTTATTCTTCATTAACAAACTTATATTTGTTAAAGGATCCCTTGAATTATGTTAGTAAGATGGCATTGTGTGCAAGAACATAATATAGTTTATAGTTCTTTAATCTAGAAGCTTAAGATCAAGTTCGAAATCATGACATATTTTCGTTTGAAAATATTGTCAAGACTTTCTATGCATGGTCATAAGATTCATGGAATGCTGTCACGTTTTCACGTTTGTGGGGGTTCATAAGTAGTTCGAGGGATCTTAAAATCGAAATCCAGACCGATTTCCATTGTTCTTGGCAAATATGTGTTGCAGGAAATTCAGCTTTTTGTATTTTATGTTTTTGAAAGTGTTTAGGTTTTTTGTCGTTTTGTTCCGTTTTCCGTTCATTGGGTGTAATTTATCTTTGTGCTCCGTTCATTTATTTAATTTGAACAATATTTTCTCGCTTTTATTTATATCTACTTCGTAGCCTTTGAAGTTTTCTATGGATCTCATTTAAAAAATATCAAGTCCTAATTTGTTTTGATTATTTACGACAATAAAATATTGATGACATGTAATTTTCGGTACACCGGGAGAGGGAGGGTGTATATTTAGGGTATTTTCTAAA
The DNA here is from genome assembly GCA_013387185.1 of Caligus rogercresseyi. Classification (NCBI taxonomy): domain Eukaryota; kingdom Metazoa; phylum Arthropoda; class Copepoda; order Siphonostomatoida; family Caligidae; genus Caligus; species Caligus rogercresseyi. The sequence goes on along the minus strand of CP045896.1, from coordinate 28,197,725 downwards.
TATGTCAAAGTTAAGAGAATGTTTCTATCCCTTTTGAAAAGAAAATGTGCTTTTTCATACAACGTGATTGCTTAAAAAGTTAATTTGAAACTTCTTTGCGAAACATTATGCAAATTTATATTTGAAGGTTGAACCTTGTTACATACACATTGAATTTTATCACTCTCTATAGTAAATGTAAGTTTTGATTGTCACTCTGTTTATATATGTTAATAATGGTTAATTTTGAAATACTTTAAAATAACATCACGCTGAGAAGATACGAGCAAAGATATTAGAAAACGTTCCGATGAACAGGGAGTAATCGCATCAATAAAATATATATACCAACTTACATTAAATATCTTATTTCTTCAAATAACTATAATAAATAATAAGTATAAAGTTTAGGTTAAAAAAGTATAACAAATTAATACCCATCTTTATATGAAATAACTGTAATATACTTTTATATATTAAGAATATTGTTACTTGCTATTTATTACATATTATGTAAAACTTTCATGATATTCGTACACGTGAGATGATAAAACCATTGTTTGTTTCAAATATGATTCTTAGAAACTTTGTCTAAGATATATGTTTGGGAATGTGTAGAAACAGCCATAATATAATTGAATAAGTAAAATAATATAAACATGTTCGACACATTGCTTCAAATATATGCTTAAATTTTATTTATGTACATGGAAATTCATCTTTAAAAGCATATAAATCACACTGTACTAATTGTCCACTTTGAATAAAGAGGTAAAAGCTTTCATATTTCCACGTATTGTCAGGTATTTTTTCTTTAAATGACTTACGAAACTTTTCTTTGTATTTCAATCATTTTGACTTCACTCTTCATTTTCTCAAGTCTGTGTGTATATTTTCAATTTCTTAAACCATGAATTTACTAACTTATTAAACAAATGCATTATAAAATTATTCATTTAATGATTCATATAGCATCATGAATACCTTTTTTATACAAAGTACATAAAGTACTTTCATATCATATCAAAGCATGTCTTCTTTGTTGAACTAGGAGTCACTGAATTTCATCCAAATAAAAACCTACCTCTCATTGATTCACGAAAGAACAATAGCCTCATAAAGATTTTAAATACATTGAAATCATCGTGATCTATTTTTTTAAACAATTTTCTACTTGAGATTCAAAAATATTTGTCGATGGAATTCGATAGCGGGTAATAATAAAACACAAATGGACATAAAATGTATTTAAAATGTATAATTATTTATGAGCATGAATATTTTCTCTATAGTTTAATGAAGGTTAAAGTGGATAGGTCATCATCAGAACCAATAAAGTTTCATAAAATGTAGTGTATTCTGTACACTTTACTCATTACTGGATTATATATATATATATATATATATATAAATGAAAAACTACAAACATCAAAAAACCGAAAAAAAAAAAATTCTCATGAAGAACTGAGCCGACTATAGCGATCAAATATTCTAAGACTTAATGAACAAACATCTTGGCAAATAAATACATGAATCGGTATCTAAAACAATCAATTATCAAAATTTCTTGATGATTACATTGGTAATTTTAATATCTATTTATTTTACAGGTGTTTCAGTTTGTAAAATTAAGTTGACTTGTAAGTGTAAATTTTCTTGAACGTTTATATACTTTTTTTGTGAACTATTTTTTTGATTAGAAAACTAATTAATGTATTTTTAAATAGAATCTTTGATGTTTTTTCTCAAAGAATATAAATTTGTTCTATTTTTTTTAAATAATCATGATAACTCTAATTAATAACCCATCACAAGCGCTAAATCTACTTAATATGGCCCATATTGCCTCATACTTAACCATTGTTTTTAAGAAAAATAAAATTAAGTGGATTTGTTTCATGTAAAGACATTGCCCAGTTATTAAGTTTAAAGATATAATATAGCTTATAACTATAAATATATACCTATATATGTATTTTCTCATGATTGCGATATCCCAAAGTCTACAATAAATAAAAATAATTATAGCATTTAGTTAAAGTTACACGTAGTTTTATTCAATAGTCGATGTTATACCTTTTGTATGATCTATTTATGGTATGGATCAAAACGAAATTATGAAACAAATATTTTAATGCTTTATAAAAATATTCGCATTATTTCAATAAATACCTTTATTCATGTTATTGCAGTATGCTATATGAACATATTTAAGATAAAATACTATTTGCTTCGAAGTTTCAAGTAGGATGGCTTTTAAATTAGTCATGAATAAAACATTTCTATAAAACAAGGACATACCTTCATACTAAGAACACAGGATTGTCTTCGGATCTGCCGAGTCTGAGAATACACAATAAAGGTGTTTCACCCTCAACACAAAAGGCAGGATTTGTCCCCATATATTTTATTTCATATAGAGGAAAGTATAAACGTTAATTGGAGAATCATGAGGAAGTTTGATTGCAAGGATGGCGCCAAGTAAATCATGTTAGCCAATTAGGGGGCTCATATGGATATATATATATATATATATATATATATATATATATATATATATATATATATATATATATATACAGAGAGAGAGAGTCTATACCATCTTGAGCCATGTGAAAACTAAAAATGGAAGCAAATCCGAAAAATGTTTAAATACTGCAAAGCAACAGTACTCTTTAAAAATACTGCAAAGCGACATAACCTTTTTTTCTGTTCATGTAATCTATGGAAGATTTATAAGATATTTACAAGAACGTCTTTAATTGTTTCTGTTTTTATTTATTTTGAACTGTTTAAATTTATGTTTGTTCAGCATCGATGTATTTTAAACTAAAATGCTTATTTATATATATTTTCACTGTACATTATTATCGATATATATATATATATATATATATATATATATATATATACAGAGTGTACCAGCCAAATTTAGAAAACCGTAAATCAATTTTTGCTCTACTTCAAGAAACTTTATTAGACCTTTTTATCAAGAAGCATCTGAAACAAATGATGGAAAGAAAGATCTTGGCAATCTTTCTTATTCAATATAGTCTCATTTAGCTTCAATGACTGCACAGACGAGGAGGCAACAACGAAAGGAATATAAGAAAAAAGGGTTTTAGGCCTCTCGGCCTCGATCCTCGATTTATTTTGTGTTTTTTAAGTTTTGTTTGTACTCGTTAGTATTTATTTATATGTTGTGTTCAATATATTTTATTATTTACTTGGTGTGTTTTTTTAAGTTATGTTAGTACACGTTTTTATGAATAGAGGTTTGGTCTTTTATAGGTAATCTAATTTTAAACTATAATGTTTGTTTATGTATCATGTACACAATTTTACCTATCTTTTATTTATTATTGTATATTTTATAGTACAGTTATAATAAAGACCTTTAAAAAATAAAAAAAAAAAAATGACTGCATCAACAAGATGGCGGAAAGCAACACAGCTCTTCTTGTAGAAGTTGGTAGACATGTTGGCCCAGGCATTAGTGATGGAACCATGAGCGAATCCACATTGGGATTGGGAGTGCTATTGGCCTCCTTCTCCAAAAACACCAAAGTCCAGACCAGTAGTTTTCTGGCCAGAAATATGCAAATTCCTGGAGCAGAAGTCCTGGGCCAACTTTGATGTGTGGAGGGAGCTCCATCCTGAGTCCACACATATTTCCCAATTGGGCAATTTGCCTTCAAACAGGGTAAAACATAGCATCTCAGGACTTTCACGTAGACATGGCGGTCAATTTAAATCTAAAAAGACGTGTTGCCTTTTCAAACTATTACACCCTTCTGAATTATTAGCTAATGACTTGCATTTGCACGGTTCATTCAGCAGCTAAGAGTTTAATAAACGCAATACCTTGATTGTCTTGCCTCCCATAAATGCTCATGATATACGGTACAGTTTAATAACATATTCGAGTTCATAGGGTTGATACGAACGACTTCATTTAAGAGTATTAATATTAAAGCGATACTCAATATCTCATCAGAAAGGAGATAAAATAGTCCTTGGATGTACATCTCAAAGACGAAAGTAGTTTTATATTTTTACACAACAGTGAAAGACTAAAATCCATGAACTTAATATTATGAACATTCTCTTTGCTTCATTAGAGGTAAAAAAATGAGGAAGATTAAAAAACATATAAATGGAGTCGTAATCTGATCGGCATGTCTATTTAGCGATCTTCTTTTATATTATAATGATAACAGTTAATTAATAAGCCAATAAGTAAATTCATCCATATCAACCATGGAGTCAATAAAAACTCCCTACATTTAAAATAAAGAAAGAATATACATACAATTTAATTTTATTTGCCAAATTTACTGCATGAAAATTAAGATGTGAAAAATAAACGTATTTAAAAATAACTTAAAAACATCAACATGAGTACCCTTTTAATATTTTTCCTTCTTAAAACTATAAAAGAACAGTATTAGGAGCTGTTGTTTAAAAAATGATTGGTGTGTTAGCACTTATGCTCATTTATTGGCACAAAATATTATTTGACGAAAATTTGCAAATAATAACAAAGTCATACATTGGTCGTAGGTAAATTAAGTAAATCTTTTTTTTCCAAAATAAGCAACAACAAAAAGTTTTGCTTCATAACGAAACTTTTGAACGCAATTTGGGAGGGGGAGGGGGGGGGGTTCAAACCAAAATCCGTTTTTCTATGATCATTTAGTTTCTAATGACGCAACTTTCGCAGGGGGTGGTAGTTTGATATTTCAATATTAGGTTTCTATAAATAAAACTTTGGTTCCTTAGTGAAAAAATTATGTTATAATGTATTATGGTAAGAATTTAGTGATTTATTCTTTCATTCAAATTTCTAAAAACATATTCCTTCGTATATATATATATATTTTAGATAAAGTTATATAAGTAAAAAAATAAGTATTTGGGTTTTGTGCTACTTCAAGTTCCTATATCCGTATAAAATATTTTTAAGATCATTGTTCGTTCTTTCAATTGATTTATAATTTTTTCCGCTGATTACTCATTATGTCATAACTATTCATAACTACTATTCGCTCCACGCGTATCAGTGACTCGCTCTCGTATGTTGCAAAAAAGAAGCCTCCCACATCAACTAAGGAATTTAATTCAAACCCCTTTGGAAAAATATCATGGAAAAACTCCGAATAGATGTTTAAACTCTTAGCAAATGAACATGTGTCACTTTGAACTTTGAAAAAAGTAATCCTTTTTGGAGTTTTTAAGTCAGAGCTTAAGTGTTTGAAAGTGTTAATTGACGCTACAGAAGCATTGATTTTTAATAAAAATTTAGCCATCGGAGCAAGGACTTGTTTGGTTTAGAGTAAATACTATCGAGTCTTTGGGTCTATGTGGAATCGACATCCATTTGCTATCTCCGATGAAATGCAACCACCTTATCCATATTGTTTTTCCTTTTATCTCAATAAGTAGTCGGGTGGTTAATGAATTAGGTATTAGAATATACTGTGAATGGAATTATTTTACCAATATGCTCGTCCGACGTAGTTAAGCAACAAGAGAAGAAATTGAAGGATTTTTCTTGTATTAATGTTGTTAAATTTTCTTTGTTTTTTTGTTATATTGATATTGTCAGTATAAACAGTCTAATGACTTTGAACATACATTGTGTGAGTGACGTTTGGATAATATATAATCAACAATTATGTTTAAGTAGAATTGTAATCGAAGATATACTTGGACATATATGATCTAAGATTTGGTTTGCATGAGCTAAACATGTAAAAAGTTCTCTATTAAATCAGGTCTAACCATAAACCATGTTAAAACGGCCATATTACCCTTGGGATCCTGGTCTTCCGAGCAGCACATTACTATCAGTGGATGTAAAGTTGTTAAATCAGTTAATATTATAGGGATATTATGGATGAAAGGAGGAGCATCGCAAAATGACTGGACAATGTTTAATGTAATGATTTATAAACAGATACAACAATGGGCAGTTTTTGTTTACAAAAACGGATTGATCTTTATAATAGTCAAATAATTCCTCTTGTTTTGTATAAGGCAACTTCAATTCCCTCCTTGGCTGAGTCTGCAATAGCGGAAGAAGATGCTTCCACAGAAACTATATCCCTTCTCTCAAGCGACCTAAGAATAGGATTGGTGGTGGATTATGTCTACTCGATTCTATACTTCCGAAGTGCTATAATAAAATAATAGAAGATTTGGGTGTCCATCCAAATAAAGAATGGCGACTTGTTTATACGTCTTCCAATACTATACTTGGTTGCATATGGGTACGCTTTTAACAAATCAAAAACTTGAAGAATTGTCTCCTCTTCTTGTGTCGATCAAGTAATTTTATGGAAAGCCAAACCTGTCTACCACTCTGACACTTCGGTAGACATAATACACCAAACAGAAATGTCAAACCTTTTATTAATAGATTTGGTGACCCCTCTCTTTTAGAAAAAAACCGCTCTGTTGAATGGAATTTTTACTTTTCATGACCTGAGATCGGATTCCACTTTTGGCGGAGGAAGGTTTCGGTTTCCACTTCAGAGATATGTAAAATCCATATGCCGTGGTTTTCAAAACTAATTTTCGACAAGCAAATATTGAATGAAGTACAAATAATAGCAGGAACGTTTTTAAATCTTTTAAGTCTTCCTCTGTCATGGGGAAAAATAATTTATAATTCAACCTGTGGAATCGCTGACGGGTCCAAATTCACGACTCAATTCCAAATCTCAGCAGACCTCATCAAATTTTGTTATCCTTGCAATAACTGCGGATTTTTATTTAATACTACATTGCACGCCTTCGTGGATTGTCCTCTACTGAAGACGATCGAGCACTTTACTCATCTAAACGTTTGTGGTAATATGAAGTTAAATTCGAACGTGATTAGAGTTACAATTATTTTTGGAGCATTCAGAAGAAGAAGGAAGATCTCTCCTCATCAAAAGGCTGTTGAATTTGCACAGCTTAACATGAAATCATTAATTGCGAAGCGACTGACAAATAACTCTTATATGTGAATCGAAAACCTTAAAGCAATTATGATTCGGACAGCGGCTCGTTATTCAGCCCTCTCAATAAAAATTCCCAATTTATCTGCGACGTCATGGACATGGACTGAAGATTTGATAAAGTGTATTCCTTCAAATTCTCTCGAATACCTCAAACTCATCAAATCGACAATAAGACGACATCAACGTTTTATATTGAATAAAAAATAATTTTTAATAAGTCATTTTATATTATGGTTTTAGATTTAGACCGTAATTTTGAATCATAATGTTCATTTATGTTTTGTTTTGAACGTAACTGTCTTAAGATTGTGTTTTATTGCCTCTTACTTTCTAGTGTATTCTTATTTTTTACACTGTATAGATTTTAGCTAATAAATAAACATCTTAACAAAAAAAACATGTATCCACTCGTTATGTTATTGATATATATTATAACTACGATTTTTATCAAAGTGTTATTTTTTAAATAAACATAATACATTTCTGACTCTATATAATATTGGGCCCATAAGAATAATATATTTACTTTTATGATGTATGTAGCTGTTACTTGTGACGGCATGGGCGAAGTGATTATTGTTTCGGCCTTCTCATTCTGTATGAGAGCCTTTTGGTCCCTTCATTAAATATATAATTGAAGACTGTCCTTTATCCACATAAATATTTCCCTTAGAGGAGAAACGACAACAATAGTCTAATTTATATATGATGCCACAGTAGGTAGATATATACCTACATCCTACTAGTATTTTAAATGAGTAGAGTACTTTGAGGAAAGTATATTTCGCTTTTGCCTGTAAAAAAACTGTTGCCGGGATATTCCTTTCTTGTATAACATTGAGGATTGTATATGTATGATAATAGTACCTAAAAAGACGCAGAGAAAATTACTCATGAAGTAAAAAAATATATGATCCGTCACATAGGAGATTAATAAAGTTCCAGATAATTATAATAAAAACATTGTTAATATTCGTAATGTTATCTTGTGGGGTTAAAATGAATTAAATAGAGTAAAATATATAAAAACAGGATTTTAATTACTTTTATTTTAAATTCTTATACTTTCAATACAATCACTAAGGATGAGAACTGAAGTAGTAGCCCCAATAGAAACTCTTACTTAGATGTTTAAAGGTGCTAATTAATGCTACACCAAAGTCATTGATTGTTTTTGTTACACTACCCTTTGGTGGATAGATTATTATTTATGAGAAAAACAATGATTTACTACCAATCAAACTCTTTGAGGACAATTATAAGAATTAATTATGTGATCTTAAGGTAACAGCAGCATCTTTCTTTTTATGTTCTTAGTTTCAGATTTATCTTCAGGAACTCCATGTTGATATTTCAACCCTCTAATTAAATATAGCAAACGGACAACTTTTTCTCGCACATGATTGCTTAAAGCAGAGTTTTGAATAATAAAAAACATTTCTTTGTATGATATAAGACATCCCTTCAATCCCTGCCTCTGAGGCGTGAACATCAATATTTCCATCTTTAAAACATTAATAACTTAATCAAAGTCATATACGAATCCTCGGAATGGGCTTTTCCAATGTCATCATTATATATTGATAACAATTAATTAATTCAACCGCCCATATTTGGTGAAATAATATATACATCATTATATTGTTCTTTATATGAGAATGAAAGGGAAGAAAAATGGTAGTCATCTTAAGAGACGAAATAAATATAACATTTTTTATGTATGTTATTAATAAGTATTAAATATTGATTATTATTATAACAATAAATCGTTGATGTTTGATGAAATACACCAAAATTAGTCTGTAGCGGTTTAAACGAAAGAGTTGTGAATTAATTATTTTACAAAAACATTTAATGAGTAATGACCGAGGATGTGCATACAGAAAAGCCTTTATTATGAGAAAAAAATCCAAATTGTTTCCAGAATATTTCAAAATATATAAATATTATTAACCCCTTTTGTTGCTATTGATTTAACGTCAAGTTATAATAGAATATATACATATAATATTAGCAGTTAGAACGAATTAAGTTAATACTCTTTCATCATTTTATGGAAAATTAAAGGACTGATCATAGACAATCTCAAAGACCGACGGTCGTAAGGAACGATCCAAGGACTGGCGGTCCTAAAGACCATCCCAAAGAATGACAGTCCTATGGACAGATCCCAAGGACCGATAGGACCGGTCCTAAGACTGGACTGGACCGGACCGAAACAATTGGGACCGACACAACACAAGGAATATCCATCATTGCATTGCGAAAGGATGCATGATATATGTCTGTGGTATGAAGGGAAGCGCCACTTTTTATAATGGTTTAATAATGTCTTGCTTCGTCCATTTTTATTCATTATTTTTATATATTGCCCTTCTTCCCAGGAAAGCAAGAGGTTTTCCCATGAAACAATTGCGAACTTTGATCGCAGTGCACAAGTATCTATCGGCTTCTCTACACGAGCCTTTCTCACAAAGAGGAGTCTATCTCATATATAAAAACTGACAAGTGTCTTCAGTTAATGATGCCCATGACTTAATCCAACTGAAAATATTTCAGAAATAACTCATAAATACTTTAACAAGTCCATTTATAATTTTATAAATACCGTGGGGATCATTAGTACTAATTTAGTCTTTATTATTGGTACTACAAGGAATAAACACTAAGTATAGATCAGCAATATAAAAAGAGGTTTTTATGATTGAAGAGCACCTTCAATCAACATATTTGTGTGCATACTATTTATGGGTTCCGAGCTGATTATATCAGTGACTGAGTTATAAATATTTTAATAAATGAATAAAATATACGAAATATCTTTTGAAAGACCTTTTTATAGGGCATTTATTATAAAAATATTAATTGAATAAAAGATGTACTCAAACTATCAATAATAAAGTTATGAAAAATATATTCAATGAAAATTATATTTATGGAGGTTTATTTATTTTTTAACAAGTCAATCTGCTTGATGACTTTGATCAGCTATAAACCTAACATGACATTCCTTTTTATTGTAGTTAATAAATCAATGAACGTTGCTACAGGTCATTTTTAAATATTTTTGTCATTTTTTTGTTTTTGTTTTAAAAAATTATCTGATATCACTTTTGCCTATTTGTTTCGATGAAATTGCATCGTTGCAAATATAACTAAGAATTCCATCATATCTATTATATTTTCTTTAAGATTGATCAATATTGAAACTTCCATTCTCAAGAGATAGACTTTTGGGACTTTTCTACCAATATGACAACTATATGACAAAAAAGATTTTAAGTCTTCTTCATAGCCAAATATGCACTGTGTCCTCTTTCCTTACCTTCAATGACGTAGGAAAGGTAGTTATGTGGATATGCCGCACAGGAAGACACCTGTTGTGTTACAATTATGTTTTTCTAAATTGTTTTATTGAGGTTATTCCTTTGGATATGAATAAGTAATATAGTATTAAAATGTATCAATCGAATCTAGGATCTGGTACTTGCCAATTTTTAAGCCAACCATCAAAGTAGTATGGTTGTGCAAAAAGAAAACAAATATACATTGAGTTATATATATATATACAAAACCCAAAAAATTACTATTTCAAAGCTTTAATATCTCGTTTATAATACGTATAAGACAACATGTATGTTTATACTGAAATATAGGTTAAGAAAATGTAAAACCATGAGGCAAATGTAAGTTTTCCAATATGTAATTAAATCTTAATGTAAAACCAATGATATATATTAAAACTAAGTTATATAAAATGATAACATTACGCTGATTACTCACCAAAAATTAAATTCGCTAAGATCTGTATATAGCTTGACTGTAATAAAAATTAAATATAAAATAGGAAAATTCTGTCACAAAACTTTACTTAATATTTTTACTAGCTAATGATCATAATTTTTTATAATAGAAAAAGATTGGAAATTAATACTTTTATTTTGTAATTATAATGTGACATTATATTTTTGATTATGACACTTCGCAATGTATGCCCAACCACGGGCAAAAGACATTTTAAATATTGTAACAAAAGAAAAGAATAGAGGTATAACATCTACACGAAAATTGGTTGAGATCATGAAAATGAATAAAAACTAATTTCTGTTTCGTTCTTACTTTTACCCGGGGGCAAAAAGTGGCTTAAAACCAACAAAGTGAAATTAAGTCAAGCTTTTATAATTGCATTAATGCCTTTTTGTACATGGAACTGATACCAAAATACATGACAATGTATATTATCTTATTATAATCTATACTATATATATATATATATATATATATATATATATATGACCCTTCTGTACTAAAAGATATTCAACTAAAATACTGTCCTAGTGATAGTATATTGTTACCTCCGCCGAAGGAGGTATTGTTTCACTGGCGTTGGTTTGTTGGTTTGTTTGTCAGCAGGATAACTCAAAAAGTACGGAACGGATTCGGATGAAACTTTGTAGAGTTGTTGGAAATGCCAAAAAGAACAAGTGATTAAAAATCATATTAAGATATGACAGCGTACAACAAACTAATAAAATATATTTTTACCTCCGCCGAAGGAGGTATTGTTTTCACTGGCGTTGGTTTGTTTGTCAGCAAGATAACTCAAAAAGTACGGAACGGACTCGGATGAAACTTTGTGGAGTTGTTGGAAATGCAAAAAGGCATCTCTGAGTGCAGAATTAAGATGCAAAAATGAGCTAAATACTAATAAATATTTCAAGTTAGCCTACTCTGCCAATAGATGTCGCTGTGCTGTGAAATCGGGTGCCGGGAGCGTCTTCCTCTCGGAATTTCCGTCGAGGGGGAACCCTCCCCGTCCCTCTACGCCGCCTCAGTCGTAAAATATCCGCCTCGGAAGGCTCATAAGGACCCGTGACGGCGGAGGTTTGCACTCTCTGAGTGTATATATGCCTCTAGTTTATTATATTTTAATCGATTCAAGGTAAAATGAGGAATACCTTTAAAAGTTGAATAATAGTTATTATGGGATTTTAATTGATAAGACAAAGCTATTACTAATTGAAATGTCCATTAACAAACTACATACTCATAAACCTACAGGAAGAAATACTTCCTCGATCGGAGTCCTCGCGAACCCATAAATATTTTATTAGATGATATAAATACCAATCGGAGACAAAAGTATTTAAAACAATATGTATTTTTAAGCTCTACGCACACAAAATGCAAGGGGGGAAAAGAAAAGTATTGTTCAAGATTAATCTCTATATAAAGTTTAAGAATTTCTATGATCTTAATAAGAACTGTAATGATTATAATTGTCTTGACCAAAACAGTAGGTACATAAAACAGCTTTATTAAAAACGAAAAAAAAATATTATATCCCCAAGGATACAACTCTATCGAACCATATGGGCAAAACAAAACGAAGAAAGAAAGCAATTGTGTGGGCACATTCCGAGTTGTATTCTCGGCGCATTTTTATGGGTGGTTGATATGAGCTATAGTTCAAGGATAGTCAGGGGCGTTTATACTGATTAAATATGAATGGAAATGGAATTTATGTTCTGTACATAGAGCTATAACTTTTATAATTTTCTATGTTATATAAAACGGTTGTAATCTTAAAGTAATATTTTTAGTGGAGAGTAATTATTTGGATTTTTTGGTATTATTTAAAAACGTACTGTTTATATTTCAATTGAAGTTTTTAATATATAATATATCAAAATCATTATTATTTAATATTGTTGTATTGTACATATATATATAATGATACATTCGTAATATATACATATTATTTGTATGTTTATATAAAAGGTTGTAATCTTAAAGTGATATTTTTAGTGGAGAGTATATAATTGGATTTTTGGTATTGTATAAAACTGTATTGTTTTTATTTTTAGTCGAAGTTTTAAATATAAAATATATCTAAATCATATGCATTTAATATTAATTGTATTGTACATAAGTAATACAATTGATACATTCGTAATATATATTATTTGGATACTTATATTTCAAATATAAATCTACTTTTGACCCATTAGAACTGAAAGTTTAATAATGGCTGTAGAACAATGAAAGTCCAATTGTTAAATTATTTAGATATCTTGACTATTTGTCGAAAAGTTCAGAAGATTTGTAAAAGTACTTGTTGAGAAATTCAAGCGTCGAAGAACTGACGTTCAGGTACTGTAGGCATATATATTTTGGCAAACAAGAGGACACTGCATGATACTTTTTTCCATTCTTATTTTTTATTTTCTCTTTATATACCTATATATTTTAAAAATATATTCAAAATTTGCTTTTAAATTATTAAAAGTTTTTTCTTCTTAACAGTGACATGGTATGGAAACATCTAGTGTGAAGAGCAAGATTACATTTATAACAAATAAACAATGATATTCCTTAACATCATTCAGACACTTTAGTTTCTCAATATGTAAAATCCAAAAAAAATAAATCCATTTTTCTCATTTCTTGATATGTTATTAAGTTACGAAGTAATTCGCCGATCTTGAATTAATTTTTGACCAACATATTATTATTCTTATTCTGTAAGTACTATTATGTACATTGGTCCATGACAGCAACATAACCCAAAGGCGTATTATATTGTTGAATGCATAATGGTTGGGAAATGCATATATATATATATATATATATATATATATATATATTCTTATTTCTATATCTTTTTTTGCTGCTGAACTTTGCTTGGTCAAAATTTGTTATCAAATTGACCTTATTGGTCTTTTATTTCATTACGAGAATATGCAACTCCACGACCGAAAAAAAAAAGAATAATCGGCCTTAATCCGAGGCATAGACCGATATACATATCCTAAAGAACGAAAAATATTTAATATTACTACTGTTTTAAAAAGGCTTTGTGTAAATGATGTTGGATAATAATATATTGAGTCTAATAATCACAGTCTTAAATAAAGTATATGGAAAAATTGTATTTTTAAAATATATTAATATAATTCAATAATAAATCAAAACTCTAAGGTAATGTTTTTCAAACTTTAAGAAGTTAAGAAAGGAAGATTCTTGCAATACTCTACGATTATTAACTGAAATCACCGTGGAGCCTTTATAAGGCTTTGAGAGCTTATTGTCTTACTGAAAACATACTCTTGATTCCATATGAAAAAATCAAATGATTTTGTAGGGGAGTTATTCCGACTGATTTTGGTAATTTTTATTAAATTTGATATCTTGTAGAATGCGTCGGGTAGCCCTTCTGGTAAAAAAATGGTATAAGCCGGAAAGTTTATATGACATCATATATAAATTTTGACTATTTGAAAATGTTTTAGCTGGAGAATACCGGAAGTTCTTGAGTTTGATTCAAGGCTTCATAATAATATTTTTGTTGGTACAAGTTGAAATTCGGTGTTGAAAAATTTATCATATTAGAATGTAGGCATTTTGATAGGAGAGACAAAGATATATACGGAAAATGAAGACAAAAGAGAGGTAAAAAACCCACCACATCGAAATAAAGTTTCACAGACAGCACATTTATAAAAAAACATGAGACTCAATATTTTTTTTGCCCTCGAAATTGAGATTTGAGATTCGATATAAAAATATTTTTTGCATCAATGACTTCCTATATTATCATAATTAATATTTCCCTTATGGATTGTCTCGTGACACGACATGAATGGAGTCAATGCATCCATATTTTATGAGAACAATTTTATATGCCGGAAAACCATTTTCATATGCAAACAATGAATCCTATTTTATATAGTACTTGTGATAACTCAAGTGTCGTAAAGTCACCATTGAATACCTCATCTTTTATCTGTGGCCGGAAGGAGTCGAGAAGTTTATCTCCTGGTTTTATTGCCTTTTTATATCACTTTGATTCCTCTCTTTCTTAACTTATGGATGACAAGTAGAAGTCGACGTCCAATTAATTAGCAACATCTCTCTAGATATTGTTCTTCTTTTGATTATTTTTCTTCTTCTTCTCACGGTTCCTCGCTGACTAATTAATGTCAAAGGGGGGAGGTTGTGACCGGGATGAGCACGCGCTCATATATATAAACCCACCCCATCTCCCATTCATCAATCAGTCATCCAACACCAGTTCACAAGTTCACATCGACTCAGAGATATTATTTTAGTTCTAAAACACTTCCTCAAAATGGCCCTCAATTTCTCCATTTCCAACATTCTCAACTCCAGCAGTTCCTCATCCATCAAATCCGAAATGCACTCGGAAGTGCAGGAGCACTCCTACACGAACATCCTCATGGCATGGCAGGCATGCTACCTCAACAGTGTGGCACAAGCTGCGGCAGCAGTGGAAAGATATGAGGAGCCCTCGCCTAATGGGTCCTTTTGCACCCTTCGCCCTCCTCTCATGGCTCACAGGCCTCCAGCCCACCCTCCACGCCGGTCAACGTTCAGCAAGTCCTCATGCCGCCACACTGGTCACAGAAGCAACAAGGCCACGAGGCCGGTGTTCTTCGACGCCGATATACCCCAGAGCAGACACGGATACTCATGGATAAATACAAGGAGTCTCGTTATGTTCCTCGACCCGAAATGGCTGTCCTTGCAGAAGCCACGGGGCTCACCATGCTCCAAGTCAAGATCTGGTTCCAAAACCGGAGGCTCAAAGACCGGAAGAAGCTTCAAAAGACCTCCCGCCAACGACCCCCGAGCTAGAAGTCTAAGCTTCTCTTTATTTTTGTTATACTTGTTAAGCCTGTGATAATTATGATGTAGAATCCTTTTAACCTATTTTGTAACCTGCTTTCCTTTCTCCTCCTGTCCTGTTATGTGCAGCTTTGTTACTCAGCTAACAAATTTGATTTATATATTGCACTAAACCCTCATGTAAATATAAAAATAATAGTAAAAAATGAATTATAGTTTAGATATTAATGTATGTACTGTACAAGCATCCAAATATATTATATCAAGAAACATGAAGCGCCATATTGTTTGATTTACAAGCCATGCAGGAACTATGCAAAATATTATAAGCAATTGTCAATATAATTTGCCCCTCTACAATATGATGCTTCAAAAACATACTTATATATTGCTCAATTTTTGGGAAAATATTGTATTCTTGAATATAAAAACGTTTTAAAGCAGATGAAATTCGGAAAAATAAATAATTTTCAAAGTATTTTAAAAAATCAGAACATTATGCAAATATGATGTCTAAGGATCTATTCCTAATATTTAATGTATATACGCGATAATACATATAAAAATAGCTAATTTAGTTTTTATCTTCTGATGTGGGAGAACGGCGATCCTCTAAACTCCTCTAAACGAGAAAGGAACATCTGACGTTAAGGGATGTATAATATGACAACTGAGCCCATACAGCATTGATCTGAGCCATCTTGAGGAGTTCCTATTATGGATGAGTATAAACTAGTCTGAAATGACGAGTTTGGGGCATATAAAGAAGCAAATCCTGTTGTGGATCGGACGATGAAGCGAGTCAGGGAAGATGATCTGTTCAAGAAGCTTCGGGAGTACTTCATAATATTTTTAGAATTGGACATGTTTTTGTGCATTTCATAACTAATGGAAGAAATGGTCCAAATACATAGGTATAAGTTCAAGTTCTGTAGTTGAAAATTACTTTTAAAAAATATCACTCAACAAATGAGAAATAAAACTGCAGTTGAGATTTATTTCAAATATTCCATTTATAACAATCGCGTCCAAATTAGGCATATATTTCTTCTTCAATAATATATTTACTATTAGAGTGCTTCTAACATCGATATGTTAGTAATTTAAGACAATACATATTATCTACAATGATTTGGATGATTTTGAACTAAAGTTGATAATTAGAAAGAAAGCGTTATTCTAAAACTGCAAAAATAAAATCATTATATGTCATTATTCACTTAGTTTATATGAGAAATAGTATTTGCACCATACTTAGATATATTTCCACTCAAATACTTGCCTACCTATGTATTTGGTCCATTTCTTCCATGAGTCATCATTTTCCTTTTCTACCTTAGTTCATTTCTTCTGGACACCATGCTTACTATTCATGAATCAATTCATATTATGATACATAGATACATTCGTTTCAAATTGAATGCACTCGAACATAGTCACCACCTCATAAATTGAATCAAGTCCATTTGAAGACTCTGTCTGCATATAAGTTTATGAAAGGGGTCATCATCTTCTATTTCTAATGTGAGTAAAAGAATGAATATTTACATATTATCTATCTATGGATAAATAAGTGCAAAATGATTGATCAATTATATCTCATATCATAATTTGATATATCAAAAAAACCTCTATGCGTCTCAACGAAATACAGGATATTATTTTTAATTAGTGATTATATATATTTTCCATGCATTAAAGAGGATTTTTTCTAGGACATATTGAAAAGCTGATAGGAGAAGTACCATGCATTTATATATGCATAAACAACAAATATATTTTATATTATGCTATTTCTTATTGGATAGAATTTTCTACTTATCTGTTTATTTATGTATTTTATTTGCGCAATTGTTTGGTGGGTTTTTATTTTATTTTATGTGGACATAATATTTATTAGATGTATTTATATTAACAATTAGTTCCCAATGGAGTCCTCTCCTTTAAATGTAAGGAGTAGCCTCAATGATAAAAGTGTATCTATATTTTGAGGAAGACAGTACGTTCCAAGAACTGTACAATAACGTCAAAACGGAAGGAGAAAACACACGTGAATTGAACAAAATAATAATATAAAACTATGACGATATGATATAAACAACCATCAACAGCTCTAAGAGAGCGCTGATTATTGAATAAACAAATTATTTTTACGTATTCACAAATATAATTCGCGAAAAAATTATCGTTCGTGTGTCGTTCCCCAAAAATTATCGTTCGTTGTTCATCGCTATTTTAAATTGAATCGTTCGTTTGTCGTTCCTCATTCTGATGAGAAATGAAAAATCTTTGTCTTTTTTTGGCGCCAAAACAAACGAGGAACGATAAGGAATTTTCCTTGTTGTTCATCAAAAGCTTTGTCGTTCATCGTTCGTGAACAACAGGTGAACAATAAATCAACAAGTCTGATATATCTATATATATATCTATATACGTGATAGATCAATGTGCAGAATCATTATATGATATTATAATAAAGGCACTGATAATACTTGTCCTTTAAGAAGACAATACAAACAAAATCAGTACCTTGGTGGACAAAGCATCTAGCCAGTCTGAGAAATAAACTCAACAAGCTCGAACCTAAGCGTAATTATAGTGTACACAGGGAAGAGTACCTAAAAACAATAAATGAATATCGCACAGCACTCAGAAAAGAGAAAAAAGACTCATGGAGAAATTTCTGCAGCAAAACTGAGAGTGCTAAAGATATTGCAAAGTTGGTCAAAGTTCAAAAACCCAATGAAGACTCAATTGGTCTCCTAAAAAAGGTGATAGTTACGCACAGTCACCAGCTCAATCTCTAAGGATATTAATGGAAACTCATTTTCCTGACTGCAGAGTGAATAGTACTAATAATTAATTATGGGAGTAAATAATTTTGACATTGATTTTGTAGACAGTAACAAGGTCAGAGAGTCTTTCAACTCATTTGAACCATATAAAAGCTCAGGACTGACGAGCTTAAGCAATTGTACTACAACAACTCGGAGACCACTTAATCAATTACATCTCGGAACTTTACAAAATCATTCTAAGCACTGGTTATACACCCAAAATTTGGCAAGAAATGAAATTTATATTCCTGCCAAAACAGGCAAAGATGACTATAGCTCAGCAAAGTCATTTAGACCTATCACACTCTCGAACTACATCCTTAAAGGACTCGAAAGAATGTACAATGGAAAGTAGAAGAAATTATCCTAGACTTCATTCGCAACATGCTTACACAAAGGGCCTATCGACAGAAACCGCTTTGTCACAAGCAGTTGACTTAATCGCAAAATCAATATATCAAAAACAGTGCACACTTGCAGTCAGTTTTGATTGCACTGGTGCCTTTGATTACATACAATTTCACTCAGCTAATACAGCAATGACAAAACTTGGAATACCACAATGTATCGCATCTTGGTACATGGAACTTCTAAATACAAGAACAGTAACCGCTGAATTAAAAGGTGAAAAGTTCTAGTGTTCAACCAACGCGTGGCAGTCCTCAAGGGGGAGTTTTGTCTCCAGTGGTATGGAACATGATCATGGATACCCTTTTGACTGAGTTCAAAGAGGATGCGGTTTCAAGTTATAGGTTATGCAGATGATATCCTTTTACTAATTAGTGGTAAACATCCAAGTACTCTTGTCAATAGAATGCAAGATGCAATTAATATAGTTTTAAAATGGGGAGCAACAAACGACCTGACCTTTAATCCATCAAAGTCTAGAGCTATTGTCTTCTCAAAAGCATATAAATTAAGATCTAAATACTTTCCGCAGTTATATATCGCTGGAATGGGTATGGAGTATGAAGCCAAATGAAGTATCTGGGTGTTATTTTTGATCAAGGACTAACTTGGACCGAACACCTCAAAGCAAAAGCTGCAAAGTGTTCCCGCATATGGAATATGGCAAAGGCAGTAAATGGGCAAAAATGGGGACTAACCTCTGATAAAATCCTGTGGCTCTATGAAGCTATGATACGACCTATCATCACATATGGGTGTCTTATATGGGGGCACTCCATTACTGCGAAGAAAGATGGAATCAGGAAATTAAAAAGCATTCAGAGAAAAGTACTTCTGGGTATGACTCAAACTCTTCGCTCAACACCGACATCAGGATTAGAGGCAGTGCTAGGGATAACTCCTCTCGACCTCTATATAAAAGAACATGCAACAAAGTCAAGATGGAGAACAAATTTACTCTCCGTGATACATGGGATGGAGTGGGCAATCTCCCAAGGCGACGAGGACATCGTTTTCTTAGTGATAAGATACTGGACAAACTGAATCAAGTCAATGACTATATCACTGGTTGTCGCATATGGGTTGACAACTGCAACGTTGAACACCCAGATACAATTATATACCCGATGGATCTAAAGATGAGCAGGGATGCACAGGAGCGGGATGGACTATCACTCGTGGTGATGCGTCTATTCATCAATCCTCTGTATCATTGAATAACGAAGCATCAGTCTTCCAAGCGGAGGTCACTGCAATCACTCAGTCGGTGATAGCTCTACTAAACCAAGATAAACCATCAAAAAACGTGATAATTCGATCGGATTCTCAATCAGCAATTGCTGCTATTCTGAATCCTCTCACAAAGAGTGAAACCGTAAAAAAGTGTAAAGAAACACTAAACATTGGTAAATGTACATTAATATAAACTTGATTGGTGTAGAGGTCATTCAAACATTACAGGAAATGAATTTGCAAAAACTTAGCAAAAAAAGGTATCGAAAGTGAGAGCCGTTTGAGTGTTGGAGCACCTCCTAGCTACATAAAGAAGGTGATACATGAATTCTTTTTTTATGAGTGGTGTAGTAGATACAAAGATGATCAACTAATGAAGCACACACATCGCATGTTAAAAAAAACCAAAATCCAAGACTACTCAACTGTCACGCCAAAACATGAGTCTTCTTGTTCAAGCTTATACAGGCCACGGACCATTTTTGGCTCATCTAAGTAAATGGAAAAATATTGACGGAATCTGCAATATCTGTATGGAAGAGCCACAAAGCGCAGACCACTTAATCAACAGATGCCCATCACTCTCTTATGAGAGACATCAATTCATGCAAGAAGAGGATGAAGACCTACGTATCCTTAATTTATGAAATGCTCAAAAATGAAAAAAATAATTAGTGATAACTTTAATATTGTATAATACTTTAGATCAACTCCTGCTGTAGTAACACCAAGGAATACTAGAAACTAATGGAAAGGAAAGGAAAATTGTAGCTCCAAGCTAAGGCCATGATACGTTGATTAACATAGCAATAAATTAAAAGTTTATATCTATTTTTTAGCTAATGAGTCATTTTTCACTTAATAATTCATAATTCAACGATCAAACAAGTAGCTATTATATTTCAAAAAATGAATAACGAGTGTGATATATATTTTATTGCTTTGTATTTATCAACAATAGTTTCCCAATAATAAGTTAATAGTATTTACAAACGATACCTATTTTAACAGCTACAAACAAGTATTCAATATTATATGTTTTCATTGTGAAAATAAACTGTAATTAAGAAATTTTTTTTTTCAAATAAAATTTGATATCTGACGATCTTTGTTTCTCTTAAACGACACAGCCTCATTAAACTTCTAGTTTTGGAGGAGCCATGAGTTTCAAATCGGAGGATCTTGAGGGGGTTACAGCGGGGCTGGCGTTGCGTTTGAGGGCGGCCCCGGGTCGGCTTGAGGTCGAGGTAGAATTTTTTCATCCACGGAAAGATAACATTCTGCCACAGCGACCCCGATAGTATTTGCCTCTTCCGCCCCTATTACAATATGAAGAATTAATTATAAACATATAGGTGATATTAATTTAACGTCATAGCGTAACTCTATCTTGGTTTGTCACTACCTTAACATTATTTAATTAAAAACAGATGATGCAATATGCATTTCATTACAAAAACAAATTCAAAACAGAATAAAAGCTACGTATAGCTACGATACTATTAAAAGTGGACAACAATAAACTCAATATATTTAACGTTTAGTTAATAGTTATTTACTTATTTATTGGCTTGATATTGTGATAAAGTAAAAATCTATTATCAAATAGATATGATTAAATTATATAT
>CP045896.1:28147289-28175881 GCA_013387185.1 Caligus rogercresseyi | reverse complement strand
AGACTTAGAAGGAAGACATTCAAATCTGGTCCGAAAATTGTTTGTATTGAAAGAACTCACACAAAGGCTTGGAAATTTTCGCCTTTTGTATCTCAAGGGCAGTTTTAATGGTATAAAAGGGCCCTCACATCCATACGGATACAAAGCTTTTCCAATGATATTTATAAAAATGTTTACTACATATTCTTTCACATTATGATGCCCATAGGATTAATAGCAAAAGTTCAATTCTAAAATTGAATAACTCAAACAGATCATTGTTCAAACCTATACACTTGAAGGCCCCAAACCAGGGATCGAGTATTGTAGGAACATTTCCGTGTGTAATGAAATCTTTAGTTATTGGTGGTTTTAAAACGATGAAACTCCGGAAATATACAGGATAAAAATGTCCTTGTTATATTTTTGATTTTATCTTGATTGCATTTAATGTCCACTCTTAAAGTATACAAGCTTGTATTGAAACCCATATTCTTCTAATTTTAATTATCATATATGTAATTACCAAAAAAACCATAGTTAGCATTACTATTAAGTCATAATAAGGATATTACATGGCTGTTTTAGCCAAAATAAATATACAATAATAACCCTCCATAGAATGCATCGGATGAGTCTTGAATATCCTTTTAAATGTCGAACATTTTACCGTTCAATAAAGTGAAAACCAGTAGAGGTCACGTCTACTTATTTAGTATTCATTTTGTGAAGGGTGCATATTTTTATACATTATTATTTTTATTTGAATATTCAATATTTATTCTAAAAGAACAAATTTGGCCCATTTCATTCATACCCTTTTTAAAATATCTATTCCCGCAGATGAATATAAATATATATATTAATTTGCAATCTCTTTTTCCATGAGAGAAAGGGGGAAGAGATGCGCAGCTTTACTATTTGGGCCTTTAACGATACAAATTGGCGCAGAGGGAAGTTCTTAAAGCGTGCTGCGATCAAGGAAAATGAGTGGATGGAGCTTCTCATACGGGATAAAATATACTTACGCTCTTGTTTGTAATCTAGGTTGGGAGGACCTTTGCAGTTAATAAGTTCCGAGAATATGGTTTTATGAATACCATATGTATTCAATGAGAATATATATATTTAACTCTCGTTCATTGCTAAGATTACATTTAAAAAGATATAAAGATATTTTATATATAATAAGAACATTTTTCAATTCCTTATTACTATTATTTCATAGAAAATATAATTTCTTTCATTTTATTGCTGTATTATTCAAATTAGATATCAGATTAAATATAAAATGATAAATTCTATATATATACATCAATTTCAGTATAATTTTTTCCAATGAAGGCTAAAATATTTATAAGCAACATCTATATAAGTTTAAATAATATATTTTAATCAGTTCAACTCTTAGTAAGTGTTTGTGATTTATTTAACTTTTTAAATAACATTATATATCATAAGATGTGATCATTTTTGTGCACGAACTTCGACACCTTAAGTTTAGCTGAATGATATATTCTGGAAATATTGTCAGTAGTATTTGCATAATATTTTTCCCTCTTCGGTACGATCTTTACTTAGCTTAAATGTATTTAAATTCGACAAATATAAAAAAGAAATTGTGTTAAATACATGTTATAAAAACATTTTTGTTTATAATTTTTTTCCAAATAAAAGGATGAAATATTTATAAATTAATACTACAATTAAAATTATCAATGAAAAGAAACAAGATAAGATTATGACTTTTTAATCCAATTGCTTAAACAGACATATTTAAACGAAAACATATCCTAAGATTCAGCTGTGAGTTTCTTGTGAAGTTTTAAAATCACGGGCATTTGGGGGGGGGGGGGGGTCATAATTCTAGGGACAATATCTTGCTGCAGCGGATATCAAAATTAACATAATTTAGATATGATAAATTTTTAACTATTAACTTTCTATTTAGGGACAGTATAATTGTAGATCGAAAAAGTATTGTTCAAATAATTTTACAACATTTTGCCAATTAGTTATCAAAAATCATTGTTTTAAATATAAAAAAACAGAAAAAACTTTTGTAAACAGTATATCAAGATGACTTTAAAAAATAGACCTATCAATGCCAACGAGGCATGAATCTTATGCAATTTCTTTTTCATTAAAATAAAATTTAATATGTTTTTAAAGTGAAAAGACGTTACAGTTTTTCAGTAAAATCGTATATAGACACATTTAAAGAGGTTTATTTATTATATCAGTTAAAAGTTATGATTAACTATGAATATATACTTTGATAAGATAATATTTGTTCATTCAAAAGCATATATTATTTATTACTTATGCAGAAGTACTATTTTGTTGATATTGAATCTCTTTATTAAACAGAACAGTATCAAACAATCATTCTAAAGTGTGTTTAAATAATAGTATTATTTCAATAATCGCCATAATCAGTCATATATATATATTGTATAGTCCACAGTTTTATCAATAATGGTTTAACAAGTTTAAAATTGAATGAGTATTTGTGTTTTAAAAATAATTTATATTGGAGCTGATAATTGTTTTAGTATATCAGAAATATTTTAGAGTTCCATTGGGAATATAAAGTATGAGTTTTATTTCAACCACACTCATATTGATGATGTCGAACTATAAACGTGTGTGACATTTAGAAGTAATTCATATGATCAATGTATATGAATTCTCAAGGAAATTCACAGGTATTGAATCGTTGACGTTAAATGATATAAATGTGAGATGAATTCTTTTAGTATAATAAAATATTTGAAAATATCTCTTTAACCAATTATTTATTCATAATAGGGTTTTATGTAACGACCATCACTTAGATCCAATAAATAGCAATAATAATCTATTATTCCATGTAATAAATAATGTTAACATTTGGAATACAAATAAGAATATGTTTTAAATCCTTGATACATCTAACTATCAATATTAATTTACTGATAAGTAATGCAATTACAATTTCATTGCTCTTGATTCTGCTGGATAACAGAGTTTTAATGCTTTTAACACAAATTAATTCCTTAATCTTGATCAACCATCCATATTTGTGATATATTTTGTGTTTGTGTTTCAAAAGTTATTGGTTAGAGTTGAAAAACTTGTACAAATAATGAGCACCAAAAAGTGTATACAGGAATATTGATAGAATCCTGAAGGATCTATTGGCTTGGAATGCTTTAGCTCACCACCATACTTCGGTATCTCTATGTAATCAACAAGACAAATATGAAATAAAATTATGATCAAATGATTTGGAGCTTAAGTAGATTAATAGTTATTTATGTATTCAATCTAAATTTGATACTAAAGAATATTAATATCCAGAGCTGAGATTCGGTAGAGAATAAATAACGCTGAAATTGGTAATCAATAGAGCGTAATATCCAATCGGTAACGGTAGTCGGAGGTGAGCGAATGTCTACTTTTTACAAATATACCGATTGAAGACGGTATCGATAGATTAATAGGGTATTACTCAAATATCATATGTGAATCATTAACCAATTATTCGCTCTCAATGTATACTTGCCAATGGTGTAGGGCAGGATGTCAGGGTGAAATCGGTCAGGGGGCCGGACTGTTTTCAAGTGGGACCTCGGGGGGCTAAATTACCGGTACATTTTTGGCCTTGCAACACTAAACACTAAACAAAAGTAGATTTAAATTTGTTGATATTGTATCATAATATAATTTATTTATAAAACACTTCTCAACCACTAACGTAACGGGCCAAATGAGATGTCCGTTCGGGCGGTTCCGGCCCGCGGGCCGCCACCATGGCACCACTGGTGTAGGGTGAAAGTTATATTTTTAATTTGAAAAGATAACAAGTCCAGCGTCGATAGAATAAACCAACTATTCTTCTTGCTTTTTATAGGCTATTAGTTTTGGTTTGATTACATAAATGGCTTCTCTTTGTTCACCAGAATACAATGCCCTACGTGGATCCGTGACTCACTCTCGATTGGGCAAAGAAAAGCCATTTAACCCCAACTAGGGAACGTCATTCAACGCCCTGGGAAAAACCGTGGAAAACTCTGAATGGAGATTAAAACTCTCAGTAAATAAAATTTTGATATATAGCAATAAAAGTTGAAATAATACTCCTTGAGTTTTTTTAAAGTTAGGACTTGGATGTTTGAAGGTGTTAATTTTTTTTCATAGAGACGATTCATTGGCTTGTGTGGCATATTTTAACTATAGTAAGAATGGTTCATAAATATTTTCGTTTTTATTATTTAAAAAAATATATTAAATATGTCTAGCCATCCATCTATGATAAAGTAGACCCTTAAGATACTCATTTATTACCTCCGCCGAAGAAGGTATTGTTTTCACTGGCGTGGTTTGTTGGTTGGTTGGTTTGTTAGCAGGATAACTCAAAAAGTACCGAACGGATTCGGATGAAACTTTGTGGAGTTGTTGGAAATGCCAAAAGGAACAAGTGATTAAGTTTTGGCATCTCTGAGTGATTCTTTAAGATGCCAAATGAGCTAAATACTAATAAATATTTCAAGTTAGCCTACTCTGCCAATAGATGTCGCTGTGCTGTGAAATTGGGTGCCGGGAGCGTCTTCCTCTCAAAATTTCCGTCGAGGGGAACCCTCCCCCGTCTCTCTACGCCGCCCCAGTCGTGAAAATCCGCCTCGGAAGGCTCATAAGGACCCCGTGACGGCGGAGGTTTACACTCTCTGAGTGTATACATGCCTCTAGTTCAAATTGATATTAAATACTTTCAATGTTCAATGAATATTTACAACTACAGAATATATTGTTTTCAAACTGACGGGGTTCACAGAGGCTATATCAGTTGATGATAATTTCGTAAAATTGAGATATAAGCTAAGCAATTCCATTATAATTTCTTAATGAACGTGAGATTTCATCTTCAACTATCCGGAATAAATATTTCTCAAGTTGATTAAAACATAAATCCCATTTCTACGGAAGGGTCTTGATGAATAGGAAACTGGAGGTTTGTAGACAAAATGTTTAAATGAATACCAACATTTGAAATCAAACTATATCAAGTTGATCCCATACCAAAAAACAAACATTTTTTCTGCCGATTAATAATAATCAACACTAAATCTTTATTGCCAATTAATATGTACATTAGAAATAATAATCTATTTATCTTATGGAGTACATTCCAGCAAAAGGATTTATAAATAAACTAAATAGTTTTTGTCTTTGTAGGAAAGGTATAATAAACCCAAACTATTTTAAGTGTCATATTTTACCCTAAAACTATGAAATATTTTGAAACTTCCATCCAGTGATCAAATGAGACATCAATGAATAAAATATCATCTTTCGGACCTTAAGGCAACTCCTAATTTAAGCAATAATAATCTATTATTCCGTGTAATAAATAATGTTAACATTTGGAATAAAAATAAGAATATGTTTTACATATACATACATCTAACTATCAATATAATTTATTGATAAGTAATGCAATTACAATTTCATTGCTCTTGATTCTGCTGGATAACAAGTTTTTAATGCTTTTAACACAAATTAATTGCTTAATCTTGATCAACCATCCATATTTGTCATATATTTTGTGTGTGTGTGTTTCAAAAGTTATTTGGTTAGAGTTGAAAAACTTGTACAAATAATGAGCACCAAAAGTATATATATATATATAATCAAAAAACAACCTGGACCCGGGCCGGGACTTAAATTTTTCAAGCCGGCCGGGACTTAATATATATTTTGGTTTTTTTCGACATTCTGAAGTGACGACGTTTTTTTATAGAAAAGAATGTCCGAAAAAAAAGTGACGACTTTTTTTTAAAAAGGATCTCCCAAAAAAATATTTAAGTCCTGGCCCGGTGTTTAAAAAACCGGGACACCGGGCCGGGACGCTCAAAACAGCCGGGACCCGGGCCGGGTACCCGGTCGTTTCCTGTTAGATATATATATATATATATATATACAGGGTTGTGAACGGAACTTAAAATTGAACGGCGTTCTGCGGAAATAAATAAATTGAACGGAACGATGAACGGAACGGAAAAAATTAAACGGAACGATGAATGGAACGCTACAATTTGTCTTTTTTGCGTTCCGTTCAAATAATATTCTAGAGGAAATCACCCAACCTCGATTTTAGTATGTATTATACATTTTTATGAGGTTTGTTGTCGGTCACTAATTATAATTATTAGTAACTAACAGAACTTTATTTATCCGTTCGTTATCCCTTTCGATCATTAACGTTCTGACCTCCAAACTAAGGAGAGGGAAGCTGCGTCCAGGTGTAGGGTGATTGATGCACTCTCTTTTAGGATCAAACGAAGATTTGGAGCCTACTTTGAACGTAGGGAGATGCTAATTGCTTCAGCATATCTCCCAGAGTTCAAGTAGGCTTTTTAGACATCGCAAAGCAAGAGTTAGCAAGAATTATTTACTAGAAGAGGCCGAAGAACTGGAAGATTTTCTTCTAGTCAATTTTTGCAACAACCAGCAGCGGAAGAAAAAGGCAATTTCTTTGCCTAAGAGGCCGAAGAAGACTGACTCAGCTAAGCAGAAGTTGACCGCTTCTTAACCGATGAGTCTGAGGCAATGGAATCCATTATTGCATATAAAAGGATTAAAAAGATTTTCATTCAATATAATGTTATATTTCCCAGCAGTGCCAGTTCGGAGAAACTCTTCTCCAAGTCCAAACTTTTATTGCAAAGGACAAGGCAAAAGATAGGGGATGAAAATTTCGAAAAACAGCTTCTTCTAGCAGCAAAAAATAGTGCAATTTATAAACTAATGTTATTCTTGAGATTGTAAATAAATAAACTTTTCGTAATTATTCTCAGATGAAGCAATAATTATACGAGTATACAATACGTAAGTAGTATAGACCGAGAAATTCGGTGGACCATATGTGGTGGGATTTTTACATGTTTGACTTTTCATATTGTAACATTTTTTGGTCGGGATAAAAAAATATGTTAATTCTATTATTTTATATCTTAAATACATTATCGAAATTTGTAAACTTTTTGAAACTTTAATTGCGGTACCTAACTTCAAGCCGAAACTATTAAAGTCTTGCTTAAAATTTATACCCGATACATACGAGGATGCAGTGAAAAGTAAAGATCCTTCTTATGAGCAAATTTTTGAAATCCAATTTTTGAACGGAACGTAAAATGAACGGCGTTCCACGGAACGGAAAGAATTGAACAAAAAGATGAACGGAACGGAAAGACTTGAATGGAACGATGAACGGAACGGTAAGAATTGAACGGAACGATGAACGGAACGAAAAAAGTGGAACGCGTGCAAGCCTGTTCATATATATATATTAGGGTTGTTCTTATTTTTCAAATGTTTGAAATGTTAGCAACATTGTGGATTTTCTGTTTCTTGGTGATAAAAGAAGACGACATACAAAGTTTGAACAAAATCGGTCAACATTACGAGGTCGCACAACGAGGTCAAAGTTTTAAAAATTTAGTAAAAATATAGTTTTCCGCAAATTTCTTCAAAATGGTGGACGTTACAGACTTCAATAATTATTATTAATTTAAAGGAAATCTAATTTACTACCAGACGTATGTTTGATGTTTTTTAATAAAACAAAGTTTTCAGTAAAAACAAAGGAAAAAATGGAGTGTGTATTGTTAGCTTATTTCATAGCTTTTTTGTATCAATTAACTTCACTCGCCTGTAGAAGATGACTTGTTCGCTTCAGAGTAAAATAGTACTTTTAAGTTTAGTAAAACTTTAGATGATAAATCCAAAAATGACCTTGGTTGCATTCTATCAGTTCAGAATTCAGTACAATCTGAGTTTACATCATATGATTCAGAGCCTGTATTGACCTATAAGAAATCGATTATGAAAAAAATAAATAATAATTTGTTTCTTAGATTTGCGTCAAGGTATCCTCTCAAAATTTTACTTTGTCTCTGACGCATACATAATCCATTATATGCGTCATTTTGTACGCGAAATAGGCTTTTTTAATTTACATATAACTCTCTACTTATTAAACTGACATGATTTAGTATACCAAAATATTAAAGCTGGTTAACCAAGCTTTCATTTGATATGTTTGGTGTTCTAAAAATCGCTATACTTTAAGAGATATAAGCAAATACGTACTCTCCCCCAAAAATTGATCTTTTGATATGAGAATATACGATTACCATTTGGTAACGCATGTTAGTGTTACCTGGATAGCAAGAAAAAAAGAAGGGAGAGAAGTGAGGCAAAATACTCCCTCCCTTCTCTTTCTATCCAGGTAACACTAACAGCATTACCAGATGGTAATCGTATATTCTCATATCAAAAGACAATTTTTGGGGAGAGTACGTATTTGCTTATATCTCTTAAAGTATAGCGATTTTTAGAACACCAAACATATCAAATGAAAGTGTGTGTTTTATATTGATCCAATGACATCAATGAAATGTCATTGGATGCAAAGATTTTCTGGGATAGTGCAATTAGTTAATCCTCCGACATGAAGTATCTCAATGTCAAGTTGGACAGGTTCGTGCAAAGTAATTTTCATAAAGTTAAAAATAGACGAACGTCAAGATAACTCATTGAGACAACAATTTTTTAATTTACTTTTGTACATTGCTACCTGTTGTCGCATCAAAAATAAAACTTTGAAGGAATATAAACTGGAAAGCTGTGTTTCTGAAATGGCAAAGAATTTTTTTTGTGGATCAAACGTATAGAAAAGACTAATTTTTGGACATGTTATCAACCCAAAATATCTTTAATTATCAAATACAAACTTCAAATCTCAGCTAAAAGAAAAAAGGAAATAATCAATATTTAAACAATCTGAACACAAAATAGAATGACTTGATAATGAAGAATATTTAAAGAGAAATACAGAGAACTTGAATAATTAAAATTTAAAACAAAAAAAGATAATTCTTAATGAGGATGATTACTTTTGTATTTGAAAAAGATAATGTGTGAAAAAAAACTTCAATAATCTCCCAGAATCAAGTGAAGTGCATGTGAGATATGGTTTATCTGTTAGAGAGTCCACTTCCTTATGGCAACCCATTTTTTAAGGAGGAGTTAGAGAAATAGAAAACGAAAAAAGCATCTCATTTGACTTAAAACATATTCTTTGTACAAAGTCAAACTTTTTATGAGGAATGTTTGTACAAAACAGAAAATTATTTTCTCTCTCCTCTCTTATATTCTTTAAGGTCTGTTTCACTCACAAACTAGCTCCAAAACCTACCCATACCCGAAGAGCGAACATATGGGCGCCGTAGGTGCCCAAATATGCGAGTATTTATTAATACCTATGCTCAACTACACTTTCCAAAAAAAAAAAAACGTGAACAATACAGAATACATTAATATATATAATAATTTACAAATTAATCATGTTTATTTAAATGCTTAGATAAAAATCAATCATTTTTTGTTCAAATTTGTAATATAACACAAACGGACCAAACCATGTACCGAAAACATTGTTTGAGAAACATCCCGGATAAGTTCACCCTGCAAGATGGATTACAATTGCTTCAACTCTTGTAAGACTATATATGAAATAAATGAAACAATAATTCAAAATATAAGACTAGTAATTATAATTTAAAAAGTAAATACACTTAATTTTTTTCATATTATAAAATCTTTATGCAAAATATGGATAAAAAGTATTTTTAATTAATCAAGTAAACAAATATTTAAACTCGCAAGAAAATACAATAAACACTCCTTTTTTTCCTATCCAGAAAATGTACTTTTATACACTTTATTTGGTTCGGATATGAAAAAAAAGAAAAAGCGTCTTATATATATAAATATAATGAAGAAAAACCAAAGACACCGACTTTGCTAGGCATTGGCTCTTCCAAAAAAAGAATTAAAGATAGCTGTATTTTTTTTTTTCTTTTTTTATATACTTCAATTAAATACAATACCGAAAACTTATTAAAGAGAACCACCTCGACAATTTCGACTTTACTAAAGAAGAGTTATTAAAGTGTGCTGAAAGTGAAAATTTACAACTACCCAATATTCCATTTCATTCACAAAACGTAGATAGAATGTCAAAACTATTTATTTTTACATTTTATATATTTTCTACTCATAAAGGTGAACAAAATTTGAGAGATTATATTTTTTTTTGGTTAAAAACATTTTATTCGGTAAACTGAAAATTTTATACAATGTAAAATAAAATGCACTGAAATTATATACAGAAACCGAGTAAAACTATTCAGGGCAGTTGCGAAAATACATAAATGAACATTGTAGTTCATATTTACTGCCCTGAAGAATAACCTTATATAAAAGAACAAATCATTTATTGGATTAGTTTAAAAATGCGCGATGTCTTCTTAAAATCCTTTTGATAGTGCTTATGTAGAGCTTTGATCTTTCAGGCACATATTTAATTATATCAATAGCCCATTTCCATGTTGGCGCTCCTAAATCTGGGATTTTGATGGAGAGAGCAGCGTAGCGAGCTGAGGCACCAATCATGATGGCTTAGTTCTTCTTCGACTACTTA
The DNA here is from genome assembly GCA_013387185.1 of Caligus rogercresseyi. Taxonomy (NCBI): domain Eukaryota; kingdom Metazoa; phylum Arthropoda; class Copepoda; order Siphonostomatoida; family Caligidae; genus Caligus; species Caligus rogercresseyi. The sequence continues at coordinate 28,165,374 of CP045896.1, read as the reverse complement.
GGCATTTGTCGTTATTTTTAGTGATAAGAAAGATTTTATATTGTGTAATGTACATTGAATGCTTTGTGACTAGGGGGGTATTTTAAAAATTTATTATTTCTAAAGAGAATGAGAGCTTTTAAAATATTCGGAGATATATCGCCGTTTTGACACATGTTTAGTTTTTAAAATCTTTTAATTATTTGAAGAATGGGACAATCGACAAATGCATGTAAGGTATTATTTAATAAAAACCACAATTCATACAAGCATTCTGAAATTTAATAAGCATTCGAAATTTGAAATTGGGCTGTAAATTTAGAGCCATCAGCAATCCCATTAGTTAATTGTAAATTCCTTTATTCCATGAAGAGGGAAGGTTAAGCAAACTTAAGTAGGACTCTGATATAGATCTCGCTCCATCATAACTCTTCCTACCATATCAAATGTTAAAAACCATGGCTTGGAAGGCACATAAAACTGAGTGAACGTTTAAGAGGAAACTTAACGTTGCCACGTTAAATAGTTTTAATTATGTTGCTTAGCTGTAAATGAGTCGTACTTAAAGAAAAATATACTAAAACAATACCGTCAGTCAATACAAATTCAAACCGATGTCGTTATCAGAAAAAACTGATTTAAAAATAATATAAGAATTATAATCGACAAGTCAAAAAAATCGAAAAAAACTATCAAAGTTTTTCATAGTTTATAAAATTCTCTATGTGATTATCTCCTTTTAATGTTTTTCGTAATAGTTGTTTTATAGTTAATAATAAGTAATATACGTCGTTACGGGCATTTAAAAAGTGTTTTATTTCACTTGCCACAATTATAACAATATTTTTTTCTTTTTCAAATTTCACAGATTTTTGACGTACTTTCGGTAAATACCGGAACTTAAACTGGAAGAGAGAGAGTTGGTCTTTGACCAGAGAAGAAATTTTTTTTTTGAGTTATTACCAATACCACAACACAACTTGTGATCCATGATAATCTGGAATCAGACAAGTTTGAAAAAAGACCACACACCCTTGTCTCTCTCTCTCTCTCTATATATATATATATATGCAGTCAACTTCGCCTAAGTCGATTCTCTCGGGACTGTGCAAAAACAATCGACTTAGGCGAAATTCGAGTTACAATTTTGATTGCTAAGTCGAATAAAAATTCGATATACAGGTAGGTGTGTGTGTGTGTGCACTCGCTCACATGCAGTTGCAAATCATCGCGAGTCAGCAGCTGGGCGAGGACACAATTTCTTTCTTTTTTGGAAGTGAGTGCCCTCTTCGACTTATGTGTTACTGTCAAAATATCTGTTCGACTTACAAAAATCGACTTGTACGATTTTTATTACACACATGTCAATAGAGAAAAAATGGGACTTTTGATTATATTCGACTATGCAATTTCGACTTAGGCGAAGTTGACTGTATATAACATAAATGATGAGGATACCACTTCAATTTACTGTAAGATTTCTTTTTTTGTGTGTGTTGTATTCCCATTACTACTGAATTGCTTACTCATGATCATGGAAGTCTGGAGCACATGGAAGAATATCACTTTTTACACTTTGCAACATGAGGCTGATGTATATTATAAAGGAGATGTTATTCAATTATGGAAGGACGAAGAAATAAGTTTTCGACAACAGTATTTTTATTATATATATATATATATATATATTCGTTATCACATAATTGTCTAAATGTTTCTAAACGTGAGCTCATTTGGTTCTGCCTCAGTAGATATTTGATGTGTGAAAATTTAAGTCTCATACTTTAATTGCTTTCCGAGTCTGTTTAAAGTTCAAGGCTCTTCCGACTTATTGTATGCCGTTACTTCATCACGTATGTAATTCTTCAATGTAATGAAGGAATTTTTTGCATAAAATAACGAAGGTCAAATATATGCATTTTTCTTTAATTCATATTTAAAAAAATATCTCGAACAATATGTATTTATCCTTTTATAGATGGTACAATACTGAGGACTTCCAGGTTTCAAAACTTATATTTAATCAATACAAAAATGAAATATCAATTAAGTTGGAGTCGACAAAAATCTTAGAATAAAACAACTTTGCTTATTTTCGGTACCTTTTATTGACTATCAAACGCCCAACAAAAAATCAGTTTCCATGGAACCCTGTCAAAAAACATTATCTTACCGTCTTTGTTTGATTCCTTTAAATGTTTTTATGAAATGAAAGTATAGTATATGATAGTCAAATTAATAATATTTGTCTCTGTTTTGGAAATAAAAATGTTTTTAGCCATCACAAAAGTGTAGAGTAAGATCAGAAATCGTAGCTGCCATATTTAAAAATCATTATTATATGAATATCATCAAATAAGACACATTTTAACTGATAATGCTATGGCCACTATTTTACTTGATATCTAAGATAAATATATATGTAATTATAGAGCATTACCGTCAATAATATTTTGTTTTTTATATCAATATTTATGGCATATTATCATAGACGTCGGAACTAGGGGTTCGGGGGTGCGGCCGCACCCCCTCCCATCCGAAAAAAGAGATAATTGGATGTGTGGCAGCATCCAAAATGAAATTTTGGAGCTGTTTGCGCATGACATTCAGAGAAAATCGGAGCTAAAGCATCCCAATGTCCTTTTTTTTGGCTTAACTGCTGATGGGACCACCGACCTCAGTGGCAAAGAACAGTTTTCAGGCAATATACAGTTTGCTGATCACAATCTGGATATTCAGAATTTCTTTCTAGGCTTTAACAACCCCCCAGACACAACAGCAGAGATGCTGTTTTTTTTTGCATAAAAGATGTCCTTGTTCGGCTTAATTTACCAATATAGAAGCTGAAAGGTTACTGTTTTGATGGAGCCAACAACATGTCTGGGAGGTTCACGGGAGTGCAGGCAAGATTATAGGAAACATGTCTTGACTCCGTGTTTGTTCATTACGCAAATCACTCTCTGGATTTAGTGTTACAAGAAGTGGCAAAAGAAGTGCGCCTTGTTGCTGATACACTAAACTTCGTTCGAGAAGTCACTGTTGTTATTAATGATTCAGCAAAGAGAAAATCATTATACATCTTTTTGGATGTGGAGAAGTGATAAACCTGCTTGCCCTGTGTCTAACTCGGTGGTGCGTCAGAGTTGTGGCACTGTCACGGTTGCTGGCCTGCTATGGAGAGATGCTGCAAACATTCAGGACCCTGGAGTGTGACAGGACTATCAAGGGGTAGACGCATGCCAAAGTGGCAGGATTGCTCAAAAAGGGCACCACTACGCGCAAAGTCTTTGGTTTGTTTACCTGCGTAACTATGTTTACTCCGTATGAATCCGCGGCTCGGTCACTGAAAGGCATCTAGGTCACAGCCCTTGGATCAGTGGAAGCTGCAAAACTTATTTGCCAGCGACTCAACTTACTGCAACAGGATGACACCTTCGCTGATCTTGTGGACAAGACCAAGTAGTACGCAGAGCGCTACAACTTAAAGCCTCCTCATCCAGCGCGCACGAGCAAGACCCCAGCGCGTTTTCGCCATACAGCGGAGGAGGAGGAAGGGGAGTTGGGAACATTGAGGGTAAATAAATAAATAATATTAATGCCAACAGTACTTTTAAATAACACATAGCTTAACTCATCAGCCTATAATTTATATGTTGAAGTAATGCAACAAATACGCACACATAGACAGACAGATATTATGTATCTATCCATAGATTATGACATAAAAAACAATACAATAGTTCAATAATACTGTACATCCACGTACGCCTATTTGAGAAATGATCTTGTAATTAATAATACACAAACAATGGTTTGTGTGTTTTTCATTTTCATAACAAACCAAATTCATGAATTTGAACTTAATGAATGAACTTGAAATTAATTAATTTAAAAAAAAGTTTGACCCAGCTTAAATAAGCAGCCCATGTGCAAACTATTGGTTGTTTGTTATTTAATTGATGTTATTGAGGCTCTGGGCGTGGTGCGCTCAGAGGTGGAGCGGCGTTTTGATCAGGAGGGACTCCGCATAGCTGCAGGGCGAGAGCAGGCAGTCCTTGAGGCGGCCCAGGGAAACGGGTTGATGTGGGTTCCCCGGAACTGAGCCCCTTCTCACGAGAGCAGCTTAGCATTGAGCTGGACATACTGAGGGACGTGTGTAGGGGGCGAGAAGTTTTCACCATTCAGGATGTTGTGTCCATCCTGCACACCTTGCAGCCCCAAACCCGCTCCATGCTGTCAGAGGTGGAGAAGCTCATAAAGCACAAACTGTTCTTTTTCTGAATGCTGTTTTTATAGCCTAGTGTTATGTGTTTTAATAAAGGTTTGATTTATTCATTCATTTATTTCGTTGCACTTTCTTAACGATTAAGATGCTGGATTATCGTTCGTTAATCATTGATACTGTAAGTGTGCGTCTCTCCCCCGACCCTCCCCCCAAAAAATCCCGCCCCCCCTCTCAGAAAATTGTTCCGACGTCCATGCATATTATGTGTCTTAATTTCAAAATCAACAAAATTTGAATATGTCTTTGCATATTTTAGTTGTAGACTAGAAGCACTCAGAGAGTGCAAACCTCCGCCGATCCCCACCAAATGAATCACTTGGTCTTTTGTCATTTCCAACCCTCTACGCACTGTCGCATATGTCAAAAATATCATTGTTTACACTTTAGAGGTACATGGAAAGAAAAAGAAACTGACGTCATCAAAGAGGAGAGCACAGCACAGCGACATCTATTGGCAGAGTAGGATAACTTGAAATATTTATTAGTATTTAGCTCATTTTGCATCTTAAAGAAGCACTCAGAGATGCCAAAATTTAATCACTTGTTTATTTTGGCATTTCCACAGCTCCACAAAGTTTTATCCGAATCCGTTTCGCACTTTTTGAGTTATCCTGCTGACAAACAAACCCAACCAACCAACAAACCAACGCCAGTGAAAACAGTACCTCCTTCGGCGGAGGTAATAAGGATGAACATATGCAATGGTGGTCAAGTATATTTATATGTATCGCATAACTATGTATGAATGTAAGATTAAACTTTAAGCGTGTCATGTCAATGTAACTTTATCTATTTGAAGATCCCGCAACCCTACTCATTTTAAATTATTTTATTTTTGTTTAAAAACTAACATGCAAGGATCCTTGGCACTACAAATTTATATTTCCACAACTTTTAAAATATGACATCAATAATGAAGACTTAGTTGTTTATCTACTATATTTCAATACTTTATTTAAGCGTTGTATTGATATTTTATTTGATACTACTATTTAAAGGAAACAAGAAAAAAAATTCTGAAGCTTTGATATTTATCAAAAAATGAGAAATATTTTTTACATTGATGATTATTGAATAACTTTCTATAACGAGCAAGGATTTTCAAGTAGTCAAATAATGATGTTTACTTCACTCATGTTTAGTTTACTGATGTTTACTTCAATCATGTTTACTTTACTAATGTTTGAAAGTGTAGCATTTTTTTAACGGGAAAATGGTATGTCCTTCATTGATGTAGTTGTTCGATATTATGAAGAAATGGCACAAAAAATGGACGCATAAAAAACCATTATAGAAAAGGAAAATGATGACGCATGAAAAAATGTACCAAATAAATATTTGCCCCATCCAATAATAACTAAAAGGAAAACATTTATCCATCCTGGCTAAAATAAGTTCATTTTTTCCCATTATTTACTCAATTATGAGAAATAATATTTGTACACTACATAGTTGTTTTCCACTAAAAATATTGCCCACCCATGCATTTGAGCCATTTTTCCATGAGCCATCGTTTTCTCATCTATCTTAGGTCATTTACTCCTGCTCCATTTTGTTGTATATCAATTTATGTTTTTAGATATAGAAGTTTTGTCAAGTATTTCATTTCTTCAACTTTTTGTCAACTTTAACTTATAAAGCCTACCAGCCTTTCTAATATAATTATGCTTGCAAGAACTGATAATATGGATATAGAGAGTATCTGTAGATTTCGGCTATTCACAACTATAATTTTCATTTGATTAATTCACTTGGAACTGTGATCCAATCCATGGAATAATCTAATGCAAAACGCAAGAATTAAAAAAAAGTAATGCCGAATATTTTGACGCCATCTTTATAATAATTTGTTAAGAATAAAATGTTAGTCTTAAAAGGGGAAAAACATCTATCAAACCTAGAACTTGATCGGTGTTTGTTAAACTTATTAGCGGATTAAGAAGATAAAATAAATATATTTCTTACGTTGAATATTGAATCTTTAAATATGTAATTGGGTGTTGAAGTCAAATGTAATTCAAACAGAAAACATTTATATTATAAACGACAACTTCATGCTTCATTTCCGGTGTCATTTTCGTATTGGCCACGCAACCTATCTAAAGATACAATTATTAACATAAAAGCCATTGACGGCCCTCCACATACTCAAGCCATATGGTAAAGCGTTTCTCTCCTATCGAAAATGAACGTTATACAAAAAGTACTTTATAAAACTATATTGCGGCACAATTTTAGGAAGGTCTGTTTTTCTTAAATATGTGGCTGTATTTATGAGTATACCTGAAAAGCAGGTTATCCTATCTTTTCCATCCTTGTACTTTTTTACTTCAAAATCCTCATAATATAATTTAAAGACGTATACTTGACTGACAATGCCTAGAATATAATATTCCTATTCATCCCCAGGAGGTTATTGAAGGGAGATTCTCTCTCTATCTCACTCTCTCTATGTGTGTGTGTGCACGATCTTATCTCTCTCTCTAAGCCCATTCAACTCCTTAGGGATTTTAAAGAGTGTAGTTGAGAGCGTGCAGCGCCCCCTATTTTCCTACGTGTTTACGACTACTTACCGCGGTTTTTTTGTGTACGTGTGATGGGGAAGGGTGCATTCGAACAATGAGGAGGCTAGAGTTCTCTTCTTCTGGTAATAAAAGAAAGCTTAGGAAAATGGAAATAATATACTGGGTATCATGTAAGAAAGAATTTCTTTTATAATGAGTACTCTGGAAAACCAAGTTGTTCAACAGTCATGGCCTCAAGTTGTGATGGTTTAACATGGACGGATATTAAGGATGTTGCCTTGAAGCAAATGAATGATGGCGTCATTTGTTAAGGAGGCTAGTCATTGGTGTTACCTGCAACAATAAAGATATGAACAATTTGTCAAATTGAAGCCTTGACATTTATGTTCATGGTAAAGATAAATTTTGGACTATTTAAAAAGTTAGAATGATGTGTAGCCAAAAGCAAACTGCACAACAATTAAAATAGTTCATGGTCTATTAACTGGAGAAACTTAGCATTCCAAACTATGTAATTCCAGCATAATTATTATTTGATTTTTCAAATATTGCTCTTCCACTAGGGGCAGATAATTTTTTAAATATGATTCAACAATTTGTAATGCAAAAGATGCTTATTCATGCCCTTAAGGATATTGTCATTCCATTAAACCATTTAGATTTTGTTTAAATTCCATGTTTGAATGCTGTTTATTATAAATATACATATCAATTAACTTGTATTCCTATCAAATCATACCTAATAAGGGAGTGCGATAGCCGTGTGCGTTAAGGCGTGTTCAACTCTCAATGTTGGGGCGCAGGTTCGAATCCCGAGAGGGGATGGTCTTTCATTGGTCTACCTCATTCATAAGATCCTAGGTTCGAGTGACAGATTCTAATGCTATTATGCTTATTTATATCCTGTCGGTTGCAATTCTGTCGAACCATATAGGCAAAAAAATCATATCTTCATACATAATGATGAAATGGTTCATTCAAAAGCCTCTCACATCTTTACAAAGATAAGAAAATACTAAAAGTATAAGTTGTGTAATAATTAGCACATGAACCAACAGACGCTTGAGTTGTCTCTTTTATATGGATCTAAAATAAAAACAATGAGAAGATCCAAAGGACCTCCATCCATTCCTGAATAGGTGTATCTTAATGTCGTAAAATATACATTTTGCACTTAAAATATAGAATTTCATGCTAACAAAGTCATAGTATAGTCTTTCATAAGGAATAAACTTTAATCATTTTACACCAAGAATACTTATTTAAATAAAGGAGCACTCTTCATTATATATTCTTTTAACTAACCGAGATAGGTAATAATAAATTGAATGCTGATCAGATAAAAATGATTGTAAAATCTCCATATTGAAATCGGGTCGTCTTTTGGAGGATGACGTCATCAAAAACGAAAGTGAGGGGAAGAATAACACTAATCAACACGTAAAATAATCAATTTCGTTTATTTACAATTTATCCTATATGAATGTCTTAGTCAATTATTTCAATAAAAAGTTCGGCGATGAAGTTATTAAGTAAATGACGTCATATAATATAAAAAAGACAATTCTTATTCCTCAATCATCATATTTATACTTTACCCGACGTCACTAAAAGTTAGGGTTGTTTGGATTAAACACGGTATGATTTTGCCAATTATATAACCAATTGTAAGACTCCATTTGTTAGATATGATTTCTTTTTCTTTATAGAAAAGAACATCCTTTAATTAAAGTCAGTTCTGAGCGTATCCTTGAGGAAGGCTCAGTGGTATTATGATATAAATATACATTGTATGTATGATATATATATATATAAGTTTTATTTTTTTCCTCTCACTCGGACTGAAACCACCAACCAAAAATGTATGTACAAAGTTCCACTCTTGCTACTGAGTTCATGTATATACATTTAAGAACTACAGGGTATTAAATATATAACGTTGTATGCATGTATAAGAAAAGGGACTCATAATCTTTGAGGGTAATATCTTCTAGGCTTTAACTCCCTGGCTTTGTATTTGGTTACATATTACTTACATACAATATAGATATCCGTGTACCACTCCTTTACTCAAAAAATTGATAACCCCCTGTATATATATATATATATATATATATATATATATATATATATATATATATATATATATATAGCCTTATTTAAGTAGTGAACAATATATATTTTTTAATTTTGATTAGATTTGTTGCAGATCACTAAATTCAAAAAACAACTTACCGTAATTGTCCATTTTTGAATCCTATGATACCGCTAGTCACAAAAACTGTTTGGTTAAAAGTTTGATTACCCCAATTTGGTTCAAATATTTATATTAGACCAGATGATAACTTTAATACTTAAAACGATGAGACGTAAGTTAATGCCTAAATGATATTGTCGAAGAGAAAACAAAATAGAACAGCGTTCAATGTAACGTGGATTCAATGAATGGAGTGCTCCAAAAATGTGGAACGCTTATTTATCATACAGCAGAATAAGACTGTGTTGGTCAAAGGATGTCTAGGAAATATTTTTTCAATAATTATAATAATGACAATGAGGCGGAGAATAATTTCTTTAAAAATATAAATATGTTTATAATAAAGTCTATGAAAATAAATTTGATCCCTTATTGAATTATTCATGACAGTTAATATATTTCATTCTGGACGTAAATATAATAAACAAATTTTTGATACTGCAATCTAGAAATTTTAAATGATATTTTGTGTATGTATTTTATTTCATAACAGTTGTCTTCAAAAGTATACTAAGTTCTGAAGTATTACAAATGTTGTTTTGGCATTTAACAAATTATATGGATTCAAGATATTTTATAACACCTTACATCTATTTTGAATATGTATTTATCAGAATTGTTGACGTTTGCAAAAAATTGTCATACGTCGTTCGTTTGTCGTTCACCAAAAGTTATTGTTCGTTTTATGACTAAATCGTTCGTCGTTCATCGCTGGTCATTCTGAAAAAATTGACGACGTTTTTTTAGAAAGGAAATTTTCTCCTCGTCATTCTGAAAAAAAGTGATGACGGTTTCTTAAAAGGAAATTTTACCCATAAAAATAATTTACCCAGGTTATCGTTCGTCAAAAATTTTGTCGTTCGCGAACGACGAACGATTACAAATAAATGACAAATCAACAAGTCTGGTATTTATGTATACTAACTTCTTGTCAACAAATTAAAAATGTAGGACTCTAGATCATGGGTTTCCAAACTTTTCAATCCGCGACCCCCCCCCCCCCCAAACAATTCCTGAGACTGGCGACCCCCACTATCTTCTGAGGTGGCGGAAACCTAACAAAGCTTATACATAGGTCACAAGCATTGTGGCGTCTCGCGACCCCGGGGGGGTCGTGACCCCCACTTTGGGAACCCCTGCTCTATATAATCCATCACACAGAGTCACAACATATCTGAATAAATGGAAAACATATTTGTTCACATTCGGAGACAATCAGGTTCTAATTTTGTATATATGTTATCAATAAATACAATTGAAGATGAATAAATTCATAAGTGAAATTATATTTTGATTTTCATACAAAAATTAATATCTATAGGGCATTTAAGGAGTATGACCAATGAGTGGCCTTGACATGAATTCATGTTGATTCCCAGAAAAAGAGGTCATCTTCGTTCAAGCTCTTAAGATTAATATTTTTTTAAACCATATTTGGTTGGTTAATATCACGTATGTAAATATTTCACAATATTTGTTGTGATAAGTTTTGGTAATATTTTATCAGATATATATGTATCCAAAAGTTTAGTTTATTCGAAAACACGAAGACCCACCTCAAATGGAGATTATTCCTTATCATTCATGTAAGTATGAATATCATTTAAAACAACAACTTCCAAGTGCATCAATTATATTTACGAACCCTAACTTAAAAATAATGATTGACTACATAGATAGACACAACAACACCAAGAGTTAATTCTTGCAATCATTCATCCAATTTCTTATATCTATTTCCTCCAGGGAGCAATAAACACTTTGATTCATTTACCTCCTTGCTCTTTTCTTAGATGACTTTTTGTGCAATAAAGCATTTTTTCCTTTGTCTCTGGTTGGTACATAGAAACTTGTTCAAACAGACTCATGATAACTACTTCCCATAAAGCCTACGTTAGGTTTTTTATATTAAAGGGTCCCTTTTTTGTTTTTATAAAGTATTAAGGTCATCATTCATGGCTAACATTTAATGTGTTAGTCCCACCGACCGAACTAATACAGAAAATGCTAAAAAACCGTCCACTTAAAAAAACTCTATGATGAATAAGATGGCTGCCTCACTTGGCGATGAAGTATTATAGTTCTCTTGGAAATAGAAAAAAGGAAATCACTCAATAAATGTCCTATCTTATCGTCCAGAGCACTACTATAAGAAGAGATGCGACGACAAATTGGAGCGCCACCTGGTGAAAGAGCAGGGCGTGCTCAAAACAACACGAAGGAAGATAATGATATTTGCTGGGATAAATAAATCAAAATCAGTGAAGAAAAAAAATGTATCTAAAAAAAAACTTCATTTATGATTTACATATGATTTAAATATTCCTTCAACCTAAGTGAACTTCAATATAAACTTATCCGAAAAAATCCTCCAGTAGAAAAAAAGGTTCTGAATGAAATGAAAGTATTAAAGTCCGTAAATGATTTTTCATTGTCAAAAAAGTATATTTACACGGTTCATAATTGACTGAATAGTTTTTCATAAGTAGTAACCAGCCAAATGGTTATATAAATTTATTTCTTCTAAATCCAGTGGTTCAAACAAAAAACAACTTCAATTTCTTGAGTTCAATAATATATATTTCATAATAAAAGGGGATAAAAGATGACACCCATCAGCTGTTTACTCGGTTATTGCTCTTCCTTCTTATATTCAGTCTATTATACATTCAGTTATTATATAGCTTGGTTGAAAGATTTTTTTATATTTTAGGGTATTGTTGAATTCAGTACTAATACACAAATTATGTTTGAAAATATATGCTATAATTATCTGAATAACTCTGTATATGTTAAGCCGTTACAGATATTAACAGGTATGTCAGTCATGTTACGTTTGTATACAGTACAATTTTCAACCTTTTGTTATCGGTTTTATAAATATTTTAAAGTGTCTTTCAAAATGCCATGATAGTTTTTGGTGATCCTTTACTCAAATATATATTCGAGTTCACCTCTAGTCCAACTTCAATAGGTCTTTTCTGCTCTAATTGTATTTTTTTTGCTACCACGACATATAATCGGGAGTAACGTATGCATCGAAAAATTAATTTGACTATGATTATATGCTACAGTATTAAAAAATCCTCATATATACATACTTATATAGCTATTTATACTCTTAAACATATAATTATTTGGTTTCGGGAAATTGTATTTTCAGTGGAAGTTCAATCTTTTTTATTTGTATTGTAGGCTATATATCAGGAGTGCAGAACATATGGTTCGAAAGTAGATCAATCCTGACTACAGGATGATAGAAATGCATCTATAGAGGGTTTATGTCAGTCTGATATTGTAAAAAAATATGAATATTCTTAATTTAGGGAACTATAACGGAGCAAATATAAATGACAAAGTATTCACTATTACAGTTAAAGTTTTGTTACTCTATGTAATATAACTTGAACGGACTACAGTAATACATTTTAAGTTTTTGTGAATTTATTGTAATTCCACTCATTGTCTTACCTTCATTACGCATTCTAATCATTGAAGGTATATTTTAGTGACCTCCGTTACATTTCTGTTCCGTTTATTCGTCTATTTAATATTATTTAGTAACCCATTGAGGCCTAGTGGAAAGTCTTTGTTTAGGGCGCAGGTTCGAATCCATAGAGCAAACGGTTTTTGATCAATTTCATTGAAAAGAATATGCTAGATTCGATGGCTAGTTTTAATGCTTAAGTGATTATTATCTATATCAAGACATACAAATAAGCAAGAAACCCTCTTGCAACAAGATTCCACCCTTTAATACAATATAAATGCTATTAAATTGCCTTACAATCAAGGGGACATGAGAAGAGATGAAGTGAATATGATAGGCCATTAGTTTCACTAAACCTCTCCATTCGCTCTCTCTGTAGTCCCATCATTAAGGATAAAAAGTGGTGATTTATGAAACCTTATTGGTTAATAAACAGTTGTCAGTAGGCTACAAAGTATAACTTCAATGCAGCTGTAGAGGAGTAAACATCAGTTCAGACAGAGAAATCTCATCCTTAAAAATACTAATTGTCTCTTCTCATGGGCCTACATCCATGACGTCATTGGCGAAACCTTTGAATCTATTCCATCTATTAATATTAATTGAATAAAAAAGCCTCTTATATTGAATGAAATAATATATTTGGTATTTTCATTTTGTCGATATATGTTCACTACACTCTGGCAATCAAACGTGGGGGGAAAACACATTGATGCCAGACGAAATAATCATTGTTTATGGTGAGTTTGCAAGGATAACCTTTTGGTCTTCCCTAACCATCATTCTTATGAGTGCTTTAATATTCCACCATCCTCATTACTGTGCTTACATATTTTGATGCAAAACTAGGAAAAGCTCTGACGTCACGTCAAATAATAATAACAATTAAATATAAAAAACTAAGAGCATCATCCCTTCTCCAACTTGCTCTCAAAGTAAGTTAACAATGACTACATAAGCAGACGTAAATACATATAATCATAGTATTTATGCATTCAAGCTGATTCCAAAGTTCAATAATGACTTTCTTTTCTTTGTCGAAAATTAAGCAATTCCTATTTATCGAAGATGGGAGGAAGCGAAAAAAAGTAGAAGGGGAAAAAGAGGAAATCCAATATTTACAGACGATTGAACCGTTTGTGTATATATTATAATACCTTTTTATGGAGTGAGGAGGAGCGTTTGCATCATAGTATTGAGGAAGGGGTTTTTGAGTGTGTGCATGTCTGTGTGTGAGTGAGAGAGAAATACTTCCAAACATCAAAAATACTATGTAAGATTTAAAATCTGTAGTTTTATGCACAGTCATCAAAGTTGAATATCGAACTGATTTAAAAGTTTGAAGAGATGTTTCGAACCTTTTTCCGAGTCAGGACCTATAGTTCAATTATGCAATCGGACATGTCATATTCGAGCTTCAGGTCTGCAGTATAAATTTAAACAAAGTAGGGTCATTGTTTTGCTGACTCCTTTCATCTTGTTCAAATGTACGACACTCCAAAGGTTAACTGTAATTTCATCGCGCGTAAATTCGTTACCGACCTTTTTGTAGCCGTTTTTTTGTCGTGAGTATTTACCTCCCTTGCTCTTTTATAGTAAGTCAATTTCCCTCGTTCTTCTTTTTCGGGTGGGTATTTTTGTCGTAAAGCTTTTTGTAGTGAAATATTTATGAAGAAATTGATTGACTATAAAGAGCAAGGGAGGTAAATATCCACGACAAAAAAACGGCTATAAAAGGTCCGCAACGAATTTACGCGCGATGAAATTACTGGACACCCACTCCGAAGGAGCATATTGGAAAGAGACGCAAAAATAACTAAAGATGACTTCTTATCAAACGTGACGTACTCTCAAAGTCAACACCTTAACTACTAAAAAAAAATCCATATTTTACACCCATCCATCAAAACAAAAAATATGACAACTAAAATTTATCAATTATTTTTTTAATAATATAAAAGTGTTATTTTTGGGCATCTTTTATATTAGTTTATATGATTTTTAATAGTTGCTATTGTATACCTAAATGTTTTATGTCGTTGTCTCATATATATTTTTTTCATGACACAAATATACATGTACAAGAATGTATATAAAATTATGTTAATGGATAAAAAACATAATGAAACATTATTAAAAATTAACATCACATATAAATAAAACTAATGGAAAGTTTTAATAATATAACTTATCAGTATAAAAAATATAAACCATAATCTTTTATATTTTAAATCCTTGAATTTACGTACAAGTTAATTAAATAATTTTTCCATGTAGGACGGAAGTACGAATTTCGTCGGCTGTGTACTTCCACTTTCCATCGATGACGAAGGGGATCTTGAGTTCCTACGCCGCGTATCTAGCCGCCACTTCTAGAATAATTGCCCTTACGTCCCACGAACTGTTAGGAGAGTGGGATTTTAACCTCTATAATTTTTTAACCTCGCTATAAAAGCTTTAATATATAAGATAATACTATTAATTGTTCTAAATTTTGCAGAAGGGGATGACCAAACAGCACGATAGCTTTGCAAAAAATATTGCTCTGGAGTCTGAAGACATCTGACATTCAAACTAATTTTTAATTTAGGACCTTTTTCTTATTAAAGCTTTAATATATGTATGATGAAATAAAGATGCTAGCCATATATATATATATATATATATATATGTGTGTGTGTGTGTGTGTCAATTTGAAATATCAGTAGCTTGGCCATTGACAATGCATTAAACTATTAATGCATATCTCTTTCAAATTTCTCGGAATCCATTACTATTAGAAGAAGAAAAGTATTATCTAGAATACGGAATTCAATATGGAGATCACAATAATTGACAACTACTTTCCTCATTTATAATGGATTGAAATCATACCAAAATATTATTTATTGTCATATCTTTTTCTGCAGAATCCCTCGAATTTTATCAAGCTATTTTTCTCTAACAAACTATTTCATAACTAATTAACATACTTAATGGTTTCCCCTAAGGCTTAATGGGTACTTAAGGCTTATCTCCTTTAATGGGCCCTTGGACAAACAAACAGACTAAAAAATATTGTTGATAAAAAACTTTTAAAAAAAACAACAACTTTAATTACAAAAAAAAATCTTGTCAACACTATTTCACGCAATTCTTCTTTTCGAATTCAACTCATAATATGAAGGTCCTCCAAAGCCCTTTGCTTTGGAAATGTATCTTATAAGTATCTAAAGCTGCACAAAGGCTAACTAGCTTAAATTTCATGGGCGATATTGACATCAGAGATATTTTTATATTGAATTTTTGCATGGACTTCCGCCTTTTCTAATAAGACTTCTGCTGTAAATAACACAGGTTTGCGAAAAAAAATTGCCAACTGCATGAGGTATTTTTACTGAATTATATGTTTTAAAGTAGGTTGATTTCAAAAGTGATGACCATTTTTTCCTATCACATAAGGATTTTTTGCAAATTCAAACACAAAAAAATTAGTTAAAGCACTCCTTTATTTAAAGTTTTTAAACAATCAGTATTTTTTTAAAGCAAACGAATAATTTTTTTGATACATATACTTATTCATGTTCTTTATGAAACCTCTTCTTCTTTTCCTTCATACTTGACGAGTCCTTTTCCGATTTTCATCTTCAGTTTCTCGCTTAAGCAGCCAATAGTAGTCGGCAAGCATAGTGGCATCCCATCGCCCTTGGTACCTTCTCTCGATATCACGGACATCTTGATGAAAACGCTCCCCTGCTCTTCACTGTAAGCTCCCAGGTTTTCGGGAAAATAGTCTATGTGAGAGTGTAAGAAATGAACCTTCAAACTCATCTTGCAGCCTTGAGCTTCGTATGCTGCTAGCATCCGTTGCACAATGGTTTTAAGTTAGGATTCTTAGTATTTCCCAAAAACTTTCGCACTACGTCCTTGAAACGATACCCAAGCTTCTTTTTCCTTCTCATTCATAGTTTCCACAAATGAAGGGTCCGTTAAAAGTTTTCTTATGTCGGGGCCGGTGAAAACTCCCTCTTTCAACTTTGCTTCTGACAGCTTCGGGAATTTTGTACATAAATATTTGAAACAGTCTCCATCCTTTTGCAACGATTTTACAAATTGTTTCATCAAGCCCAATTTGATATGGAGAGGGGGCAACAAAACCTTCGCTGGTGGTACCAAGGTAGTGTTTATAACATTTTTCTCTCCAGGTTTTAAAGTTTCTCGGGATGGCCAATCACTTTTTTTCCAGTGCTGTTCTCTGGCTCTACTATCCCACAAGCATAAGAAGCGTGGGTATTTGGTATAACCTGCCTGTTGACCCAAAAGCACTGTCAGTATTTTGAAGTCCCCACAAATCATCCATTGATGGTCTTGATACTTGATTTTTTCCAGGATAATGGCCAAATCGTTATAATCTTCTTCATATTCACAGAATGTCCAGTCGGAATCGAAGCAAATTTATTTCCATTGTGCAATAATACTGCTTTAAGGCTAGTCTTAGATGAGTCAATGAATAGGCGCCATTCAGATGAGTCATACTTAATATTAAGGCGATGTATGAGTTCTTCCACATTGTTGCAAAAAAACTAAATGTCCTCTTTTTGTGAAAAACTTGGTAAATTCTTTTTCTCGGTGTCTATACCAGTAGAAAGAAGTGCCAGTGATAAAAGGTTTTTATTTTTTAATCTAGAACCTAACAGTTCGGCTGCATCTTTTGAAAGACCTAAATTTCTTACTAAATCATTGAGCTCACCTTGAGAATATAGTTGAGGCCTCTCATCTTCGTCAAAAGATAAATCTGAGCTTGATTCATCCGGAAGAGGTAACGCGGCTTCGTCCTCCAACTCACTAGAGTACTCATCCAAACTGGAAGGTGGTTGTGGGATAGATATCTCGGAGCTATGGGGCACTGGACGTATAGCTGAGTAAATATTAGGATAACTTATGTTTCTTTTGTTTTTTGAATTGAATCCCTTTACGTCAACGGAGCAGAAGTAGCAGTCAGTAGTGAATTTTTCTGCTCACACCATATCATAGGAATTCCAAATCGCAATGCTTTTCTTTCCCCTTAAACCACAAACGAAATCTTCTCGCATCTTCTACACACCTTATGCGGGGCCATGGTTATCTTGATCACCAGGTTTTAATTTAAAGTAGGCAAAATAAACTTTCCTTAAAAAATCACTTATTTTGTCTGTTGACTTTTAATTGTGAATTCACCACAGATGTAACAAAAACTGTTTGGAGAAAAACACACAACCTCTTGTAGCCATGATTAACACGCAACAGCACTGTTCACTTGAATATCAGTATATTTACTGAGAGTTTTTCTTTGTTGCAAGTGATGTATGTACGTTATTTGACTTGTCTCGACATGTTAAAACATTCCTAGTCTCCCCAACAGATCTGGTTGTTTTTCTCCATCAGGGGCGCCGGAAAAGGGGGGCAAGGGGCCAATGCCCCACTTTTTCCTCCTCTCATTGACGAAGGAGTAAAATCACTTTTGCCCCCCCCCCCATTTCTGAATGAATCCGGCGCCGCCGTTCTCTCCATTATCAAATAAAAATCATATA
>CP045896.1:28134803-28147189 GCA_013387185.1 Caligus rogercresseyi | reverse complement strand
TGTTTGAAATGTTACAACATTGTGGATTTTCTGTTCATGGTGATAAAAGAAGACGACATACAAAGTTTGAACAAAATCGGTCAACATTACGAGGTCGCGCGAACGAGGTCAAAGGTTTAAAAATTTAGTAAAAATGTAGTTTTTTGCCCAATGTCTTCAAACTGGTGGACGTTACAGACTTCAATATATTATTTATTAAGGAAATTAATTTACACATTGTTTACCTTTGTGGGTGTAGACGTGCCCATATCCCTCCAGTTTTGAGTTGCTCTTGTGAGGATTTGAGATCAGTTCCCGGAAGTAAAACTTAGTCGGAGTGTTTGTAAGACGACCTGGACAATCCTATTACTCAAACTGGGCCCCTCGCACTCTCTTAGTGGAGTAAACTTTGATTGGAATTGAGTCTACTAAGTAAGAGGATTTATTATTTCTTTCTCCTTCCCTTTTTCTTGATTGATCCGGTACATCTCCTTGGGGATCAATAACAAATGAAGTGATCATTTTTCTCTCCCTACTACTCCTCACGCGCTCTTAGTCCTACTCTTCTTCTTGAATCATGGGTAAACGAAGCAGGAAGAGTAGCCCAAATAGAAACGAAAGAGTCTCTTATGGATGAACTAAATTCTTTATCACCCGACGGGAGAACTCTTTAATGTCTAATATAAGGAGAATTATCTCCGATGGTATTCTGGAGAGTAATTCTTTATTGATAAAAACGTATCTTTTCTTCGTGCAAGAAATGAAACTTTGACAGAACGCATAACCGTGCTTGAAGCGTCCGTCATGGCACAAATGAGAATCATAAGAAAATCATAGAGGACATAAAGAGGGGGCTATATTAGCATCTAAAAAATCTACGGCTGCATCTTCAGAGCCCTGTGAAGCAGCTTCAGTAACAATGCAGGACCTTAGTGAACCGGGGAAAAAAACTGAGGGAAAGTTATGCCCCTCAATGTGGGGGAAAAAGCCCTGCCCCGAAGGCTGTGTTAGAGCTCATCTGGCTCTGTGCAACAAGGCAACCTGTTATGGCAATCCTGACTCAAGGAAGGAGTGCAAAGATTGGCACGGTCATATACGTACTGCGTTCGGATTGAACGCAAGAGGGAAAGAGAAGAGGACCGGAAGAAGCAGTTTCAAGTATGGCTTCAACAGGGAAACTCTTCCAAGGGGAAACGGGGCACCCCCAGGAAGACTCAGACCCCGGAGCGCGGTCAGAGGCGGGAGAGGTACGGACCATCTCTACAGCCACATGTTATGGGTCTCCAACAACAACAGCCTTACCAATCAAACTGGTCAAATCCTCCAACGTTGAGAAATTTCGCCCCCACTGGTTGGATAAACGACGACTGGGCACTTCGTACGACTACTCCCACGGCGGTGGGGATGATGCCGACTCCACCACACGCCCCATACGTACCGTCCCCCATCAGACTGCCAAACGAAGCAACGTCCCAATTTCCCACAGAACTGACCGCACAGCTCGCGGTGCTGATGGAGAAGTTCGTCTCCGCGGCCGTACGCCGCTAAAGTTCCTTACGTGGAACTGCGCCAACTTCAACTGGGGGAACACCAAAGAGTTGGCGCTAATAAACCTTCTTGCCTTTAACAATGTAGACGTGGCAGCTATCACCGAGACGGAGTTTAACGAAGAACAGAGCGCCAGCTTTGCAATTGAAAACTACACCACATTCCTCCCCTTGGCGGATGGTGATGGCAAAAGGAGGATAGTCATGTTGGTAAAAACAAAGCTGGCTGCGCGTGCATCTGCACGGCTGCTACCCAACATAATAGGGGAGTCAGGCATTGCGGTTTGGCTGGAGTTGAAATTTCCCAACAAACTAGTGGTGGGTGGAGTATATCGACCATGGGGCACCCTGGATTCGGAGAAGACTGACCTTAAACTCTTACTGGAGCAAACGAGGGCAGCCACCTTACAATGCAAAAATGTCATCATCCTAGGTGACTTCAACCTAGACCAGGCGAAGACGAACAATAAAAAACACCTATAATAGGAGAGGTCTGCTACAAATGCTGCAGAGAGGTATGGAGGAGTACGGTATGGAATACCAGACCACCCCCGACACCTGGTGTTCCCACGGAAGATTCGGAAAAGAGAACAGACATAGGTTTTCGACGTTAGACCATGTCTACTTATCCTCCTCTCTTCTCCCAGGAAACGTCTGTGTCCTCCCAGACACGACAACCGATCACCGCCCCGTCCTCGCTGAGGTGAATATTAAAGGGAGATCTCCCAGCCGCCCCGTCACCATAAGAAGAAGAAACTTCAAGGCCATCAAAAGACATGCCCTGGAGAATGCTCTAGAGCAGTGGAAGTGGGACGATATCTACGACATTAAAGAAGTGGACGCAGTCCTCGACTTCATTGTAGCGGGAATCACCATGTCCCTCGACAAGGTGGCCCCTGTCAAGGCCATCACCGTTAGAAAAAATACAAACTTGTATCTGAGCAAGGCAACGCTTCGACTTATCGACCAAAGAAACAGAGCTCTGGGTAGAAGGGAATATAAGGTTCTCAGGAATCAGGCGGCAGCTGGAGTCAGAAAGGACAAACTCCTGTCCAACTTGAACGCCATCAAGAAGGCCAACGGCGATTCTAAGGCGTTGTGGAACCTGGCCAACAGGGCCATGGGAAAAACCAAAGCTACGCCCCTTCCTCTGTCACTTACTATCAATGGTATCGACACATGCGACGACAAAGGGGCTGCGGATGCATTAAACAGTTTTTATATTAAAAAGTAAATGATCTTCGGGCAAGCATTGTCCTCTCCACCCCTTCTTCCGACATCTGTGTCAGAACTGACCGCAGTTGCAATTGGGCTAGTCCTCGGGGGATCGTGCTGGACTTCTCCTTTGCCAGTGCAGCCAAAATTAGGAGAGTCGTCTCCTCCATATCCAATACAGAGGCGATGGGCGTGGACGGACTGCCGGCATCTGTATTCAAACTAGGAATTGAAGTTCTGGCCTCCCCTATCTCCCACCTGATCAATTGCTCTCTTGCCAACGGCAAGGTACCCGTCATTCTCAAAACAGGCATTGTAATTCCGGTGCACAAAGGTAAAGGGAAAAACCCAAAGGACCCAGCCTCGTATCGGCCAGTTTCCCTGCTCCCCGTCCTCTCCAAGATCTTGGAGAAGGTAGTTAAGGCTGATATGGAGTACCATATGGGAAAAATTAGCGCCTTACCCAACAGCCAATTTGGCTTTCGGGCTGGCCGCTCCACTACTACAGCCATTGGAACGGCTCACAGCAAATGGATAAAGGCTGTCCAGGAAGGGAAGGTCGTAGGCATACTGGCCTTTGATCTATCCTCCGCGTTTGACACCGTCGACTGCGACCTCCTACTGGAAAAAATCAAGGACCTTGGCGTCACAAGGAGAGTGGGAGACTGGTTTGGATCCTACCTGAATGGAGGCAAGCAATGCGTCAATTGGAACGGCACCAGGAGCGACTTCGTCGACGTGAAGTATGGGGTCCGCCAAGGTTCTATCCTTGGTCCTTTACTCTTTCTCATACTCATGGCTGGCCTCCCAGTGGAGATGGGGGTGGGTGAGAACATTGTTTGCTATGCAGACGACGTCAGCGTCTGGACAGCGGGCAGAGATGTTGATGTGGTGGAGACCAATCTGAACCTCCTCGCCGCCAAATTTGTGGAGTTTGCAGCGAGAAATGGGCTCTCTTTAAACCACACAAAAACCCAGCTACTCCTGGCGGGTGGTAGGGACAGTAAAGAGAGAAGGAAGAGGGTTGAGGTAAAGGTCGGCCCCTCCACAGTCTCCCCCTCCAGTGAATTGGAGTTGCTAGGGGCAAAGTTTGACTCCACCCTTTCACTCAACTTAAATGTTGACATCATGGCGAGGGCAGCCAGGGTCAGGGCCAACATGGTTGTAAGGTTGGCGAAGCACATCCCAAGGGGTCCTTACCTCCACCAACTTGCCAAGGGCATTGTTCTTGGGAAGCTCGGCTATGCTGTCTCAGCGGTCACACCCGTACGGTTTGGAGGCAGTAACCCCACAGGACCGCTTGCAGCTGCCCAGGTAGCTCTGAATGATGTTGCCAGGACTCTCACTGGCAGTCTCAGGAGAGAGCACATACCCGTCCGGGACCTCCTGAAGTCGGCAGGGCTTCCATCCATCAACACCATGGCCGTGCGGTCGGCAGCCATGGAGGCGTGGAAGGCATTTTGGAGTAGGGACGGCGAAGAAGGAGGGAGAAACCCACTTGGCCTCATGCTCTTCGAGAAAAAAAATGGAAAGGAGACCAGATCCGACGCAGCCGGAATCGTCCCCAACCCCCTCCTCTGGCAGGCAGATACCCTGGTATGTGCTGCAAGAACTGCCTGGAATAAAAGTCCACAGTTGCGACAGGCCAGGACGTGGAGAGCTGCCAGGGATGCAGCAATAGCTCTCGCCGAGGGAGTGGCGCTATAGATTACTCCGATCTCATGGCATGATTTCCCCAAAAAATCGATGTGGTTTTTTATTTATATTTTATATATTCATGTATATATATACGCTTATTAATTAGTTTGTGTTTTTATTATTGTTTTGTTTTATTTTAATTAAATTATATTTATTATTTTAGACCAGCTACTTCGTGCTGAAATATAACGGATTACACACTATCAGACGTATGTTTGATGTTTTTTAATAAAACAAAGTTTTCAGTAAAAACAAAGCAAGAAAGGGAGTGTGTAATGTTAGCATATTTCATAGCTTTTTTGTATCAATTAACTTCACTCGCCTGTAGAAGATGACTTGTTCGCTTCAGAGTAAAATAGTACTTTTAAGTTTAGTAACCTTTAGATGATAAATCCAAAAATGACCTTGGTTGCATTCTATCCATTCAGAATTCAGTACAATCTGAGTTTACATCATATGATTCAGAGCCTGTATTGACCTATAAGAAATCGATTATGAAAAAAAAAAAATAATATGTTTCTTAGATTTGCGTCAAGGTATCCTCTCAAAATTTACTTTGTCTCTGACGCATACATAATCCATTATATGCGTCATTTTGTACGCGAGATAGGCTTTTTTTAATGTACATATAACTCTCTACTTATTAAATTGACATGATTTAGTATACCAAAATATTAAAGCTGGTTAACCAAGCTTTCATTTGATATATTTGGTGTTCTAAAAATCGCTATACTTTAAGAGATATAAGCAAATACGTACTCTCCCCCAAAAATTGATCTTTTGATATGAGAATATACGATTACCATTTGGTAACGGCTGTTAGTGTTACCTGGATAGAAAGAAAAAAAGAAGGGAGAGAAGTGAGGCAAAATACTCCCTCCCTTATCTTTCTCTTTCTATCCAGGTATCACTACAGCCGTTACCATATGGATCCTCTCGCAGTAGAAAAATCACCTTCAGCTGCCCCCCTCCTATTTACGTATTTGGTATGTATATATATATATATATCAGAAACGACCGGGACACCTTTTTCGCCGGGACCCGGGCCGGGACTTAATTTTTTCCAGCCGGGCCGGTCCAAAAACGGGCCGGGAAATAATATATATTTTCGTTCCTTCGACATTCTAAAGTCTAGCATCTCCAAAAAAAAGTGACGACGTTTTTTTTTTTTGGAATAAAAAATCCCCCCAAAAGTGATGACGTTTTTTTTGTAAAAGAATCACCCAAAAGAGTGACGACGTTTTTTTTAAGAAAAGAATCTCCAAAAAGTTTCTGAAGTGATGATTTTTAAATTTTTTAATGACAAACGAAATATTAATAAATATGGGTGTCCCGGCCCGGTTGTATAAAAACCTGGATGCGGGCCGGGATGGGACCCTCAAAAAACAGCCGGTGCCGGGCAAAGTACCCGGTCGTTTCCTGATATATATATATATATATATATATATATATATATATATACCATTCACTAATAATAAGAATTTGAGAGAGATTTAACATAAATCTTATTAATTGGTTTACAGGTTTAAGGAATCTCAAATCGAAGATAATTCGGAGGATATGAAAATGTAGCGTCAGAGCCTCACATTCCAAAGCCTATAAAGACCCAAATTTATATATGCAAATATTCGACAACAAGACTCTCTACTTTGTTCTTTGAAAGAGTCATTTATATATAAACATTTCTATACAGCAACTTACTTAAGGTTTACATTGATTTTTTTTCTATGGATCTTTATTAAAACATTGACATTATAAACATAAAAACAATACTTGGCTCAAAAACATTGCCATTTTTAGAGAGAAAAAAATAAGAAGGATATTCTTGGTTGTTCATACTTTTTAAATATTTTATTCATTTACATTCTTGCCCATTCG
Source organism: Caligus rogercresseyi (assembly GCA_013387185.1). Classification (NCBI taxonomy): domain Eukaryota; kingdom Metazoa; phylum Arthropoda; class Copepoda; order Siphonostomatoida; family Caligidae; genus Caligus; species Caligus rogercresseyi. The sequence goes on along the minus strand of CP045896.1, from coordinate 28,140,872 downwards.
ATCAATCTATTTGAGTTAAAGTTGTTGAGCATTGATGCTAAATTTTAGACTACAGGGTTTATTTATGTATTTTGTACGCATTAGTATCGTTTTTATATATACATTTTAGTGTTTCTAAACAAACAATTAACACTTGATACGAAAATATAATCATGGGTAGATATCAAGCAGATAAAATATTGAGAGTTTTTTCAAAGAAATGCATAAGTTTATCTTCTGTCATGGAAGTAGGTTCATAACCAGGGGGGGGCAGAACTCATGTAACAAAGAGGGATATTTCCAATAATAAAAACAAAAAAATGTGACGTCATCACTTAGACGATTTGCCTGTATATCTAATACATACACCAACTAAATAATAACAATAATAAATAATAATAATGGTAGACTAATATCGATGAAGCCACACAACCTCGTATATAATTTCATATAAAAAATAAGATTTTTATGACTCTGTGTAACTACATTCACATGATTTTCAGTAAAAAAAGAGAAATTAGTTTAATAATATGTTATTTGCATTAGATTTTCAATTTTCAGGCCGAAATTCAGCCAATTTATTAACATCTGAAAAAGTTTGATAGAAAGGACTACTACTTTTATGGACTAGTGAAAAATATATAATCAAACAGACAGAAAGATAACGGGAGAAAAGAAAGAGAATATAGATATTTTTATGCAATAAATCATAAAAAATCGGTAATGTGACGTCATGTGTGACGTTTCAGTTTTTCTTTTCTAATCAGAGGAATCTAAACATTGCGCTCTGCGCATCTTGTATTATCTATTATCTTTGGTTCATAAGAAACAAGATAATATACACAGAAGCGATACTCGCTCAACCTTTTCTTTATGAAGTAACATTGGTGACTTTGTTATGATCCTTCATTAACAGATCTCTCAGACTTTTTAGACCCCATTGACCTAGCAAATCTAAAAATCAAAGTAGGTACTCTGCCATTGAAGTAATAAAAAAAGTTCCAAAGAGTTTTAAGATTTGCTTTTTCTTAGAGAAAAAGAATATGTAGTATCAAGTCCAGATTTGTTATTTTTTTATTCAAACTCAAAATCGGATACCAACTTTATATTAACTTTCAATATGTTTATTCCCAAACCTGAGCAGCGTTATATTTGGTAATGTTGATCGTGGAGCGCTGGAGGTCATTTATCATGTCGGGCATTCGCACCTTCGATCGTGTGTATTTATCCTAGATAAATGCTCCCCGGCCACCCTCCATTAAAGATTACTCCACCACAATCCTATTCTTAATATTCACGCTAAATGAATGCTAATTTCAAAAAATTATATGAGGAAAGTAGCAAATCTGTTTTTTTTGCAGAAATTGAAAGAAAAAAATCATGAAAAATGAAAAACTACTGAAAATATTGGAAAGGAGGGGTAATTTTAATAAATTGAGTAATTGTCTAACCAATCATAAAAGTGTCTAGCTTACATTTCAAAAACATATTTTTTTTTGTACTTTTATGAAAAGCGAGGCTAGCAAATTTTTGAGGAGGCTTAAGGCGAGCAATCTGGTGAAATAAGATAACTTGGGTTGTTCTACCTCTTTAGAAAGAGTGTCTTAATATGGTTCTAATGAGGTATCATTAAGCTAATTATCCCATTAACTCATTAGATCGCTCGCATTTAAAAATGGAGAAATCATCTCCTATAGAGGCCTCAAAATGTTTATACGTTATTGAACAGAATAAGCCCTTTACGTTTTTATCGATTTATTATGTAAGCCTATAACAAATTCATAAACAAGTCAATATTTTGGACTTTCATTCTAACAATCGACAAAGTCTGTTTGTATGTGAATAAACTTTCCATATATTTTTATCTATTTCACCTACAACATAAGGTCTCTATATTTTTAACTCCATGATAGAAAGGCGTAAAAATACAAATAAAAACAATAAAGTTTTATAAAAATATCCCCAATAAAACCAAACTCAACAAAACAATGATACTAGTTAATATAGTATAAAAACAAAAACACTGTAAATTAAAGAGTTTAGAAATGGCGATTGACTTGCAAACGATATTTGTACTTCATATTTGCATAGAAAGTTCAAGAATTATATTCTATAAATTATGTGAAATATAATATGCATACTTTATATAATACATATATAATTGAATTTATGAATAAGAGTTGACAAAAATGCATGCCCTACTTATGTTTCCATCTCACTGAACTCACCAGAGGGATTTGGAAAATTAAAAAGGTTTTCCTTTAAGAATATTTCATTTAATATTCTAAATAAATTTTCAGATTAACGTTTATCTGTCAATAAAGTAATTCCATTTATTATACTTCTTTAACAATTCTATATTAAATTCTTTTATTTTTACTGGCTGGATGTACAATAATGTGTGTAATCTGCTATATTTCAGCACGAAGTAGCTGGTCTAAAATAATATATATAATTTTAAATAAAATAAAACAAAACAATATAAAAACACAAACTAATAAATAAACGTATATATATATATATATGAATATATAAAAAAATATATATATATGAATATAAAATATAAACAAAAAACCACATCGATTTTTGGGGAAAACATGCCTTGAGATCGGAGTAACCTACAGCGCCACTCCCTCGGCGAGAGCTATTGCTGCATCACTGGCAGCTCTCCACGTCCTGGCCTGCCGCAACTGTGGACTTTTATTCCAGGCAGTTCTTACAGCACATACCAGGGTATCTGCCTGCCAGAGGAGGGGGTTGGGGACGATTCCGGCTGCGTCGGATCTGGTCTCCTTTCATTTTCGTCTCGAAGAGCATGAGGCCAAGTTGGTTTCTCCCTCCTTCTTCGCCGTCCCTACTCCAAATGCCTTCCACGCCTCCATGGCTGCCGACCGCACGGCCATGGTGTTGATGGATGGAAGCCCTGCCGACTTCAGGAGTTCCCGGACGGGTATGTGCTCTCTCCTGAGCCTGCCAGTGAGAGTCCTGGCAACATCATTCAGAGCAACCTGGGCAGCTGCAAGTGGTCCCTTGGGGTTACTGTCTCCAAACCGTACGGGTGTGACCGCTGAGACAGCATAGCCGACCTTCCCAAGAACAATGCCCTTGGCAAGTTGGTGGAGGTAAAAGACCCCTTGGGATGTGCTTCGCCAACCTTACAGCCATGTTGGCCCTGACCCTGGCTGCCCTCGCCATGATGTCAACATTTAAGTTGAGTGAAAGGGTGGAGTCAAACTTTGCCTCTAGCAACTCCAATTCACTGGAGGGGGAGACTGTGGAGGGGCCGACCGTTACCTCAGCCCTCTTCCTTCTCTCTTTACTGTCCCTACCACCTGCCAGGAGTAGCTGGGTCTTTGTGTGGTTTAAAGAGAGCCCATTTTCTCGCTGCAAACTCCACAAATTTTGCGGTGAGGAGATTCAGATTGGTCTCCACCCCATCAACATCTCTGTCTGCTGTCCAGACGCTGACGTCGTCTGCATAGCAAACAATGTTCTCACCCACCCCCATCTCCACTGGGAGGCCACCCATTAGTATGAGAAAGAGTAACGGACCAAGGATAGAACCTTGGCGGACCCCATACTATATGTATTATATAAATGTTGGTACTATATTTTCAAACGTTTATCTCCTAGCACAGAGCCATATCACAGAACTTAATCTGACATCTGCCGGTAGTTACCTATCTAAGAACTATTGTCTTTAATACTCATGAAATATTTAAAGTGTGAAAATTAAATTTGAATTCACACACATATATATATATATATATATATATATATATATATATATATATATATATATATATATATATATATATATATATATATATATATATATAAATATATATACAGGGTCCCGACGGTAAATCGGGAATTATTTCAAATGCCGATTGTGATTGTTTGAGATGTTGCATTGGAAAAAATTAAAAACTAGCGACAAGCTGCATTCAACAGCTGACGTTTTTATTTTATGAGATTTTCAGTAGCACGTGGCCTAAGAATGGAATAAGCTCGTCGTGCGGGGCGGACGCCTCAAGAGATTATTGAGTTCTTTCATTACCCAAAATCTACTGTGTATAAGGTTGTCAAGGCATTTGACAATGAGGGGAAAGACAAAGAGCTGACCACAGCTCAAGAGCAGACAAAATCCGGACTCCAAGGTTCTTGGCAGGTCTCAAGAGGTCCATTGATGCTCATCCAGACACCCCTATCTCCAAGCTAGCCAAGGACCGAAATGTGCACAGGAGCACAATTGAAAAGGCTATCAAGATTGACCTTAGATACAGGAGCAGGGCCAGGGCTACAAAGCACCTGCTCACGGAGCAGAACATGGCTGATAGAGTCTCCAAAGGCAAGATCCTGATCAACCAGATGAAGAGCAAAAATGGTTTTCTTCGATTCTTTTCTGATGAAAAAATATTCACTATTGATGCCAGCCACAATCGGAGAACTGACAGATGGATCTGCCTGGACGCTGATGAGGTCAACCCTTCATGAAGACCAAGAATCCAGCATCTAACATGGTCCTAGCCGTCATCAGTACGGAGGGTGATGTCATGCCCCCCTACTTCTTCCAGAAAAAGGAAACAGTCAACAAGGAGGTGTACAAGCGAGTCTTGGAGGAGGTAGTTGTCCCCTGGATGGATGATGTGGCTGATGGAAGGCCTTACACATTTCAACAGGACTCAGCACCGGCCCACAGGGCCAAAATTGTTCTTGATTTTTGGCTTTGAAAACTCCTAACTTCTGGCCTCCCTTTTTTGGCCCGCCAACAGACCGGATCTGAATCCCTGCGACTATTATCTATGGGGGAAGGTTGAGGGGTTGGCCTGCAAAAAATATCACACCTCTGTTGAGACCCTGAAGCAGTCCATCATCAAGACCATGAAAGAGCTGGATCCGCAAGAGGTGTCCAGAGCTTGCATCTCTTTCCGGCGCCGTGTGGACTCCGTGGTCAAGAACAGGGGCTCTCATTATGCGTAATAATTAACATTAATTATGACTTTAAAAAAGATATAAATAAAATATTTCTATCACTGATACAGGATGCGCTATAGGTATGCATTTAAAGTTATTCCCGATTTACCGTCGGGACCCTGTATATATATATATATATATATATATATATATATATATATATGATATATATAAATATGTTAAATATGCAATAAGTATTTGTAAAAGACACTTATTCATTGAGTATGTTTGATGAAAAACAAATAAATTATTTTTGGGGTAAAAAATATATTAAAAAAACTCTTTTATGCTATTATTAATGCTGGAAGTCATCAGCAAAGTGTTGTTCTAACAGCAACAGATTGTTTTTGGGTCCAACTTCATCCGCACTCTCTAAGAGTACCATTTTCGCCATATCTTCAATCATTTATTATATAAAAGAATGTCATTATAATCATCATATATTATTTTTAAGACTTTGAACCAACATGTCGGAGCCATATTGAATTCCATAGATATGAAAACAATAGAGGGTCTCCGATCCCAAACTTGAATTATTGAATGAATTTGAATACGAATAATTGTAAAAAAGACAGTTGGTACTTCATAATATCTCCTATTGACACTCATGGTCATCAGAATCCATGGCAAAAGAAAATAAATTGAACAACAAAAAAAAATTACATCAAGTGTACACTTTTTTTCTCTTCTAAATCTAAGTCGAACAGATTTGCTCTTCCCCTTGACTTTATAGGAATTGTCAATGGTATTGTTATAAGTGTCTTTTATTTAAAAATATGAAAAGTATACCTCTATTATTATTTTGAAAATATTATTGACGAGTTTATTTGGCAATAAACTATCCGCCTAATAATTGAATTTACACAATAGATATTAATGATTAAGCTTACTAAGGGGTATATTACAACAATCAATGGATGGATCAAAGGATTCGACAAACAACAATTTATATTTGGTTCTTAGTTGAGAGGGAACAAATAATAAAATGTATTCGCTAAGAAAATTTATCCTCCAAAACATAACTCTTTATTGGAAATTGTATAAAAGTTTACGGCTATGCATCATACTCTTATAAAAAATGGATGTGTACTACCCATTGACGATTAATAGATG
>CP045896.1:28116363-28134703 GCA_013387185.1 Caligus rogercresseyi | reverse complement strand
TTAGAAACACTAAAATGTATATATAAAAACGATCTAATGCGTACAAAATACATAAATAAACCCTGTAGTCTAAAATTAGCATCAATTTCAATTAACTCATAGATTGATCGAATGGGCAAGAATTAAATGAACATATTTAAAAAGAGAACAACCAAGAATATCCTTCTTATTTTTTTCTCTCTAAAAATGGCAATGTTTTTGAGCCAAGTATTGTTTTTATGTTTATAATGTCAATGTTTTAATAAAGATCCATAGAAAAAAAAATCAATGTAAACCTTAAGTAAGTTGCTGTATAGAAATGTTTATATATAAATGACTCTTTCAAAGAACAAAGTAGAGAGTCTTGTTGTCGAATATTTGCAATATAATTTGGGTCTTTATAGGCTTTGGAATGTGAGGCTCTGACGCTACATTTTCATCTCCTCCGAATTATCTTCGATTTGAGATTCCTTAAAACTGTAAACAATTAATAAGATTTTGTTAAATCTCTCTCAAATTCTTATTATTATGAATATATATATATATATATATATATAATATATATATCAGGAAAACGACCGGGTACTTTGCCCGGGCACCGGCTGTTTTTTGAGGGTCCCATCCCGGCCCGGCATCCAGGTTTTATACAACCGGGCCGGGACACCCATATTTTATTAATATTTCGTTTGTCATTAAAAAATTTAAAAATCATCACTTCAGAAACTTTTTGGAGATTCTTTTCTTAAAAAAAACGTCGTCACTCTTTTGGGTGATTCTTTTACAAAAAAAACCATCACTTTTTGGGGGGATTTTTTGATTCCAAAAAAAAAAACCGTCGTCACTTTTTTTGGAGATGCTAGACTTTAGAATGTCGAAGGAACGAAAATATATATTATTTCCCGGCCCGTTTTTGGACCGGCCCGGCTGGAAAAAATTAAGTCCCGGCCCGGGTCCCGGCGAAAAAGGTGTCCCGGTCGTTTCTGATATATATATATATATATATGACCAAATACGTAAATAGGAGGGGGCAGCTGAAGGTGATTTTCTACTGCGAGAGGATCCATATGGTAACGGCTGTAGTGATACCTGGATAGAAAGAGAAAGATAAGGAGGGAGTATTTTGCCTCACTTCTCTCCCCTTTCTTTTTCTTTCTATCCAGGTAACACTAACAGCCGTTACCAATGGTAATCGTATATTCTCATATCAAAAGATCAATTTTTGGGAGAGTACGTATTTGCTTATATCTCTTAAAGTAAGCGATTTTTAGAACACCAAATATATCAAATGAAAGCTTGGTTAACCAGCTTTAATATTTTGGTATACTAAATCATGTCAATTTAATAAATAGAGAGTTATATGTACATTTAAAAAAAGCCTATCTCGCGTACAAAATGACGCATATATGGATTATGTATGCGTCAGAGAAAAGTAAAGTTTTGAGAGGATACCTTGACGCAAATCTAATAACATATTATTATTTTTTATTTTTTTCATAATCGATTTCTTATAGGTCAATACAGGCTCTGAATCATATGATGTAAACTCATATTGTACTGAATTCTGAATGGATAGAATGCAACCAAGGTCATTTTTGGATTTATCACTAAAGGTTTACTAATAAAAGTACTATTTACTCTGAAGGAACAAATCATCTTCAAAGCGAGTAAGTTAATGTACAAAAAAGCTATGAAATATGCTAACATTACACACCCCTTTCTTGCTTTGTTTTTACTGAAATTTTGTTTATTAAAAAACATCAAAAAAAAGGTGTGTGTGTAATCCGTTATATTTCAGCACGAAGTAGCTGGTCTAAAATAATAAATATAATTTAATTAAAATAAAACAAAACAATAATAAAAACACAAACTAATTAATAAGCGTATATATATACATGAATATATAAAATATAAATAAAAAACCACATCGATTTTTTGGGGAAATCATGCCATGAGATCGGAGTAATCTATAGCGCCACTCCCTCGGCGAGAGCTATTGCTGCATCCCTGGCAGCTCTCCACGTCCTGGCCTGTCGCAACTGTGGACTTTTATTCCAGGCAGTTCTTGCAGCACATACCAGGGTATCTGCCTGCCAGAGGAGGGGGTTGGGGACGATTCCGGCTGCGTCGGATCTGGTCTCCTTTCCATTTTTTTTCTCGAAGAGCATGAGGCCAAGTGGGTTTCTCCCTCCTTCTTCGCCGTCCCTACTCCAAAATGCCTTCCACGCCTCCATGGCTGCCGACCGCACGGCCATGGTGTTGATGGATGGAAGCCCTGCCGACTTCAGGAGGTCCCGGACGGGTATGTGCTCTCTCCTGAGACTGCCAGTGAGAGTCCTGGCAACATCATTCAGAGCTACCTGGGCAGCTGCAAGCGGTCCTGTGGGGTTACTGCCTCCAAACCGTACGGGTGTGACCGCTGAGACAGCATAGCCGAGCTTCCCAAGAACAATGCCCTTGGCAAGTTGGTGGAGGTAAGGACCCCTTGGGATGTGCTTCGCCAACCTTACAACCATGTTGGCCCTGACCCTGGCTGCCCTCGCCATGATGTCAACATTTAAGTTGAGTGAAAGGGTGGAGTCAAACTTTGCCCCTAGCAACTCCAATTCACTGGAGGGGGAGACTGTGGAGGGGCCGACCTTTACCTCAACCCTCTTCCTTCTCTCTTTACTGTCCCTACCACCCGCCAGGAGTAGCTGGGTTTTTGTGTGGTTTAAAGAGAGCCCATTTCTCGCTGCAAACTCCACAAATTTGGCGGCGAGGAGGTTCAGATTGGTCTCCACCACATCAACATCTCTGCCCGCTGTCCAGACGCTGACGTCGTCTGCATAGCAAACAATGTTCTCACCCACCCCCATCTCCACTGGGAGGCCAGCCATGAGTATGAGAAAGAGTAAAGGACCAAGGATAGAACCTTGGCGGACCCCATACTTCACGTCGACGAAGTCGCTCCTGGTGCCGTTCCAATTGACGCATTGCTTGCCTCCATTCAGGTAGGATCCAAACCAGTCTCCCACTCTCCTTGTGACGCCAAGGTCCTTGATTTTTTCCAGTAGGAGGTCGCAGTCGACGGTGTCAAACGCGGAGGATAGATCAAAGGCCAGTATGCCTACGACCTTCCCTTCCTGGACAGCCTTTATCCATTTGCTGTGAGCCGTTCCAATGGCTGTAGTAGTGGAGCGGCCAGCCCGAAAGCCAAATTGGCTGTTGGGTAAGGCGCTAATTTTTCCCATATGGTACTCCATATCAGCCTTAACTACCTTCTCCAAGATCTTGGAGAGGACGGGGAGCAGGGAAACTGGCCGATACGAGGCTGGGTCCTTTGGGTTTTTCCCTTTACCTTTGTGCACCGGAATTACAATGCCTGTTTTGAGAATGACGGGTACCTTGCCGTTGGCAAGAGAGCAATTGATCAGGTGGGAGATAGGGGAGGCCAGAACTTCAATTCCTAGTTTGAATACAGATGCCGGCAGTCCGTCCACGCCCATCGCCTCTGTATTGGATATGGAGGAGACGACTCTCCTAATTTTGGCTGCACTGGCAAAGGAGAAGTCCAGCACGATCCCCCGAGGACTAGCCCAATTGCAACTGCGGTCAGTTCTGACACAGATGTCGGAAGAAGGGGTGGAGAGGACAATGCTTGCCCGAAGATCATTTACTTTTTTAATATAAAAACTGTTTAATGCATCCGCAGCCCCTTTGTCGTCGCATGTGTCGATACCATTGATAGTAAGTGACAGAGGAAGGGGCGTAGCTTTGGTTTTTCCCATGGCCCTGTTGGCCAGGTTCCACAACGCCTTAGAATCGCCGTTGGCCTTCTTGATGGCGTTCAAGTTGGACAGGAGTTTGTCCTTTCTGACTCCAGCTGCCGCCTGATTCCTGAGAACCTTATATTCCCTTCTACCCAGAGCTCTGTTTCTTTGGTCGATAAGTCGAAGCGTTGCCTTGCTCAGATACAAGTTTGTATTTTTTCTAACGGTGATGGCCTTGACAGGGGCCACCTTGTCGAGGGACATGGTGATTCCCGCTACAATGAAGTCGAGGACTGCGTCCACTTCTTTAATGTCGTAGATATCGTCCCACTTCCACTGCTCTAGAGCATTCTCCAGGGCATGTCTTTTGATGGCCTTGAAGTTTCTTCTTCTTATGGTGACGGGGCGGCTGGGAGATCTCCCTTTAATATTCACCTCAGCGAGGACGGGGCGGTGATCGGTTGTCGTGTCTGGGAGGACGCAGACGTTTCCTGGGAGAAGAGAGGAGGATAAGTAGACATGGTCTAACGTCGAAAACCTATGTCTGTTCTCTTTTCCGAATCTTCCGTGGGAACACCAGGTGTCGGGGGTGGTCTGGTATTCCATACCGTACTCCTCCATACCTCTCTGCAGCATTTGTAGCAGACCTCTCCTATTATAGGTGTTTTTTCTATTGTTCGTCTTCGCCTGGTCTAGGTTGAAGTCACCTAGGATGATGACATTTTTGCATTGTAAGGTGGCTGCCCTCGTTTGCTCCAGTAAGAGTTTAAGGTCAGTCTTCTCCGAATCCAGGGTGCCCCATGGTCGATATACTCCACCCACCACTAGTTTGTTGGGAAATTTCAACTCCAGCCAAACCGCAATGCCTGACTCCCCTATTATGTTGGGTAGCAGCCGTGCAGATGCACGCGCAGCCAGCTTTGTTTTTACCAACATGACTATCCTCCTTTTGCCATCACCATCCGCCAAGGGGAGGAATGTGGTGTAGTTTTCAATTGCAAAGCTGGCGCTCTGTTCTTCGTTAAACTCCGTCTCGGTGATAGCTGCCACGTCTACATTGTTAAAGGCAAGAAGGTTTATTAGCGCCAACTCTTTGGTGTTCCCCCAGTTGAAGTTGGCGCAGTTCCACGTAAGGAACTTTAGCGGCGCACGGCCGCGGAGACGAACTTCTCCATCAGCACCGCGAGCTGTGCGGTCAGTTCTGTGGGAAATTGGGACGTTGCTTCGTTTGGCAGTCTGATGGGGGACGGTACGTATGGGGCGTGTGGTGGAGTCGGCATCATCCCCACCGCCGTGGGAGTAGTCGTACGAAGTGCCCAGTCGTCGTTTATCCAACCAGTGGGGGCGAAATTTCTCAACGTTGGAGGATTTGACCAGTTTGATTGGTAAGGCTGTTGTTGTTGGAGACCCATAACATGTGGCTGTAGAGATGGTCCGTACCTCTCCCGCCTCTGACCGCGCTCCGGGGTCTGAGTCTTCCTGGGGGTGCCCCGTTTCCCCTTGGAAGAGTTTCCCTGTTGAAGCCATACTTGAAACTGCTTCTTCCGGTCCTCTTCTCTTTCCCTCTTGCGTTCAATCCGAACCGCAGCACGTATATGACCGTGCCAATCTTTGCACTCCTTCCTTGAGTCAGGATTGCCATAACAGGTTGCCTTGTTGCACAGAGCCAGATGAGCTCTAACACAGCCTTCGGGGCAGGGCTTTTTCCCCCACATTGAGGGGCATAACTTTCCCTCAGTTTTTTCCCCGGTTCACTAAGGTCCTGCATTGTTACTGAAGCTGCTTCACAGGGCTCTGAAGATGCAGCCGTAGATTTTTTAGATGCTAATATAGCCCCCTCTTTTATGTCCTCTATGATTTTCTTATGATTCTCATTTAGTGCCATGACGGACGCTTCAAGCACGGTTATGCGTTCTGTCAAAGTTTCATTTCTTGCACGAAGAAAAGATACGTCTTTTATCAATAAAGAATTACTCTCCATAATACCATCGGAGATAATTCTCCTTATATTAGACATTAAAGAGTCTCTCCCGTCGGGTGATAAAGAATTTAGTTCATCCATAAGAGACTCTTCGTTTCTATTTGGGCTACTCTTCCTGCTTCGTTTACCCATGATTCAAGAAGAAGAGTAGGACTAAGAGGCGCGTGAGGAGTAGTAGGGAGAAGAAAAATTATCACTTCATTTGTTATTGATCCCCCAAGGAGATGTACCGGATCAATCAAGAAAAAGGGAAGGAGAAGAAATAATAAATCCTCTTACTTAGTAGACTCAATTCCAATCAAAGTTTACTCCACTAAGAGAGTGCGAGGGCCCAGTTTGAGTAATAGGAGTTGTCCAGGGTCGTCTTACAAACACTCCGACTAAGTTTTACTTCCGGGAACTGATCTCAAATCCTCACAAGAGCAACTCAAAACTGGAGGGATATGGAGCACGTCTACACCCACAAAGGTAAACAATGTGTAAATTAGATTTCCTTTAAATTAATAATTATTATTGAAGTCTGTAACGTCCACCATTTTGAAGAAATTGGCGGAAAACTACATTTTTACTAAATTTTTAAACCTTTGACCTCGTTGCGCGACCTCGTAATGTTGACCGATTTTGTTCAAACTTTGTATGTCGTCTTCTTTTATCACCATGAACAGAAAATCCACAATGTTGCTAACATTTCAAACATTTGAAAAATAAGAACAACCCTATATATATATATATATATATATACCAAGTGACGTCATTGTTAAGGGAAATGAATTACTCTTATATGAAACATAATATATATGATGAAGATATCACTTCCATTCATTGTAAGATTTCTTTTTTTATTCCCACGACTACAAAATTCCTTTATTCATTATCAAGGAATCTAGAGCACCTGAAAGGGTCTCACTTTTTTGCCCTTTGCTACATGAGGCTTATATATATATTATGAAGGATATTTTATTCAAGTATGAAAAGACGAATTTTTCAACAACAGTCTTCATATATATATACAGGGAGTACACGTATAATCCGGACTAACTTTGATCGGTTATGTCGTCTTTGTTTTTTGAGATATTGCAGCGCACATATGTACGTTACTGCGCTTGCATCTTATCTATCTGCCCAAAAAAAACTAGATTGAAAATCAGTCAACATTTAGCCATGGAAGAGGAGAAAAGGCATGCGATGTTCGCTTCCTTCCGTGCCAGGAGGAGTCCAAAGGAGGTGATAGAGTTCTTCAACTACCCCAAGTCGACCGTCTACGACCAGTGGAAGGCTTGGAACTCTTTCAAAAAGAATGATGCTCATCTCAAAAAGCGTTCTCGGTCCCTGGGGGCCACCAGGACCGACGAGTGTGTCGCCGAGGTGAAGAGGAAGGTCAACGAGGACGGCAACAAGTCCTACGCCAAGTTGGCCGCCGAGATGGGCTGCTCCAAGCAGACCATCGCCAACACCATCAACAAGGACCTGGGATACAGTTCGTACAAGAAGAGGCACAGGATGATCTTGACGGAGGGGACCAGGGAGTCCAGTTGGAGAACCTCCCCTACCACTGAAGCCCGGACTTGTGGCCCCCCAGCTCCCCTGACTGCACCCCCTCGACTATTTCTTCTGGGGCATGGTCGAGAACAAGACCAACAAGCACGCTCACAACACTCTCGACTCCCTCAGGGCCGCCATCGTGGAGGAGTTCGCCAATATGAAGAAAGACGTCGTCACCAAAGCCTGCAGCCGCTTCAGGCACCGCCTCGAGATGGTCGTCGCCGCTGATGGGGGCTTTATTAAAAATAAATATCTATATATGTGTGCCTTTCATTTAACAAAAAAATGTTGAAGAATATTGATAAATAAATAAGTTATCAACATTTCAAAATTTGTTTTAATTAGTCCGGATTATACGTATACGTATATTATATAATAATATATATATATATATATATATATATTATACTATTACAGTAAATTTGAGTGAACAGTCATAAACAAACGAAAAGTAGCAAAGAAATTGTTTGAGGACGTCATTTTTTATTTTTGCATATAATATTCAAAAGGCTAGTTCACTTTGAAAAACGGGTGCTAAATAGTTATATAGTCTATATACATATATTGACAACTATCACTCTTCTACAAAATCTCAAATAACTAGTTATTAATGAAACAATAAGAAAAAACACAGCATTCAAAATATTACTAGAAATAGTCATGGAATAAACGAATTCTTTTCACAGCTCATGCATCTCGATGCAGCAGCAGCTTGCATTTCTCCCATCTGCACTCGTCATGCACACACTATAGAACATATATAGCTACTATACCCTCTCACAACAACAACAAAAAAGTATGTCCGTTACTTTATCAAGCGTCGAACTCGACTCTTAAGAGAGCCTTCAAAGAGATTCGCATTCTTTTGTTACGAGAGGGGAAAATCCTTTATTGAGATGGTAACAGTGATATTTATAATATTTCATTTCAATTCTAAAGAGTCTCAAATAATAAAACATAAATAGACATTCTAATTTGAAATGATTACTTAAAGGTAGAACAACTACAATGGGCGTGAGAGTAAACAAGGAGCTTCTATTGGATCCGCTAGGTGACGCTATCAATAATAGCTACAAGAAATCAATTATACTACTACAATAAATTAATTTTTATAAATATCAACAATTGTCAGGAATGTATTCAAATATTCTATTTGGACACTTATACAACTAAAATAAAGTGTTTAATTGGCTTATGAATGTTTATTTGCAGTATTATTACGAAAGTTAAATAATATAAAACAGACAAATAAAACATAAAAGCCTTTTGATTCCTTGGTCATGTGGAAACGTCCTTATTTATGTATATGCCGTATAAGCCAATTCTATAAGCCATATATAAAAGCGACTGCAAATGTTGATTTAAAAGATATAATCTTGCAGATTTTATAACTTTTTTTAAAAATTGTGTATGATATAACTTTTTCACTACTCCTGATTTCTTTTATATACCAAAACATTTAATATTTTTCATGTGGAGGGTTTCTGGGCTAACCTAGCTGCTTTAACGAGAGTATAAAATCTGCAACATACTGTGCATCTGTCGTGTTCCTTGATCAAACGAGCCAATAGAAGAGAATCAAGCGGCTGGTAAGAAGGAGCTAAAGGGAATTCCTTAAACCAATTATTACAACTGTTTCGGGAATATCAGAGGGGGGAAGGGAATTAATGGGAAGGGACATAATTGATTTGCAAGAATATATAATAATTTCGGAAATAAATGCAATGTCATCTTTATTTTGGGACGTATGCATGGAAGAGGAAGGAGTACAGCCAGAAATATAAAGATATAGAGAGCTGATTCCCTTCAACAGCAGAGAAACATCGTTCAGCTGTATTCTGTGTCTTCAAATAAACAAAGTAATTATAATACGTCATCGTAAGCTGATCATAGAGATAGATTATATCTTTATGCTCAGCTTACGATGACGTAGTACAAATTAATTTGTTTATATTGAACACAAAAAAACAGATGAAGGGAAAAAGCTCTTTCCATAGAGATATAAAGATGTAGAGAGCTGATTCCCCAATAGCAGAGAAACAACGTTCAGCTGTAGTCTGTGTGTGTTCAAAATAAACAAAGTAATTTATACTACGTCATCGTAAGCTGATCATAGAGATAGATTATATCTCTATGCTCAGCTTACGATGACGTAGTACAAATTAATTTGTTTATATTGGACACACACAGATACATCTGAAAGGAATAAGCTCTCTATATCTTTTAATCTCTATGAGTACAGCACAGTTGATATGACGTCATAGAAAGAGTGACGTAAGGGACATAATATTAATTTATAAGAAGATGCGTTTGATGAGTGTTAACTATTAAGCGTTACCACTCGTAGTGTTCTAGTGATCCCATCTTTTATCAAAAACATCCTTGTATGGTCTCTTTGGACAATATTTTTTCCTCTCATGTTTCTATCTCTCTATCTCTTCCTTTTCCCGTCATCCACAATAGGAGAACCACCTAATTATGTACTTTTAAATGTACAAAAAAAGGAGCTCTTAGCCAGGCATTAGTATGGTTGCCATGCTATGATCTCCTCCTCCTCCTCCTATTATTCCTCTGAGTAATTTGTGGTTTCATGTAAGCATGTAAACACTAACCTACCCAGTTCGTCATTTCTTTCATGTATATTATGAGTATAATTGATCATTTGGAAAAAAAGTAAGAGAAAAATGTAGTTATGGGGTTAACAACAACAACAACTGTTACACACACATATAGTATGAAAAAGGAACAACCAATAGGTTATCCAACATGCAATCAGTCCTCCTGGATTTCATTCTTTGATCTCTATGATCCCCATTTGGTAGCTTCTTAATATATTATTGATTATTTGAAAGGTTATAAAATATCATTTTTCTTCTTCTGTGAGTGACGTGAATAAATTGAATTGGATTTATAACTAGGAAAGGGAAGACTTTTTTCTATGAAAGAACTCCATGCATTGCTTAAATGAATAGTCATTACTTAGATAAAGGAGCCTTTTAACTTGTATCGATTTTAATGAGTAAAGTATTTGAAAAGCCTATAGCTATATTCATCATAAGCTATACTATTTCTACGACTTTTATTATGCGTATTCCATGCAATAAGACCGTTGATTGGGTTGGATTCAAGACCATTTTATTCATGTTAAGAATATTTTTATTCGGTACACCAATTAGTATGTAATGTAAGAATTTTTCTCATTTTAATGGGCCAAAAAATGTTTATGTATTTTTATGTTAAACTACTTTAAGCATATAAAGTATTTTTTTTTTTAAATCACAGCTCCAAAAAAATATACAATGTATAAAAGAAAAACGATGCTAATGCGTAAATTTTTACATAAATAAGCATTCTAGTTTAGATTTTTAGCAACGTAATGGAACAAACAAACAAGCAGATAAAAGTCATGAGATACACTCAACAATCAAATCTAAAAGATACAGATAATTAACAAATCATAAAAACATTAATTTACACGAAAATAATCAATAAGAGTCTTGTAAAATTTCAGTATTCTCTTGATTGTCTTCCTATGGCAGAGTGAGGATGAAGGATAAAATTTCACCTCCCTCGCCGCTAACGTCCATGTTGAATCCAAAAGTGAGGGAATCTTTAAGTCCAGAGCAGTATACCTGCTCCAGCAGAGATCATGATGGATCTCAAATCAGAGGCTTTGATGGGAACATTATTGGTGATGCATCTCGCGATGAGACTTTTAGCGTTTAGAAGGAGTTATTAATTGCTTTCGACCTAGCTGACTTATCACCTTTGCCGAGACCAAACAGTACCGTGGCTTTGCAATATCTGACCGCACATTTTTTTTCTAGGCCCCTGATATTGAGGGCTACAAATTTCTTTACTATATAGTATTAGTATTTTTTATTAATATCTGGTATCCGAGTACAAAGAGTTGTACTACTTGGCCGATATTGTTTTTTCCTTCATTCAGTGTATGTTCCCTATTTATTAATATCTAATTGATTTTTTATTTTAATGTAAGTAGTGAAATGTTGTAATATGTACCAAAAAAATACTGTTTCCGCAGTATATCTAGATTTAGGACGATGCAAAAGTACCGAGATATGATATCACAATCATAGTTATCGAAAGTAAATTTTTAACTTTGAAGTGGAATATTATCATAAGTTTTTTTAAACAAAAATAATTTAAAATACATTACACATAGTTTAAAAAAAAGATATTTAGGATTTTCCAAGGTTTTGCCTTGGACGCGTAAACAATTCCTGCTGAATATTTAAATACGGGGTGTATTTTAACGCATGCATCAAAATGTTCATGTTTTCCATCATTGAATACATATTTATTTTATAATCAGATGTATTTTTATTTATTTATTTCAGAGAATATAATTGAATCCATACATTTTATTTGCATGTCGAGTCTTTACATAAAAACTATGTTTATTAAAATTTATTGCATCCTAGCTAAAATAAACTATTACGTTTCATTTATTAATCTTTCAATACATGAATGCACTCACTTTTTATATTTAAATATAAACGATATATATATATATATATTTAAAGGGTTTTTTTTTCAAAATGGACGCTCACATTTTACGTTCATAGGCTTCGAAAATGATGCCACATCTGTGTTCAGAAATAATTGGTGTTTCATCGTGAAGCAGTACACATTCGAGCAGTGTTTGCAAATTATAAAAATTAATTTCAAAGTAGTGTATCCTTAATGCAAACTTTAAGAGCGTTAAGGAAAATTTATGGTCAACCACAAAAACCAGTAATATCAATCCATCAATGAGTATAAGATAAGATGGACACAAGAACTGAAGCCGATTGAACACTGGAAACGTCGAAAATTCGTAAAATGGGCTGAAGGAATTTAGAAAATTATTCTGATTTTCACCATAAAATCGTCTTCAGCGATGAGTCATATTTTTGACCCAATGGCTTTGTTAACAAGCAAAATATGCGCTATATGGCCAGAAAAACCCTCACGTGATTCATGAGGCGCCATTACATCTCTAACAAATACTGTTCGGTGTAAAATTACATGCTGGTGGTGTCATTGGGCCGTACTTTTTCGTCGACATGACGACCCTCACACTACTGTGAATGGAAATCGTTATAAGCTTGTGCGATTAAATGCCTCTAGACTAGTTTCTTTGGAGTCATGTGAAAGCCCGGCTATACACCAATCGGCTATTGGGCCGGCAAAATCCCTCACGGGATTGATATGGCACCATTATGTCTATACAAAAATACTGTTTGGTATGAATTGCATTCTGACGGTGTCATCGGGCCGTACTTTTTGGAGTCATGTGAATGCCCGGCTATACACCAATCGGCTATTGGGCGAGAAACGTCGTGGAAGAAACGAATTATGAGTTCTATCTCCAAAACGATAGATGAAAAAAGATTTACCTCCCAACTTCAAATTTCTACTAAATGTTTATTTTTTAATAACCATGTAAAGACTGTGGACAACTATTTAATTCAGTGGTCCATGCGTTTGCCAACTGTCCTGCACTCCTCTTCATAAGGGAATTTGTCAGGGTCAACGTTAAAGGAGTGGGAAAAGAATTGTCACGGCCATAATTCTATTCGGACTAAGTTCGAATCCCATAAAGGCTCCTGCGAAAACAGAGCTATGGAGCAAATTTTTCGAGTATTCGCAGCTATTTGGCGGAGAAATTAACTCTTGACAGAGTAATTGTTATGGAGACATTCGGGCCATCATGATCTCGACGGCAGCGCGATACCTGGCCTTTAGTGTGAAGATCCCTACAATCAATACCATTCCGTGGAAATATGTGGGGGATCTGGTAAGATATTATCCGTCTTGCTCCGCTGGACATCTCCAATTTCTGCAACGGATTATGAGGCAATACAGAAAATTTGTTAAAGACAAACAAAATAATATATTCAATCTTTAGTATTTTATTTATTATTTGCACCTTTGTTTATTACATTTTTATGTTTGATTACAATATTGTTTCCTAATTTTTTTAATTATAAATTTTGTAAATAGTGCAGCTAGATTTTGGATTAGAGATTTAATTTTAAACTAAAAATTTTATTTATATATATTTTTTATATGTAATATCTCTAAATCAATAAAGTCTCTTTAAAAAAAAAATCCCACACGTGATTGATATGGCGCCATTATGTCTAAAAAAAAAGGTTGGATTGCATTCTGACGGTGTCATGTGGCCGTACTTTTTCGTCGACGATGACAATCGTCACGTTACTGTGAATGAAAATCTATACGGCGCCATGATAACAAATTTCTTGGCCTGAATTGGAAATAAGGGCTTCGAAGATATGTAGTTTCATCAAGACAGTGCCTTTTCACACACAGCAAATATTACCATTGATTTATTGAAGAGAAAGTTTTGTGAGCATGTCATATCCAGAAATGGATGACGGCATAAGAAGGAGTATAAATATATTATTTTTAATATTTTTTTAATAAGTACATGTTGACTACTAATTTTTTACTGAATGTGGTATCAAATATCAGTTCTATATCGGTTTCACATATTTTTTATTACAAAAATTATATTTATCGCCTTTCCTTTTGAGAGTAAAAGACCCAGACTTTAATAATATGATTCTCTGTGAATGTTTTGCACTTTTCGTACGTAATATAAAAGTTTATGTGCATAAAAAGTCTGTGAATAAATGAAAGCCCTTTCCTGACTATTATCCAAAAAGAAAACTCTCTTAATACCCAAAATGAAATCATTGGTGCAACGGCACGCTATTACACTCTTTCACTAAGAACCTTAGAGAAAGTCAGTTTGGACTATATAGAGAATTTTGTGATGCTTAGAAATATTTTTGAGTAGGTAGTTGTTCCCCTAAAATATATATTAACTAGAGGCATGTATACACTCAGAGAGTGCAAACCTCCGCCGATCCCTACAAATGAATAGTGATTCATGTGAATCACTTAACGGAATTATAATCCAATCATATATGTCTACATAAGTAGGTGTGTTTGGTGAATAATGAGTGAGGAGAGAGCCATTCTAAAAAACATCCATTGACGTCATACTTGTTATGGTCAATTCAGAAATACGTCACTGGATGTTTAAACTCCTTTATTTTCTCCATCATGCTCTTAATATTAGCGTTATTAATGTATGTTATGTTATTATGGGAAGACGGGTAGAGGAAGAAGTTTAAGCTACGTCACTGGGTTAACATAGTCCTGAGCTGATATATGAACAATAATACGTCAATGAATATTTTTAGCGTTTGTTCTTTCCTACCCCTGAATAGAGGACCCCTTTCATTATTATTAGTAGTAGTATTTTGCTCATTTTGCATCTTAAAGAAGCACTTAGAGATGCCAAAATTTAATCACTTGTTCCTTTTGGCATTTCCAACAACTCCACAAAGTTTCATTTGAATCCGTTCAGTACTTTTGAGTTATCCTGCTGACAAGCCAACAAACCAACAAACGCCAGTGAAAACAATCCTCCTTCGGCGGAGGTAATTAAAAGGCGATTCGCTTATTTGTGTTAGATCATCAGTATTTCCTAAACATTTAGTTATATTGATCAATTTTTCTATGGATGGGTTTGAGGTGCCAAGAAAATATTAGGTCAAAGCAGCATTACCGGAAAATCCCAGACAACACCGGATTACCACTAATATAGAATAAATATTGAATTTTCCATTAGTAACAAAATTAAGTTTGTTAAATAAATAATTTAAAGGATGCGAAGATACAAGAATAAAATGTTCAAGGAATAAATATTATCTGAATAGTATTATCTGGCCTTGCAGAATTCAGTAAAACTCATCTTTACTTTTATACTACAGACAAAACTGTGTTAACGGTCGCCTGTCTATAGCATAAGCAATCAACTTAGTTTTCTCTTTAAAAATATGAAGTACCTAAAATTCTGAGTAGTCACATTTATCCTTCATCTCGACAAACTCTCTAAGTACAAATCTGATCCGCTCAAGATGCCTAAGGTATCCGTACTTACTAAGAACAGAAGTTCTCCAACGAGCTCGCCCTATGTTGTCGGCAAGAAGGAAGGCTTAAGCTTCTCTGGGCTTACCTCAAGAAGCACAACCTTCAGGATCCCGAGAACAAGCAGTACTTCACCTCCGACAAAAAGATGTCCCAATATCTTTGGTGAGGACCGAATCCATGCTTTCGGTATGACGAAGTTCCTCAAGGATTTACTCTCAAACTAAGCACACTCAAGAAGAATCTCTGGCCTCCCTAAATTTATATACTTTTTAAAAATATTGTACTACAATATCCAAACCACTCTATCCTATGGAGAGACTCCTATCCATCCCCCCCCTTATACCACCAAAAGTATGACCCATTTTCTCTATTTTATTGATAGATATACATTGTAATACAAACCACGTAAATTTATATGTTTAATAATAAATAGAGAATTTATACTTCAAAAAAGTACATAAATCTTCGATAAAGCGGCCACCATTCTGATATAAGCTTTTAGCCTCTACCATTGTGGAATTGATTTTTTTTTTTTGCCATATTACTGACTTTAAAAAAATGTTAGTTAAAAAATAAACACGATATGCTTTTGGCCAAAGATGAGACCATACATTTAACTTTTTGAAATATGAAAAAAGTCTTCTATAAATGACATAGATGTAAAACTGAAATTTTTATCTCAGCGCATCTATAACGAAACACACTATAGAACAGGGTAAATATATTTTCCTTAGCACCTATCTTTTGGAATGCGCTTACAAGTGAGTGATAAACTAATACTTCTTTTGGCTAATTTTTTTTTTGCATCACTTTGCTATAATTAAGTTTAATAGATTCTATTTAATTGATGTATATATATTACAAAAACAATAAAATTTTGGAAAGTAGATGTTAAAATATCGGTAACCGGACTTTATGGAGACAGTGGACTATATGGAGACAGCTTTGTATCCATATATTTTATGTCTCCATATAGTCCAAAAACGGACTATATAACGACAGCGAATTATTACTAAGACATTAGTTCGAACTCTTTTTATATTAGCATAGATATGCAAAATATATCTACTATACAACATATATATTATAACATAATGACATTTTCTAGTATTTGATCTTTAGTTTCGGTTTCTAAAGGATTTTAAACAAAGTAAGGACTTGATACGTACATTGCGAGGATAAAAATTCAGTCTAAAGGCTACATTTGTTCATTTCTTATTACTTCAAAAAAATGTATAGTTTCAAAGCAGCCCTAGTACGTTTTCTCTTTCTTTCGCACTCTAAGCTGTTGTATTCTCTTGTTTCTTTCCGTGGTCTTGCCTTGCCTTTTTTCCTCTTCCGGTCGAACTCCCAATATTATCGTTCGTTCATCATAATTATAAATGAGATTAATGAGCATGCAATCAAATATGTATAGCCTTTTCAACATTATTTAAGTAAATGCTAATTAAAGAAGGCCTCTGATGCCTTATTTTACCACATTTTATTCCTTGTTTTTGCTCAAGTGTAACAATGATTTCTCCGATATTTGGGGTGTCGATAGGTGGAAATATATGTCGCTAAATTGTCTCCATAAGTCCGTGTCTCCATAAAGTCCATTTGGGGGACTTTATGGAGAAAGTGATTTGATGGCTGTCTCTATATAGTCCATGGTCTCCATAAAGTCCGGGGGAACAACAATATCAAGAATAGACAAAATGCTAAAACTTTCATATATAAAATAAGTAACAAATTTTAAAAAGACGCCTGTATATATTTTTTTGTCTATTTAATTAATAAAACAAAATCATTTAGCGCCGCCTGGAGCATACCTTAATAATATGAAACCCCAACCTGATTTGTTCAATTTTTATTTAGCTTTTGTTGACTTTAACTTTTTAAAACAATGTACAATCTTATGTGAAAGAGGACGGAAAGAGGCTCACCAGTCATCTTTATGAAGGATTACACAGGTCTGCGACCAAAAACTGCATAAGATTTTTTTACATTTTCTTACAGATTTTGACCTCCCAAAAACAGAAAAAGCATTCAAATTATTATATCACATAAGTTTTTATGCATATGCAGTATCTATGTCATTGATAATAAACGTATGATTTTTTATTTGATAATGGAGAACAGCGGCGCCGGATTCATTCAGAAAGGGGGGGGGGGGGCAAAAGTGATTTAATCCTTCGTCAATGAGAGGAGGAAAAAGTGGGGCATTGGCCCCGTTGCCCCCTTTTCCGGCGCCCCTGATGAGAAAAACAACCAGATCTGTTGGGAGACTAGGAATGTTTTAACATGTCGAGACAAGTCAAATAACGTACATACATCACTTGAAACAAAGAAAACTCGCAGTAAATATACTGATATTCAAGTGAACAGTGCTGTTGCGTGTTAATCATGGCTACAAGAGGTTGTGTTATTTCTCCAAACAGTTTTTGTTACATCTGTGGTGAATACACAATTAAAAGTCAACAGAGAAATATAAGTGATTTTTAAGGAAAGTTTATTTCCTACTTTAAATTAAAACCTGGTGATCAAGATAAACCATGGGCCGCATAGGGGTGTAGAAGATGCGAAGAAGATCTTCGTTTGTGGTTTTAAGGGAAAGAAAAATGCATTTCGATTTGAATTCCTATGATATGCGTGAGCAGAAAAATCACACTACTGACTGCTAGTCTGCTCAGTTGACGTTAAGGGATTCAATTCAAAAACAAAAGAAACATAAGTTATCCTAATATTTACTCAGCTATACGTCCAGTGCCCCATAGCTCCGAGATATCTATCCACACACCCCTTCAGTTTGGATGAGTACTCTAGTGATTGGAGGACGAAGCCGCGTTACCTCTTCCGGCTGAATCAAGCTCAGATTTATCTTTTGACGAGATGAAGGCCTCAATATTCTCAGGTGGCTCAATGATTTAGTAGAAATTTAGGTCTTTCAAAAGAATGCAGCCGAACTGTTAGGTTCTAGATTAAAAAATAAAAACCTTTTATCACCTGGCACTTTCTTTCTACTGGTATAGACACCGAGAAAAAAATTTACCAAGTTTTCACAAAAGAAGGACATTAGTTTTTTTTGCAACAATGTGGAAAGAACTCGTACCTCGCCTTAATATTAAGTATGATCATC
>CP045896.1:28085751-28116263 GCA_013387185.1 Caligus rogercresseyi | reverse complement strand
CTATATATCCTATATATGTGATGTGACAACACTATTTGAATACAGAACGAAATATAAGAAAAGGAGAAAAACTATTATATGTATTTTTGGCCATATTTACTTCATACGATGATGCTTCCATTTTTTATGATTTGAAATTAGACATTCTATATATTAAAAAAACTAAAATATTGACTTTCGATCATATTAATTGGATGTTTGTAGTTTGTTTTATGTCGATTTTTAAATTACAATTAAAGGTTTTTCAATGCGAAATATCCTTCAAAGATAAAAAGGCCGTCATTTTTTCGTGGAATCATTACAAACTATGTATGTTGGTGTCCCTGCGCATCACTATGCTCCACCAATCACATGCAATTATGCTCTGAAGAGAGAAAGAGAAAGAAGGGGGATCTCAATTCAAAACAATAAATGGATCTCTTGTTAATACATCATAATTAATTAGTCATTCTCATGGACTTCGAATCAACTTGGATAGACAATTCGGAATCCAATCGTGGATTGTATTTTGTCGAATTGATTGAGTGTTGCTATGCAGAGATTCCATCCAGTTCATCCTTCATCTCGTGGACGTGGACAAAGTGCCGCTCACAAAGGAAGACTTTGTGCTCGCAAAGAAGGACGTGCCGCTCGCGATGGAGGGCTTGGCGCTCGGAGCCGAGGACTTCTTCCCCCTCCAGGATTCATATTTCCCGGTGATCCCATCCTCGTCCTCCTCCGGCACAACGGAGTTGAATCCACGAGTCCTGGTTCCACATGGACTCGGCGGAGCGGAGGCAGGTCTAGATGGATCCCATGGGGCTCGGATCTCAACCCCCCCCCCCCCCCCCCCCCGTGTGAAGCTGACGACGAGGAAGACGATTATTCTGATGGGGTTCAGCTGCAAACTGAAGCGAGTCTGTCTCCATTGAGGCACTCTCTCTCTCGGGAGGGACCACAACCGACTAGAAGACCATTCTAGAGTACCTGAAGACGACCGGGAAACACTTCATCAACCTCAACGCAGGATTCACCTCAAGGATTGTCTCCTGATGTGGACCAACGCCCGTCCACACGCTGCCGCTTAAACAAGGGAGTTTCTGACCCAAAGGGACGTGAAACCGGTCAAACAGAACCCCTACAGCCCAGATCTGAACCTCTTTGACCGATTCCTGTTCCGGAAGTTGAAGCATCTGCTCCGTAATGACGAGTTTGGGGGGCATGAGGAAGCCACTACTGCTGTGCAGCGGACGATGAAGAGGGTGAGCAAAGACGAGCTATTCGACCAAGTCAAGAAGCTCTGGGAGCACTGCTACGACGTCATTGCAGCTGGAGGGGATATTTTCTAATTTAAAAGTGTTTTTTAATTAATTTGATGAAATTAATGAGTTTTACTGGGCCAGACTATTCATGGTTTAATCTAATAATAAGCTCTATGTGCGTATTTTGTTATATTTGTTTATTTCATTTGATCAAACATAATCCAAATAACATTTGATTTAACTATTAATTACACTTTGTAACACATTTTTTGTCCAATGTTAATAATTTACGTTATTTTTTTATTTTTCTCATAAAGGATTTCTTGTCTGAATTGTCGAGCCTTTAGAACAGATGAATTTCTTGCATTGCTTTTTAAAATGTTTATTACGACAATGTTTGCACCTATAACATTTACTTACTTTCTTAATTAAACGTTGCTTGTATAAAGTGCAACCTTTACATTCATAACATCTTTTTTTTTTCATCTTTGTCCGCATTGAACGAATCAGAAAGGCCAGAAGCTCCGTCTGCTTCCACAGGACTTACAGAAGTATCTACAAAAAAAGCTTTGATTATAATACTTATGCTATGTCCGTTATGAATTTACCTTCGATCAAACTATCGCCTTCATCGTTTATTGATTCAAGTGTCACATTAGATGAGTTAGAAGGACCAAAGATATGTCAGCCTCCACAGCACTTACAGAATGATCTACAACTAAAGAAAAATAGTTTATTTTAATACACTATTGTTATGCTAGTTATGAAATTACCTTCAATCATACTATAATCTTCGTTGGATATTGATTCTAGTGCCACATTAAATGATTCAGAAGATTTGTCAGCTTCCACAGAAGTATCTACAACTAAAAAAAAGTACTTGATTGGAATAATTTATTGCTATGTTAGTTATGAATTTACCTTCAATCAAACTATCATTTTCTTTCGTTTTACTGTTGGTCTGATGTTCTTGACTGATCGAATCGTCTACACTGGCAATAGAATTGATGAATAGCTTTTTCTTGGTTCCAGAAGATATTAGGGGAACAACATTCTTCATGAGGTATTCCTTCCGTTCCTTCGATAAACCATGCTTTTCCAATAAAAAATTATCATTTATGGATGAAGGTACATCTGAATTACAAATGCCACGTTTCAGAATGTTCATTTGTACACTTTCTGAGCTATCTGACCACTCCTTTAATGTCACTATTCCAGGAAGTGCTGACTTCACAGAAAAAACATGAAATTTCTTCATTCCTTTAATAGGACGGAAGTAGGGATGAAGGAAATTCTTCCAGTCATACCACTGAATAGGTGGGCATCCTTTCTTTTTCGAAGATATGACGTTGAATTTCGAAGATGCTTTAGCAACCATATCTATCATATCTTCAACACACTCGATTTTTTGATAATTATAATAGGATTTTGATATAAATCAAAGCTGCGGTTTCGAGGAGAAAACTTAGAGTGATTTCGAGAGGAGTGAAAAGGATATCCTCCAAAAATAGGCCAACATCACCATAAATGCAGCGAATCCAAAAAGTTTATTTTATTTGGCCCTGCTAATTAAGGGAATTAATACGCAAACAATTAAAACTTAAGCTAAAATATGATCATAACAAACCTGCACATTATCACTTTGAATTTGAAGATGGGGAACGCTCGATACGCAGCATTTCAAAATAAGTTGAGATGCAACACAATTAGAGCCTTTTTTACTCGTTTCCTAGAAGTATACAATCATTTCTATCGTAAAAATTTAAAATTCTTGAAATAAATACCTGTCAGCCTCATCAAAGATGTATATATTAGATCTCCTAAAAAAAAATCTCACTGGCAAAAATGTCTTTGTAGGGAAAGAAAATGGGAAGTCCCGATTTGAACAGAGTGAAGACTTTTTTTGGCCTAGAAAAATCCATTGTTAATAATGCAGTGGTTTTCGGATGATTTCTAGAATATTCAACTCGTGTTGTAATCCTACGCTCAGTTTTTACGTTTGGATGTGTTCTTTTATTGGGGATTTGTCAGATGTCGCAATCTTCAATGGTATTCTTCTGTAACGAGTCATCACATTAAGGCCAATTCTTCGGAGTGCACATGACAGACTGAGCAAACATCACTGCGTTTTTTTTGGATACCAAGTTCAGGGCATGCCACCTTCCAGTGAGTCAAGAAGGTTGTCCTACAACAATAGGAAGGTATCGCTGTTCTAGTGCATGACTGAACATATTCTGGTATATGACCTCTCTATTCCAATGACTAGGGAAACGAATAGATTTGAAGTCGTGATGAGATGGCACTCTTCCCGGAATGCAAATGCCGTGATCTTTTATGAGGTTTTCTAGAAATATTTGATCCCTTCTCTCCTCTTATGGATGTCACGATTCCAAGGGTTCTTTGATGGCTTTCCTTTGGAGTTATTATCCTTATGAATAAATCCATTGGACGAATAATGGGCGTACAATCGTTGAATGCTGGATTTACTCATCCCAAGAAGAAAAGAAAAGGTAGATAAACAGACTCTTTGCCCACTAATTTGGAATTTGATCTTTTATCTGTTCTATTAATTGCAGAAAAATGTCCTAAGACGTAGGCTTCAAGGCTCGATGGAGATATGGAGGACATTTCAAGGGATTGTTCTCGTCGGTAGACGACTTCTTCTTTATTTGAACCAATTAAAACATGGCGTCTTTTGCCCATTTATATCCGAAGGACCAAGAACACAGGAGCAACCACTGAGCATAAATTTATTAATCTGTTGAAGCTCCTCCTCATCCAAATCTCGAAGTTCGATGTCGACATTTTCCATTTTAATGGTAGAAAATTCACGAAAATAGAAATCACAAAAGCAAATAGTGAATTTAAATCAAGGTATAAATAATAAATAAATAAATAATGTGATATTTAAAAAGTGGCGCGGACACTTAATAAAATAATGTACCGATGACGTCATAGTCTCTTTTATGATCATATTTTTATATAAAATGTCGGTCACAAAAGCTCAATCAACAAGAAATAATTAATGTATGTTTCATTGCGTAATTATTAATGTTAGATTTTTGTTGCAAAAAATAAATAAAAACATATCACACAGTCAATATACTTTATTTAAGCGTTAGGTTAGATCTAACTTCAAATATTGTCGTATAACAATTGACTTAAGTTATAAGTTAAGCAATATAAAATAGCTCTTAAAAAATATTTGTAATTCGCACTGAGGTAATGCTAATAGTATGAAATACAAGGCTAAACTTATTAATTCAACTAGAGGCATAAATACACTCAGAGAGTGCAAACCTCCGCCGTCATGAGCCTTCCGAGGAGGAAGGAGCCTTGATCATCAACCCTTACAGGACTACCACCCCCCGTGCCATTTACTCCCATTACTAATATTTTTATTCCATGAAGTCTGCTTATGAAGTTAACTGTGTTTTTTGTGACAATTAACAGTTTAAAAATTGAATGTAATAAGATAAAACAATAATAATACTTAATGTTATCATTATTTAAATAGATCTTATGTTTCTCATTTCAAATCCCGCAGTAATTGTAACTGGTCACCAAACTTACCAAAAATTAGTATTAAAAGTGCTAATTAATTTTTATTAATTTTCTAAGTTATGTCGTCAAAATGATTAAGCTAATAAAATTTTACTTTATCATGATTTGAAAGAGTTTTTACTATGGATATATGGTCTCTTACAAAATTTCTTACAAATCCAAGAAGTTATAGGCGTCACTTTTAAACAAATAATTTCAACTACTTTTTCACCAGTTTTTTTAATCACTATTTAGACTTTATTGAATTTAATGCGAATGCATGTTATAAATATAATTATAATTTAAAATTTATACAATAAATAAGGTCAATAAAAAATTCTAGCATTAAAAAATAAGTACAATATCAAAATCAAATGATATAAACTGATATAAAAATAGTTGTCATTCAAATTAGGACTATAATTTTGTAGAACCGTAGTCCAAAACTTCAGATAGGGAGAGGTCCTCTCGGAGCAGGAGGGGAAGTACCGAACGATGTCACCCGCAAATCGCCAGCTTGAAATCTACGAAATCCTTATGTAGAGCGCCATGTAACGAGCTGATATGAGAATGGCTTTTAGTTCTCCCTCATAATTAAGATATTACCTTATCAATTTATTATATTATAATACAGACATAAATTAAATATTACCATATATGAAGAAGAAAAAAATTTAAACGAATTTACTGTTCCTACACTTTAATTCACCAAAGTAAATAATTTATATTATATGGCAAATAAATTTCATTCACAATTTATTATATTCTAATACAGAAATAAATTCATTATTACTTTAGATGATAAATCATATTTTAAACGAATTTACTTTTCCGACACTTTAATTCCCCTCATTCTTTCTGAGGGATTCCAAACATTAGAAACGTTGACCTTAATAAAAATAATAAAAATTCGCAGCACTAGAGTCGGCCAACTACATCCTTTAAGTCTGCCTTGTACTAGCTAAAAAGTTTTGCTTAAAGCCCGAAGCTTTTCCAGAATACTCCCCTAAATAGGGAGGGGCAGGACTCCATTCACGAAGAGGAGGGACGGGGGCCCTCTAACGAAGACGAAGGAAGGACCTCCTTGGACGAAGACGAGGGATGGGAAGCTCTCTAACGACGTCCGAAGAGGGGCAGGACTCCATTCACGAAGAGGAGGGACGGGGATAGAGTTCTCTAACGAAGATGAGGGAAGGAACTCCTTTGACTGACGAAGACCGACGAGGGAGGGTAGGAATCCAGTCACTCCATTCACGAAGTCGAGGTGAGGGGAATCCTGTGTCTCTACTGGGACGGAGAGAGGGAGGAGGGAGGGAGGAGGAGGGACTCGTTTCTTGGTGTCCAAGGCATTTATCCCGGAGTCAAGACCGTCCCATTCGCCCGTGAAGATAGAAGGAGGGTTGGAGGAAGGAAGGGATCGAGGGATCTCCAACAAGTTTGAAGTCGGCCAGAATGCTTTCATAGCACCCAAAAAATAGATTCCCAACTATGATCAGTGGAGGCTCTATTATTGAAACGTTTTTTCCTGTGAAAATAGGTCTCTCGCTGGCCAGTGATGATAGAACATCACTCATGATGATTCATCACTCTGCCGCTTTAATAAAGTAGTGAATATACTTAAAAAAGAGTTTGTAAAGGGGAGGACTACTGCCTTACTCCATTAAATATTAGAAAACGTACATTAACTAAGAACAACGTAATATGATTGGTTAAAAGCACAAGAGCAAGAAAGATGATGCCAATATTCCGGCCATTTTTCATTTGATTAGGTCTTCATCGACAATTATTCCTTAAAACCGCATCAATTAAAGGGCTAATTGAAAAAAAAAACTAATACAAATGGAGAAGAGTATGAAGAATACTATTATAGTATATCTCATTTTCACCAAAAAAAAATCCTGTATTCAAATAGTTTCTCACGTCACATATGTACTTTAGCTCCACTCAATGATTGTATCAAGGCGCCATGATAGTAACGGATCACTGGGGAATCATGTTCAACCTTCCCTGAACTCCTGGCCCTGCCTTTCAACACAAGAGTGGAGAGAAAGGACTCGAATGGCAGTTTTCCTCTTTAGATGAATGATGTTTCATCTCTGATTGAATAGTCACCAGAAAGACCCCGGGATTTTCGAGACGAGGACAGCGGTAACGATCGCCGCTGTGTTGCGCTCGATGGAAGAGAACCCTAGGATGACCCATGGACAGGGTGTGCCGAGGTTGCTTCCACAAATAAATGCCTTCCAAGCTTCTTCAACAACCTCAAACAAGCTCAGGATTCATTGAAAGATTGTCTCCTAATGGGAACAACGCACGTGATTGCTGCCCGTGAACAAGGGACTCGCTGACTCGGGTGAAGTTTACCGGTAAACAGAGCCCAATTCACCGACACCGAACCTCTGCGATTCGTACATGGCATGAATCCATGATTAGAGGCACGATTTTTTATCTCTGAGTTTTTCCTCATTCTTTTTCCTTTACCAATCAGCTTAAAGAAAAAGTTCCCGGTTGTTATTCTTAAGGAGCTCCAGCTGGGCAATCTAACTATTATGAAATCCGTTCTAAATGGTGAGTTCATAAACAAAAAATATTTGAATCCTTTCCGAATGAATTCTATCCATAAGTAAACATTGAAAGTAGAGGAATACAGAATATTCGAATACAGTAATGAGGTAATTATTTAATAAGGTCTAAAAATTGCAACCTATATATAATATCTATATTGATGCCTTAGAGTGTTGTATAAGAGGAGTACAGTTATGTAGAATGTTTAGCTACTTACTATGAGTCATCATCAAATGACATAGAGAAGCCGGAAATGCCGGGTGTATTGAGCTATTACTTGGTTACAAATATTATTGAGATGCGAGTTCGCAAATATGTCTTTATTGCGTTGTTTATACATCCAAAGAGGCGCAATTTTTTTCTTCGTCTTCTTCTTTGTTCTTGATCCTAAATAAATATAAAAACACCCTCAAATAAATGGCAGAGAAAAAATTCTTGTTGACTTGGCATATCAAATTGATGTTTTTAAAAAAAAGTAGCCATTGAGCCTCATTACGGATGCTTTATGGTAGTTCTCGGAAGCTCAACAATTTTTTTATTATGTAGTTGGCAAAAAACAATAGACCTCGACATTGATGGTTGTGAACAAAGAACTTCTAAATTTATTTTGAAGTTCTATACGAGACTCCATTTGTGGTTCCACATAACGTTACTTACCCTTTTATCTGAATATACATAATTCAGAGATTAAAATCAATCAGCAATACGCAATAATGATTATTTTCATGGGCCATCCTGTATGAAGTTTTTTTACATTAATAACTACTGTTTTAAATTTGTTTTATACCTCAAATATCAAAAACGGATGATATAATAATATGATTTAGAGGATAATTACTATACACCCCCTTTTGTTTATATTTGTAAGAATTTGTCTTTTCATTGAAGTAATCACCATCAAATTACTAATGTCGTCTTTAATTTTCGTAAGGATAATAGATATAAAATAATATATTATATATATATATATGCCACTATTAATAATTCATTCTAGAAATAAACAGATATACTAAAGACATATTTTATGTCTGTAGGTATAACTGTATTTGTACCTAGCTAAAGACACATTTCAAAAAATGCACTTACGAGATCCCTCTATGCCTCAAAATACACAAAAAAGAGAAAGTACATTTATTTATACACACACACACACACACATATATCTATATATATAATTAACCCAAATATGTTTTTTCGTTTTTGCTTTCTCAGCATAGAAACTGATAAATATACAAAGCCATGACTCAATTTCCCAGTGGAAGCATTCAACTTTCCTCTCTACCTGATTCTAAAATATTTTCTATATAATTTATATAATTATACAAGTCAATATTCTAATCGCACTAAATATAAGAATGATGGTTTGATCTCTTCTCGGGGATAAAAGTTTCAGAGAATGAAACAATGAAGTATATAAGATGTAATACAATTGTATTTATGGAGACCACGGATGACTGCCCTAAATTACTTTTACATCAGGATATAGTCTTCAGTCATGAGTAATATGATACAAGAAAAAAGTGTATAGTGTTTTATCAATGTGAGCCTTAAAAGTTATCTTTTTATCAATTAACTATTCAAAATATGTAGAATAATGTATATACGTTTAGGGATAACAAAAAGTAATTCTTGCAAACTCACCCATACACAATTATTTTTATTTTTATTTGATAACATGTCTTCTTTATTTTACTATGTCCGATAGTCCGAACGATGATCCATTTATCGACATATGTTAGCAAACAAAATAAACAATCTTTTTTTCTTGAGTAGGAGCAGTTGCTAATTAAGGATTCAAAGGAATTGTAAATGATATGCATAAAGGCCTATGAAACAATTATTCGTTTTAGGATGAATTTCTCCTCCCTGAGTAATCCTTTCAGTACATAAATAGTCTGCCTTATATGGTTAACTTTTTATTTTCTAGCTAATTTACAATAGAAAATGACAAATAATAAAACAAAAAGGCTCTCTATCGTCTCAATAAATATTGATTAAGTAAAGTATATTATTTTGTTGTAGTATTTGACATTTTCAATTGTAAATCATGTGGAAAATAAAAAGTTATATATATATATATAAAAGAGACTATTTGTTATAGAAGAGAAGATTCCCCTCTATAATGAAAGGTTGTTGATGAGATTTTGTAATTGATCCTGATGTATTGATAATAGTATGGGCTCTGCTCCAAGCATTGTGCTTACATGCACATTATCTTATCATAACCACCCTCCCTTCCTTTGTTGCACAATCCAATCCTTTTTGAAAGCCTTTAAATACTAGTCAATCCACTCTCAGTATAATATATAATATTATATATATATATATATATATATATAATATATATATATAATATTATATATATATATTAGGGATGCAAGTTATCGATTAAATATTAATCGTTATTTGTTTCATTTAGTCGATTTTAATCGATTAATCGTTAACACGATTAAGGAACCATGAATCTTGTGGATTTGGGGTGGGGAAGTGCATCTTTATTTTTTATAGGAAAACATCTTTGACCTCACTGGGTTAAATTCTCTAAAGAAGTTTTTCCTAATTTGTCGACTTTCAATCATAGAGATAAAAAAATATATCTCTATGCTTTCAATACTAAATCTTATTCCAATGACGACTCATTGTATTTTGTCCACGTCCAAACGTGAGGAGTTTATGTTTCCTGGAAAAACATAGCAGCGGCAATGGTAATGGGAAGACATCGGTAAGGATTATCATTATTCCAAACTGCACTTCTTCTAGAACGTTTCGTGATTATATTAAAATAGTTTATTTCAAAGAAAGAACTTATGAGAAGATTGAATACAAAAACGGATTTTAAAACCGGTAAAAATGTTGAAGTTTCATTAACTTCAAATAGAGGACGCAATCTGTCGATCAATTGCAACTAATAAACTTTAATCGTCAAAATCTTGTCGATTATTAATCGTTAGTTGATTAACTTTTTGCATCCGTATATATATATATATCCATCTTATGAAGGTTTATAGGGGACTAAATACAACATTTACCCATTTATAATAGTCATTTATGCCGGTGGGGGTTCATGATATTACACTCTGAAGAATTTGTTATATATCCTCTTCTTAAATTAAACTAGCATTTTATATAAAATATGGTTTAAGACTATCAATCTAAAAAAAGTAATTTCAAAATATACATTGATAGGATCAGCCATTTTATAACGATTAGATATCATCAAATAGGATGTTTGAGTCATTTTTGTTATAAATGCTTTTGAATTTTTTTGAAGTATCTATCAAATTTCTTTAACATCAAACTAGTTTAGGAGTGTCATTCAGGAAACGTGATTTAAAAATGTATATTCATACATCAGTCCAACATTGTAACTCTCTCTCTACGATGTCGGATGATGTAAACAACGAGATTATTGTCGGCCAATTACAATACATTGATTTACAGTGTTCACTGCTTGATCTTCAACTGCATCCTAAGAAGTTTTAGAAAGTACATAAAGCAACATTTGAGCCGAGGTGAATATTTCATAATTGTCATAGTCTACAAGAGTATGAACTTCTGTTTTTGTTGAAAAAAGCTTTCGTTTATCTTAAACTTATCTTAAAATATTCTTTAGGGAATGGGTCTACATTGTTCTGTTCAAGTTGAAAATGTGTAAATCCTTCTTACTGTAACTTTACTCAATTTACGGTATGTTTCTTTTTTTTAATAATAATAATAGTTGAAACATGGATAAGACATCTCCGAATACACAATTATGGATACTTAAAATAGAGTACGAGAGGAGGAGAAAAGAAAAAACTCGGAGAGCTATAGGTGGGTAGAATAACAAAATTAGTGCGACCGGCCCATGACGTCAGTGAAATACCGAGGCGTTAAATGTGACTTCATACACATAATATAACCTCCCTCCCCACCTCCAATTAACTCTTGTGAGAGTGAAGTTAAACTATTATATTATAGGTCCATTGCCGAAAAATCCATAAATTTTGCCGGAGCCATTAGGACCCTTGCAATCTCATATGGGTCATGGTCGAGGCTGTAGAGGGTTGTTTGGACATATTAAGTTAGGTCATGATAACAAACCTCAAAAATATTTATACTCCAAATCGATCAACTCTCAAGTATTTTCATGGAAACGAAAAAGTTCTCTGCACACTTTAGTCAGGCTTACGACACAATTCTTCATGAGCTTTGTACTTATGGCTATGCATTGCATGGATAAGGTCTTTTTTAATCCAGCTAAATATCTTTGAGACGATTCTCCTGAGACTATTTTCTTAGATGTGTTATTTTCGCTTTTTTGTCTTTTAGTTCGACAGAATTGTATCCGACTGGATGTAAATAATCATTATAGCACTAAATTTAGTCTATCGAACTTCAGATCTTATCAATGAGGTAAACTAAAAATAACCAGCCCTCTCGGTATTCGAACCTGCGCCCCAACATTGAGATTTGAACACGGCGTAATGCACACGGCTATCGCACTCCCTATATTTATTCGCATTGTTACCCACAAGGCGCATTCAGAAGCAGTATATCGCTCGACCTGTTCCATAACGTCCATAATCAACTAATATACTATACAAGTTTTTACAAACAGTTGACTGATGTGCTGTCCCGGATGTTTATTCATTTTTAAATCTCAAAACCTCTTCAACTCGTTTAGATACAAGTTCGAACAGATTTAGATGGCTGACAGTGAATGTACAATTCATTTTACCAAGACGCAACCATTCCTAAAGGGGAGATATACCTTTCATAAATCTAATTCTGCTGTGTTTTTATATCATAGAGGTTTATAGGTAGACGCACGAATCACTGTGCGGTTTATTGCTGAGTCCAAACAAAGTTGTTATATAATAATACTTAAATAAATGCAATTGAAATGGACATAATCTATGCCATTAATAATTCATACTTAGATACAAAACTTTTTTTATAATTACTATGTTGTCATGATTGCAGTATCATCCATCAAAGATATAAATAAAATACTTGGCCACGCATGAGTAATGGCATGTATATTTTATATATGAACTGGAACATTATACCTATGCAAGGCTTTTAGGTAAATGAGGTTGTCCGGCTTGTTTCTTTTGTAATAGGTACGAAGTTGATTAGTAGGGCTGTAAGAATTTGAAACAAAAATAATGTCTTATATGCCAAGAAATATGCGGGAAAATTAACTAAATAGGAAGAAGAATAAGCAAGAAAGGCTATATTTGTGAAACAAATATGCTTTTTGAAAATAAAAAGTTCAATACATAAATAAATCAAATGTTTGTTGATGTCATTGTAGATAAAATGACAGGGGTTAGAAAAGTTCATCAAAAGTCACTCTTGTGGAGTTTTTAAGAAAGAAGTCGCAACTTCTTAATATTTATAAAGATACAAAAAGGCCATATATATATATAGACCTAATATATATATAATGTCTTAAAAGATTGTTTATGTCCCGAAAGTTGATTTATCATATTCATACAGCCCTGATGGTTAGAGTGCATCAAGTTTTAATACATTATAGTGAGGGTATCATCATAAGTGTCTCTTGATATGGGACAACGTCCGTCCTCCTCGCTGCCACTGAAATACGGGAATTTATGACCTGAAGGGACGTGGAAACGGTCAAACAGAAACTTTAAAGCCTAGATCTGAACCTCTTTGACCCGTTCCTGTTTGAAGCCACTATTGAGGGTGATTATGAGATAGAACTTGCAAGTTTGTACTTATTAAAAATATATATATATATAAAGAGAGAGATATTTTTAAAATCCAATCCTACTGATAGCACCCTCAATCGGTATATTAGACTAAGTTCTCTAAAGACTATTGATGCCAATTCCTTACTTTATAATATACGGAATTGAATAAAGTCTAATCGATCCATAGGTCCTCCGTATTTTGCCTCTATCGCATCCATAAAAATATTAGATATGTTGGCATAGATGGTACACTTGATCGTTATTATAAGTCCCGCCAAAAGATAATAAATAAGAAATAAATATTGATTTGTAATTTTTAAAGCAGCTATCCTCAAACAAACATTTTTATTTATTTACACAACATTCATTATTGCATTCTTTTCAATTTTTATGTTTTGATTGTTCTGAATCAATATTACTACTCCTTTGCAGCATCATGGCTTTAAATTTTAATACGCACAATATTAAGTAAATGAGCATGAAGGAGGTTGCGTTGATCTCTATATATAGAAGTCCAGTGATTGATGTCGTCTCAAGTGTCGATCGAAAATGAGGAAAAACATTTCTTCAGACTTAAGTCACGGAGAAAAACCAACTCAAGTTTTAAGCGAAAGAATATCTGAATGCTCATGTTTTATTCAGCCTCATCACTTTTTTGGAGTCGTGTAACATACCTATTAATCAGAGCTGCGACTAACCGAATGCAAATATGTATTTAGAACTGGAAGCGTTGTTACCATAGAGATATAAAGCTGATTCCCTTCAATAGCAGAGAAAGAGCGTTCTGTTGTTTCTGTGTGTCCACTATAAACAAAGTAATTTATACTACGTCATCGTAAGCTGATCATAGAGATATAATCTATATCTATGATCAACTTACGATGACGCAGTACAAACTAGAGGCATGTATACACTCAGAGAGTGCAAACCTCCGCCGTCACGGGGTCCTTATGAGCCTTCCGAGGCGAATTTTTCACGAAAAGGTCGGCGTAGAAGGACGGGGAAGGGTTCCCCTTGACGGAAATTCGAGAGGAGGACGCTCCCGGCACCCGATTTCACAGCACAGCGACATCTATTGGCAGAGTAGGCTAACTTGAAATATTTATTAGTATTTAGCTCATTTTGCATCTTAATTCTGACCTCAAAGATGCCAAAATTAATCACTTGTTCCTTTTGGCATTTTCAACAAACTCCACAAGTTTCATCCGAATCTGTTTCGTACTTTTTGAGCTATCCTGCTGACAAAACCAACCAACAAACCAACGCCAGTGAAAACTAGAGGTATATATACACTCAGAGAGTGCAAACCTCCGCCGTCACGGGGTCCTTATGAGCCTTCCGAGGCGGATTTTTCACGACTTGGCGGTGTAGAGGGAGGGGGAGGGTTCCCCTCGACGGAAATTCCGAGAGGAAGACGATCCCGGCACCCGATTTCACAGCACAACGACATCTATTGGCAGAGATGGCTAACTTGAAATATTTATTAGTATTTAGCTCATTTTGCATCTTAATTCTGCACTCAGAGATCCCAAAATTTAATCACTTGTTCCTTTTAACATTTCCAACAACCACAAAGTTTCATCCGAATCCGTTCCCTACTTTTTGAGTTATCCTGCTGACAAACAAACCAACCAACAAACCAACGCCAGTGAAAAAAAAACAATTCCTCCTCCGGCGGAGGTAACAATACCTCCTTCGGTGGAGGTAATTACTTTGTTTAGTTTTAACACACAGAAACAACAGAGCGCTGTTTATCTGCAATTGGGGAATCAGCTCTCTATATCTTTATATCTCTATGGTTGTTACCTGGTGTGAAGAAGTTGAACTTTGCAAAATAAATAAACAACTCTGGAGCCGAAAGCACATTTAATATCGGACAACGGTTAACAAAAGACAGTTAAGGAAATAATTTGTTTGCCTTCCATTTCCTTCAAAATCCGAGTGCATAACTAATTTATATAGAAATAACATGTATTCAATTTCAAATAATCTCTAAAAAAATATTACAAATTATGTACTTAATGTCTTTTATTATAAATGTCCGATACTAAAATGCATATGAAGAAGTCACAGAGCAGATACATAAATAAATTTCTCTTTATTTCTTATCTACTGCCCCGATCGATATTTGGTATTCGGTAGATATATAATAAAATCGACCGAATACCGAATTATGCGGTACCAAATCCCAGCTCTGCTATTAATCATTATCAATATAAAACACAAGCATCATACTCTTATTTCTCTGCCATACTGAATAGACGTACAAATCTCTGATGATGATAACACGAATCTTCTATATTCTATAAGCCTGAAAACCAGGGGCATATACACATTAAACCCTTAAGTACTATACTTAGAAAACAAAGGCAACTCACTTTTTCTCTATGTAGATAGAAGTGTGCATTGCCTTGAAGGCTTCTTATTGTGGTGCAAAGTGTATTATTATTATTATTATCGTATTTGTGTATTTAAAACTACCAAAAGCAGGAGCTGCGATATTTTTTTCTTCTTTCAAGGTCCGTATATGCCTTAATGCGGCACACGCCTTTGAATGCTGCTCCTTGAATATATAGCTTCGATAGACATCAAGGAGCTCTTCATGCCTCACAGTTTTTTATAACTATATAATGTACTTGGACTTTTCTCTCATATTGGTTTGTTCCTCCTCTAAAAAGTATATTCTAATGATACTATTAATTTTTTTTGAAAAAGTCTTTATTCAATTCAACGTAATTAATATAACTCAATAATCAGTTCAACCTGTTTTATTTGGATTTCAAGGGAACTCAAAAGGGAGGTCATGATAAAGGTTTATGATACTTACTTTATGTTCTGCGGGTAAAGTTGGGGTGACCGCAAACGGCAAGTGACTTTAGGGACAGGTGGCTGCTGCTAACAGGGATTCGACCATATTTTAGTTAGTAATTCTAAAAAATATCGTCAACTATAGATATACATACACAACATAAATATATTAGAGTAAAGAATACAACAACCACACATGATAATTAAAAATCATTTAAGCTAAGAGCGATTTTTCATATTAACCAAGCATTCAAAAGTACTGACGTGTACATAGTGTTGTGTCGGTCCTTATCTAGGACCGAGAACTGAAGTCCGGTCCAGTCCTTTTTGTCAGTCTTTAAAAAAGGATTTTTTCTTTATGACGTCATAACCCACGTCATGTTGTCAACATCTCTTAATACTATGAAAAAGAAAAAATCCCTTATATGAGGCAAGTAACATCTTCAATGACCTGATGGATAAAGAGGTCATTTTATTAATAAGCATTAAATATTGATTATTATTATTCGAATAATAAATCGTCGATGCTTGATTACAATACGTAAAAATTGACCTATAGCAGTTGAAACGAAAGGTCTGTAAATGAATTATTTTTACAGAGACATTTAATGAGTAATGACCGATAGAAGGCTGGACTGGATTTTGATCGAATAAATTTGAACCAACACAACACTACTGGCATGTCCACAAAAGTAGCATATAAAAAGGGTAACATTTTATCATTTAAAAAATGCCCACAGGATTCTTTTATAGAAACTCGAGGAGGATGGGATGTTTTTCAGAAGTTTTCTGGCAGAAAACTTCCTTTGGTATCTTTCTGCCTCTGCAGGGTCGATCCTACCTACTAGAAAAGGTTTGGAAATTCTCGGGGCCACGTCCAATCAGGGACTCTATCTTTATTATTATTTTTTTAATGTCAAGTTGTGTTGGAGCTAAAGGGGTATCAAAATGGTTCTATATCCAGGGCCAGAAATTTCCTAGGACCGTCCCTCTCCCACTGAAATATTGATAATAAGAATAACAAGGTGTTCCAGATATTGAGGTTCTCTATAGGCTTGCATCACTAAATCTTTAAACATATGTCAACATCAGGTGGAACTCAATGACCACTGGAACACTGGAATTGGAACATCTTCACTGTGGGGCACTGGTCTGATAGCAGAATCCAAGTTTGAATACTTTAAACTCTTTCTGTTTTTTTATTTATACAGATACGGTTATAGTGCAACAATGGCAATCATCTGAGTGGTTTTTTTTTGGTTCTCTGCACACTATAGGTACACAAAAACCTGAGTTCTTCTCTTGCCTTTAGACCATTCTCTAAGGTGTGTAATGCAAGTAACAAACACAATGGGAGGGCCCACTCTTATAATTCTTTATGAGACACAATTTTAAATATTAGGAGCAATTTTGCAAAAACTGCTTAAGAAAATATATGTTGATTATCTTTAATTTATCATCTCAAAACCTATCTCCGCCCCCACTAACATGAGTATGCCATTTCCAAAAACATCCATACGAATTTTATAGCTCTATAAACAAAAGTTACAAAAAATCGCCCGAAATCGGTCAAAATATTTTGGCTTTTTTGGGCCTCTCTGATAATTTTTTAACTTAAGCTAGTCTCCGCCCCCCCCCTAATATGGCCATGCCATTTCCAAAAACACCCATACCACTTTTGTAGCTCAATAAACAAAAAATGTGATTTTGTCTAAAAGTTGAAAATCGAAAACGAAAAACTCAAAATTTCAAAAAATTCTGACCTGATTGAGCAAAATGGTTTTTTTTATTTTTTTTCAGGGACCCATTAGGTATTCAAGTCAGTTGATATATCCCAAGAAACTTTTCCACTGTTCCCCAGTGTAATATATGAATTTTTGTAAATTTCATTGAAATCCTGACTTCTAGGCAATGGGAATATTCCTGTAACTGAAAATCCTGACGTGATACAGCAAAACGGTTTTGATTTTGAAATCAGCGTACCCAAATTAGTCTAAATCATTTTCACATCTCCAGTAAAAAAAAATATTTGAAATTTGTTATTCAGTGTAATCGTCTGGACTGAGAATTCAAAAATTGTGATACCTCACTTAATTTAGTAGAACCACTTGTAGTTAAACTATAAGGAAGTTAAATAGTAAAAAAATGTTGTTGTAATATTGATATCTTTATTTTTAACCCAGGGGGGGGGGGGGGGCAGAACTCATGTAAACAAAAAGGGATATTTCCAATAATAAAAATCAAAAAAATGTGACGTCATCACTTAGACGATTTGCCTGTATATCTAATATCTACATCATCTAAATAAATAACAATAATAAATAATAATAAGGTGGACTAATATCGATGAAGCCACACAACTTCGTATATAATTTCATATAAAAAAAGATTTTTATGACTCTGTGTAACTACATTCACATGATTTTCAGCAAAAAAATGAAATTGGTTTAATAATATGTTATTTGCATTAGATTTTCAATTTTCAAGGCCGAAACTCAGCCAATTTATTAACATCTGAAAAGGTTTGAATATTTATATTTTTCACTAGTCCATAAAAGTAGTAATCCTTTCTATCAAACAGACAGAAAGATGATGAGAGAAAAGAAAGAGAATATAGATATTTTATGACATAAATCATAACAAATCGATAATGTGACGTCATGTGTGACGTTTCAGTTTTTCTTTTCTAATCAGAGGAATCTAAGCATTGCGTTCTGCGCATTTTGTATTATCTATTATCTTTGAGCTTAACCCATGCAATATCCATTATATCAGTGGTTCCCAAAGTGGGGGGCGCAGAGCAATTGCAGGGGGGGGGGTGCGGGAAAAACGAATGAAACTGCAATGGACTCTGAGAACAAAATGTGCGTATGTCCTTTTTTTGGAGAGGGGGGGGGGGGCGCAAAAATTTCCTATGTACCAAAGGGGGTCCCAGCAGAAAAAGTTTGGAACCACTGCATTATATAGTCATTTAGTGATGAAATATGTCTTATAGTATCATTGAATATATAATTTAGTATATGTATTTTGGAGTCTATGCATTGCCATCGTCTTTCATTTAATATCATATTATTTATTATCCTCCGTGTTTTGATGAATGATAAATATAGTTTTTATTATTTCAAAAATATGGTACATTTTTGGGTTACTTCAAGAATAGTCATTTCACAAACTTTATTCTAACTTCTATATTGACGCTCCTTGAATTTCTTGTGTCATTCTAAATATTTAATCAAATCATTTGAAATGTGGCTTAGTTCAGAGCCTTTTTTATTTGACTGACAAATAAAATATTCTTCGTCCCCATTCTCCATCATTGAAAATTATATGTTAATTATGCAGCGGTGAAACTATCTATGAAAAAATGGTCAAAATAGAATAGGAAAATAATAAACACCATATGGATAGGCATGTATTTCAATTAAATACATATTGTCCATACCATTTTAAATATACATTTAACTAGTTTTATCACATAGCTTAATTTAGATCGTAGATCTTGTTTAGACAATATTTAGGAATATTTCATTAAAATACTGGCCTTTTCAAATGTATTTTGACCGTTTTTTCTTATTATTTTACTCTTTTTAAACTTTTTTCTTTGAAATTTTCCTAGAATATTATTTCTAACATCATATCCCAATCTGCTTCCAATATTAAAATCATTATCCTCTTTGTACTGATTCAAAAGCAGAATGATACTCCATTAAATATTTTATTGTGTATGGCTCCAACACTATTTGTATGCAGTTATCTTCTACGGAGGTATTATTATTGCTTTCTCATTTTGCATGCAATAAAAATCAAGTCTAACTGCAATTGATGGAAAATAGGTCATTCAAACTATACATCAGGGCTATTCAATTGGCGGCCCGCGGGCCAGATGCGGCCCGGAGACGGCCAACATGTTTGGGTCAAC
This sequence comes from Caligus rogercresseyi, assembly GCA_013387185.1. NCBI lineage: Eukaryota > Metazoa > Arthropoda > Copepoda > Siphonostomatoida > Caligidae > Caligus > Caligus rogercresseyi. Next base: position 28,096,485 of record CP045896.1, on the reverse strand, counting down.
ATACACTTGCGAATCGAACTTTTCTCACGTGAATGCAATTAAGAACAGTATCGGTGTTCCCTAACAGACAACAAAATTCACCAGTGCCTTAGGATTGCATTGACATCTTATGAGCCAAACATCAGAGATCTTGTGCAAAACAAGAAATTCCACTTCTCTCACTAAAGTCACCGGCAGCAGTGGGCTAAAATAGCCCTGTTCTGTTTAGCAGCCAGCCTCATGAACAATGAGAAATGTTGAGTTAAATGTTCTATTTTTTGTTTTTTTAATAAAGGAGATGGAGCAGAGAGTTTTTGTGTGCATTTTTATAGGCCTATTCAATTTTGAAAGCTAAAAAGGTCATATAAAATAGGCCTAATAAAAAATAATAAAATAGGCATAGTAACCATCGGCCTAATAATACTAATAGTAATACTACTAATGTTAAATAAAAAAACATAATAATAGACTTATTTGAAAAAAAGTGGCCGCGGAAATTTTGCGGCCCAGCTCAAGATCTTGGATTCCAAATGTGGCCCACTTGGAAAAGTAATTGAATAGCCTGCTATACATGCTACATAAGTGAGAGTTCATTAAGTCATTTTCACTTAAGTACCTTAATATCAATCCTTCATAATCCAAGTCATATTTGTATCCCTTATTAGTAAATATTATAAATTAAACGACCAAGTTCACTTACTTATTGCCAGGGGTGAAGGTGCTGCCGGAATGGTACGGCACCATGATAAAATAAATGCTGTAAACAAATACTAATACTTTATAATCCTAGGATTGCATATTTTTTTCAAATCCCCAATAGGTAATATTATTTTTTATTAATATATAAAACTAACGAGTATTACTACTTATTGGCTGGGGTGAGAGTGTGGCCGGAACTGTATACAACGCCGTGCCCACTAAAGATTCAAGGTGCGCAAACCTCGATACAAAATGTCCAAAACTAAATTTTAATTCCTTTATAATCCCAAAATTACTTAAAAATCAATATTACTATCCATTTCAGGCTCTCGGAATAAAGAATTTTGATATATGTTATATCCATAGATCGGTACACATTAAGGCAGGGGTCGGAAACCTATGACTCGCGAGCCATATATGGCTCTTTGGTGACTGCATCTGGCTCTTGGACAAATCTGAAATTTGTTTGCAGTTGGTCGTTTTTTTAAAATTAGGCTGATGTTAAAGAAGTAGAAAAATAGACTTACTAAAATCTAAATGTTAAAATTGTAAATAAGCTTTCGAAATATTAAAAGTGATTTACGTATTCCATTCCGTCTGTTTTTTCCCCTCACGCTGAAGTTCGCAGGTGTGTCACATCAGCCAATCATAGCTGTCCTATGTACACAAGACATTTTTTAAATCGATTTTTATTGGGTGATAAGTTGACTACGGCGACGTGGGTAGTAAAATTACATCCGCTTTATTTAAACAAGCTGAAGAACCGCGCTACGCGCGGTCTCCAGCTGATAAGGGGGCTGCGCCCCCTTATGATCTCTTTAAGCTCCTTCTTATGAACTCAAGTTGAAATCTGTGAGTTCCCCAGGAGTGGAGAAAAAAAACACTTTTCCATTTCCAGTTTTTATGCCAAAACTCAAAAGTTAATAAGTAAAATAATTTTTTTATCCGACACGAACTTATTAGAAATGTCACACTCTATAGATACTATTTTATAACTTGATGCGATCAACTCAACAGACAACCCACAGAAGGCCCCCCAGAATTTAGGATTTCAAAAATATTCCGCTTCGTCCATGAAATAGGACCTAATATTCAATCCCGGATTTGAGGGTCTTAACGACCTCGGATTCGGATATTGAAAACATCAAAGTTGCTCCATTTTGGAAGCTGAATATGATTGTGCAAAAATAAATTGCGAAAAACTGCAACTTTAAAAAATCCGGATCCCGGCCCAAATATGTTCCGGAGGCCGGACATTGACTTAACCAACCTAGGCTTATTTTGCAAGGCCTTCATTTCGTATATTTTGTTTTGAACTTTTTTTCGTATTAAAAAGTCGCCCCAGAGGTTTTCTTGAATTTCCCGACAGGCCGGTCCGGTTTTCCGGGAAATTTCTGTGGGACCCGATTGGAAACTCTATTCTTAATATACTTTCAGAGTAGCTTTTTTCGAAATGGGAAAGAATCAAAAGTTAAGGAAATGTCATAATCTGGGTCCGGGAGTTTCTGGATCCGGATTTTTTTCCAGATCCAGGTTCTTTGGGCAGAGATGCAGATAACTTTTAGTTTGCGTTCTGTCTCTAAAGCATCTCACTTACGAACTATGGACAACCAAATCTTTCCAACCCTTTTTTCAGGCCTTTGCAAGGCCGCTAGGCCTTAGTTTTGTTTATATTAAAAGATGCCTACGGTCAAAGCCCACAAAACATCTAATTACATCCCGAGCCTCTAACCCTCAAAAATCCATGCAAACCGCTAAACCCTCTCACAGACACAAATCTGGTCTGATCAGAATTTAACCTAGCCCAGAACCATCACAGTGTCAAGATGCATCTCTGTGCCAATTTTCATTTAAAACGGTCCAGTAGTTAAGAGATTTCAGTCCGGACGGAAACACGGACGCTCGCCGCTTATTGTATAAGATTCCAGCTAGCTAACAGTTGTGTACACAACGAAGAAGATGGCTAAGAGAAAGAAAGATGACGATTACCGAACATTTCAAAATGAGTGGACTGAAGAATTTGCATTTGTGGAGAGAGGAGGATCAGCTTTGTGTCCTATATGCAATGACAAAATAGCTTCGATGAAACGTTCAAATATCAAGCGCCACTTTGAGACACGGCATGCTACATTTGCAACGAAATATCCAGCGGGGGACAGCAGAAAGAAGGCATGCGACGAGCTTCAAAGGAAAGCCCAAGCTAGTCAGCAGCAACTCCGTGTATGGGCCAGACAAGGTGACTTCAATTCAGCTAGTTTTGCTGGCGCATTAGCCATTGTGAAGAACGGAAAGCCATTTACTGATGGCGAGTTTGCCAAAAGTCTAATGCTGGATGTGGCCAATGAACTTTTTGACGACTTCACTGACAAAGAAAAGATCATGAAGCGAATAAAAGACATGCCCCTGTCAGCAAGAACCGTACACGATCGCGCCATTATGATGACAAATCAAGTGGAGGAAACACAAGTGAGGGACATTAATACAGCGGTCTACTTCTCGCTCGCCCTGGATGAGTCAACCGACGTAAGTCATGTCTCCCAGTTCAGTGTAATTGCAAGATATGTTGCCGGTGACACACTGCGTGAAGAAAGTCTTGCCGTTTTGCCAATGAAGGGAACAACGAGAGGGGAAGATTTATTCAAGGCGTTTATGGAGTTTGCCCAGCAGAAAAATCTACCCATGGATAAACTAATTTCTCTGTGTACTGATGGTGCTCCATGTATGGTGGGGAAAAACAGGGGATTTGTGGCCCTTCTTCGTCAACATGAAAACAGACCTATCCTCAGTCTTCATTGCATTCTTCACCAGGAAGCACTGTGTGCGCAAATGTGTGGCGAGCAACTTGGTGAGGTGATGTCGCTGGTCATCCGAGTGGTCAACTTCATTGTTGCCAGAGCGTTGCACGATCGCCAGTTTAAAGCACTGCTCGACGAAGTTGGAAATGCCTACCCTGGCCTGCTCCTGCATAGCAATGTCCGCTGGTTGTCAAGAGGGAAGGTGCTCAGCCGTTTCGCGGCTTGCCTGAACGAAATCAGGACTTTTCTGGACATGAAAGGTGTCGAGCATCCCGAGCTAAAAAACACCGAGTGGCTTCTGAAGTTTTACTACCTTGTGGACATGACTGCACACCTAAACCAACTCAATGTGAAAATGCAAGGCATTGGAAATACCGTCGCAACCCTTCAGCAAGCTGTGTTTGCATTCGAGAACAAGCTGGAGCTCTTCATTACTGATATTGAAACGGGCCGTTTACTGCACTTCGAAAAACTGAGGGAATTCAAAGATGCCTGCACAGCAAGTGACCCCTCTCAACATGTTGATACTCAGCAGCTAGCCAACACGACATCAGATCTGTTGCAGTCGTTCAAAGCACGTTTTGGAGATTTTCGTCAGCACACCCTTCTCTTTCGATTCATCACTCATCCCCACGAGTGCGCACTGGATGCAGCGGAGCTCAGTTACATCCCTGGAGTGTCTGTCGGAGAATTTGAGCTTGAAGTTGCTGATCTGAAGGCCTCCGACATGTGGGTGAATAAGTTTAAGTCACTGAATGAAGAGTTGGAGAAACTTGCACGGCAGCAAGCAGAGCTGGCCAGCCAACACAAGTGGACAGAAATTAAAAAAACTTCCACATGCAGACGACCTGATCGTGAAAACGTGGAACGCGCTGCCAGTCACATACAGCACACTGCAGCGAGTGAGCGTGGCTGTATTGACCATGTTGGATCTACGTATGCATATGAGCAGTCATTTTCCCACCTCAAACACATCAAGACCAATCTAAGGTCACGTCTAACTGACGAAAGCCTCAACGCCTGCATGAAGCTGAACCTCACCGCGTACCAGCCCGACTACAAAGCCATCAGTAAAACGATGCAGTCCCAGAAGTCTCATTAATGGTGAGCAGTTTCTTTCTTTTTTTATTATTAACTTCTTGGCTTCAATGTAAAAAAAACGAATTAAAAATAAAAGTATATTCTTATAGTCTAAAATTGAGTCTTTAAAAAATACATACATTTATTTGTATTCATTTTTAATGGTATGGCTCTCACGGAAATTTATTTTTAAAAATGGGCATTTATGGCTCAGTCAGCCAAAAAGGTTCCCGACCCCTGCATTAAGGTATGCTTCTATAGCCGATCACGAAAATTTTATTATGATGAAACTACTGATTACCACACCTTTTTTTGTCGTTGGTAAAAGTGGGCCGAAACGTTATGTACGATGTACCTGCACAGGATTTAAATCAGTACGGCAACTGAACTTATACTAATAAGGTATACAAAACAAGTACCGTCTAGAACTTTCAACCATGCGTATTGTATGCCCTGTAGTCGATCTGCAGCGGTACATAGTGGAAAAGTAAACGCTATTTTTATAAACGAATATTGATTTCTCTCTATGTGTTCTATGGGCATATATGGATGATATTATTTACTGCTTCAATCCACCATCATTGGCTTCAATAGATGCATCTGAAAATAAAATATTCCAATATCAATAGGAACAACTTAATATATTTTGGATATACATAAAAAATAAAAACTGATTTGGAATCCTTGCAATCATACCTACATTTTGCGGCAAATTGTTTGAAAATAGCATTGAAATTAAGGATATTATAGGCGATCGAATGACGAAAAAAAATACTGCATAAGTTTACTAAATAACTTTTGGGCCCGTTGGGCGGATACTTCCCATTATTCGATTTCGTTCAAACTTTCACATGATGATCTCTATGCACTAAAGTAAAATCCTAGGGGGAGCCCAACTCTCAAATCCGAAAAACGTGAAATAAGAATCACCCTAATATATATATATATATATATTATATATTCACTAAAAATACCTACATTGATTTTGGCAAAACTTAATAAAACACACTGGGCTAAATCCCACAGTATGTCTATGATTCAATAATCAATAAGGGAGCTCGATAGCCTTGCGTGTTAAGGCGTGTTCAACTCTCAATATTGGGGGCGCAGGTTCGAATCCCGAGAGGGGATGGTCATTTTTGGTCTACCTCATTGATAAGATCCTAGGTTCGATAGACTAATTATAATGCTTATTTATATCCTATCGGATGCAATTCTATCGAACCATATAGGCAAAAAAATCAATATTTGCATGAGTAGTTATTATTCATGAAAATTATATGATTGATAACTACTTTCTAGAATAAACTCCTTCAATGCACAACTATAAGAATATAATTCAAATGGATTTCCTTTTATTCTTTTCTTGGAAAAATGCATTGATAGAACTCCTCCTTTACCTAAGTGAACATATTTTTAAGTAAAAGAATGTTTAATTAAATATGCATGCCCTAATTATATTTCCGGACAAAGGAAAAAAACAGCGCTTCATTTCCATGAAAGTATTAATCCTTATGGACAAGGATTCTATTTTAGACATTATAATTTACAGGCTTGTGAGCGTTTCGATTTTTAATCCATCCGTTTGACTCCTGAAGGTGGAAGGTCAATTTTAGTCAAGCTCATTGATAAGATCCTAAGTTCAATAGACTAATTTCGATGTTTAAATGCTTATATCCAGACTAATGCAAATATATCGAACTAAATAGGCAAAACAACTACTCAAACCAATAAGACACAAAGTGTTAAAAACTACCTATACCGCAGCCGTCATATATGGGGCCCTCACCCACAAAATCCCTTCCGTACCCGACAACTCGTTTACTCTCAATTCGTGGGAAATAAAATATTCCCAACGAAATCTCTCTGCCATTTTAAGTTAATTAATAAATTATTAAAGTTTTAGTACCTATAAACATTTTAATGTCTATTTTAGTCTTTAATTCAACGCTATGCTTCATTATTATAATGCATATTTAAGTTTGTTATTAATCTAAGTTTGTCATACCATTGTGATATTATTGGTTTAGTTTATTATAATTTGTGTTATTTATTATTATTATTATATATATATATATATATATATTGATTGATACGGTATAACTTCATTATGTAACATAATTATCTTTAGATTCAACTCTTATTTAGAATCCTAAAATTCGACACCCCAATTTAGAGGGTAGATATTATAAAATATGTTTATATTAGATTACAAGTTTTCGTAAAAGGGAGACTAAAATTGGGGTATGAAAATTAGTATAACAAAATATAGAATTAAATTAGAATAGTAACACAACATTTGGAAAACAAAACAGATTCCAATATTGACCTACACCGTTGTATTGTAAAATGATTTTTGTACTTTTTATTTTTTTAACAAAAGAATATTCAAGAAGGACTCAGTATTAACTCAAATATATTTTCCTTTATAAAAATAATATACATACATAAAAATCACAACTAACTTTAGATATAATTTTTGAATTTTGTTTATTAAGGATTAAAAAAAACATATTTATCGGAATTTTTATAAACAACCAGTACCATTGATATAACTTATACGTTATACATTATCAGTATCTTCTTCACCTTCGAGATGATTGTTTTCACATCGAAGGTTATTGTGAAGAATTATCATTTTTCAGCATTGGATTCGGAGAGTCTATTCCTTCGGTCATTCAAAATTTGACCAGCTGTTGAGAATAGTCTCTCCGAACTGACACTTGTTGCTTGGACACTTAAATACTCGAAAGCTAACTTTGAAAGAAGTGGATATTTCATTCGATTTGAATGCCACCATAAAAGAGGCATCACATATTTGTTGACTGGCTGTTCTGTTAAATAGAGATTTAATTCATTTTCTGCGTTAGCTCGATTGCGATCGTTAGATGAGACACTTTTATTCGCTTCTTCGAATAAATCACCCCAAATACAGTTGACATTGGCACTGGAAGGGATTTGCTCCAATTCTTCATTGTCGATTTGAATATCATGTGAGGACTGATGTGACGAAAGCAGCTCCTCCTTTAGTTTTTGAATCGTAATATCTGCGATTGTACTGTCTCTAAATCTCCTCTCTTTTGAAACCTTGGATCAAGGATGGAAGATTTGGCAAGGACGGATACTTCTTCTATACCAGAAAATCGGTGATTCAGCTCATCTAATAGGGTAAAAGATAAATTATATCCAGCACTGAGGTTAGAGAATTGGCTCCTATTTACAATGTTGCTGTAAGCCTTTAACATTTGTTTTGTCATGGGAATCATTTTGGAGGATGACACATTCTTTTCTTCACAGAGTTCTTGAGTGACGAAATAAGCAATGGCTAGTGATTTTACGATGTCTTCTAAATCTGACCATTCTTTCGAGGAAATATATATATTATTCTTTTATCTTTGATGTTACTTAGGAACATAATCACAGCAGCTTTTTGATCTAATATCCTTTCCATCATGAGGTATAGAGAATTCCATCTACATAGTGGGCACGTCTTGCTTAAGGATTTTGAGAGGCGGTCGTTGTCCAACACATTCTTGTGCCCTCTGAAACTCGAGCTTTAGAGGTAGAGACTTCTTCGTCAAACGAACAATGTTGGATAATTTAGAACGGAGGTCCTTGAGCTTCGAAACTTTTTTATAGCGTCACAGACACCAGATTTAGTTTGTGAGCATAGCATCCAATGTGATCCACGTCAAAAGGTAAAGTTAAAATGGAATTTCGCATATTCCCTGCATTATCCGTGGTTATACTAATAACCTTATCTTGGATGTTATGCTCTAGAATAGTATTCCGAAGAAAGTTGGAAATATTGATGGCAGTATGTGCCTCCATAAACGAAGAACATGCGATACATTTCTGCTTCGGAATAGGAATATTGTTGTTGTTGGGTATAATATATAATGAGCAGTTAGACTAATGTAAGCATGGGTGTTCACTTTACTTGTCCATAATTCGGACGTGAGAGAAACTGATTCGGCATTCAAAATTTCTGATGTGACTTCATCCCGATCTTCTTGAAATACTTTTGGCAATAGCGTATTCATTATCGTTCTTCTTGATGGAATGTCATAATAAGGATCTAATGATTGAATGAGTCTCGGAATCCTTTGCAATCAACCATATAGACTGGCTTCAAGTCTTTCAAAATCATAGTTAATAATTTTCGATCCAGGTCTTCCTTCCTTCTTTTAGAATGTTTCATTCTAGGCTGCTGGAGGAACGTTGTCATCGAAGGCTGAGTTGCAATAACTTTATCCATTTTTTCGGGATGATGGGATCGAATATGGTTTGTCATGGTTGAAGTAGAGCCTCCTCTTAATTTATAACTTTTTGAACAATAATGGCATATTGCTTTGTCTCCAGATACTGATCGCTTATAAAATTCTAAACTAATGATTTCCTTGTTTTCTTTTTTCGTTAAATGAATCCGTCTTCTTTGAAGAAATAGAAGTTGATGTAGAAGGTTCTATAGGACTATCATTCATTGAAGTTGATCCTTCGTCTTCCATGATTAAGATCTCACTCACTTCCATTGGTATTAATAGTATACTTGTCTGTACAACATTCAAATTGAACTGATAATATAATAAGATTTTTTATGAAGCAGGGGAGCCAAAAGTAAAGGCTATTAAAATTAAGAACACCACTTACCTATTTCAAGAGGTTTTGATGAATATTAGAAAATATTATGGTACACATTATTTATATAATTAATAAAATATCGGTAGTAACATAGTTTTGATATCTGATGAGGTTTTGTTGTGTTTTCATAAGTTCTGCTTTTTTATGGTCAATGTATGTGTAAAAAATTAATATAATTATATCTTCACATGTAATCAAGAGAACCGTTCTCCCGTACTCATACGATTAGCATGGGTCTGAGCACTGAAAATTACCGTGAGCACGGTGCACAAAATGATTGACGTGTCTGAACTAACAACTGGTACTCCGAGTTAGGAATATTCGCTCGAGCCATTTGACAAATATACCTAACAAATTAAGGTTTTGTCGTTCAGATCGATGAATCTGTGATGGCTAAACAGAAATACTATGTCGGCCATTTGGTTCCATAGATACTTATATTCGGAGGAATTTGGTTTCCAATTCGGAGGTTATTGTCCTGCAACAAAAGAAGGTTTTCTTCCTTTGGTAAGATTAACAAAGTTATAGAAAATACATACATATGTTGAATTATAAGTATGGGTTATTGTTTTATAGGTTTATAATGACAATGCTACTACACTTCTTCTTTGGAAAACATATTTAAGTAGTATTTACTATTTAGTACTGTTTCTTTTATTTCGAGAACATAAATATGTTAAATATATACACACGTACATTGATTTGAAAATAATAAACAAACATGTACTAATGAAAATCAACAAAACGTCGTCAGATAATAATGCTATTGTAAATGCTTATAATATCGGTCTACGGTCTGGACCGATTTAATTATTACATACGGTCTGGACCGAATTTAATTCGTCTACGGTCTAGACCGAAATATCGGTCTGTATCGGTCTAGAAAATATACTTCAGACCGGACCGAAAATCAAATCGGTCTGAGACCGTGTCTCAACACTATTATATATATATATATATATATATATATATATATATATATATATATATATATATATATGGTTCTTATTTTTCAAATGTTTGAAATGTTAGCGACTTTGAGCATTTTCTGTTTCTTGGTGATAAAAGAAGACGACATACAAAGTTTGAACAAAATCGGTCAACATTACGAGGTCGCGCAACGAGGTCAAAGTTTTAAAAATTAGTAAAAATATAGTTTTCCGCAAATTTCTTCAAAATGGTGGACGTTACAGACTTCAATAATAATTATTAATTTAAAGGAAATCTAATTTACTACCAGACGTATGTTTGATGTTTTTTAATAAAACAAAGTTTTCAGTAAAAACAAAGCAAGAAAGGAGTGATATTGTTAGCTTATTTCATAGCTTTTTGTATCAATTAACTTCACTCGCCTGTAGAAGAGACTTGTACGCTTCAGAGTAAATAGTACTTTTAAGTTTAGTAAAACTTAGATGATAAATCCAAAAATGACCTTAGTTGCATTCTATCAATTCAGAATTCAGTACAATCTGAGTTTACATCATATGATTCAGAGCCTGTATTGACCTATAAGAAATCGATTATGAAAAAAATAAATAAT
>CP045896.1:28044386-28085651 GCA_013387185.1 Caligus rogercresseyi | reverse complement strand
ATATAAAAGATAACTGTAAATAATTTCTTTAACCTAACATACATACAAATATCAAATGTATTCTATATTTCCTTATTCTAAATTAATTTTCTACTTATTGTGTATGGAAAGGTTCAGTACACTCAGAATGTAAAGGTACATCAACATTTTAGTGATATATTCTGGAGGAAAACTGGTGACGTTTGAATTCGATCTACTCTCCTTGACCTCCAATGTTGCCCTCTATTGTAGCCAACGTCATTGTAGCAGGCCTGCTGGCTGTACTCTAGGATCTGTTTTTCTTAAAAATCCCAACTTTTTGAAATACCAATTGCTATAATTATCTTATTTTCTCAAAATTATATGTCTTTTTTTCCTTTTGATATATTCTCCTTGGACAAACGGCTTGGGAATTTACACTTTATGCAAAATTTGGCATCACATTTTTTTTGGAACGAATTCTCACTATATAATAGGATACATTATTGTCAAAAGGTCCACCCGCCTACGAGCATATTGTAAAATACTAATACAATTGGACATTTCGACATTTATGTGTTTTCCTTTGACCTTATTCCACCTGATAGCTGTTGAAATGGATTTTAATTTTTATTTGAGCTACTGTGACAAGCTTGTTATTTTTCCACAAACGTAAGTGAAATATTTTTTCCATGTAGCCTCGTTCCTTTTTCATCTTGGTCATTCTTAGCATCAATGAGGTACACTTCCTACCACATTGCAATTTGTGTATTAATATTTTTTTGCAATATTTTCAAATGAAGATGGAGAATTTCCTCATGAGTGCACTTTAAAATGATAAAAAAAACGAAAAAACATACTTTATTCGATTATGTTTATGATTTTTTAAGGAACTGATCAAAAACCATAAGTTATGTCATAAAATTTAATTTCATGTATTTATAGACGAGTGGCAGGATATCCTGCCACTAAAGTTTGTTGCACCACAAATAAAAAAATAAAATAAAAAGTGAACAAAATATTAATGTCATGTTATTTTTATACAATTCAAGAATCCGATTAGCTAAATTCTTGAACAATTTCGATCTGAACTATACTAATACATGGCTATATTTTATGAGACATAGCAATTCAAACAATTCTTACTATACTACTTGTGTTCAAAACTGAATTGACGAAACAATATTATATATATGGCAATGAACATTATTACTTAGTTAACCTAAAATGTATTAAGAACAAGTTTAAAACTTAAACAAAGAAAAATATTAGATGGAACTTTTTCTACGTCATTTAAATTGAATGGCAGGAAAACCTGCCACTCGTCTTTAATGGGTTAATAAAACAAAGTTTTCAGTAAAAACAAAGAAAAAATGGAGTGTGTATTGTTAGCTTATTTCATAGCTTTTTTGTATCAATTAACTTCACTCGCCTGTAGAAGATGACTTGTTCGCTTCAGAGTAAAATAGTACTTTAAGTTTAGTAAAACTTTAGATGATAAATCCAAAAATGACCTTGGTTGCATTCTATCAATTCAGAATTCATTACAATCTGAGTTTACATCATATGATTCGGAGCCTGTATTGACCTATAAGAAATCGATTATTAATAAAATGAATAATAATGTGTTTTTTAGATTTGCGTCAAGATATCCTCTCAAAATTTTACTTTGTCTCTGACGCATTTATAATCCATTATATGCGTCATTTGTACGCGAGATATGCTTTTTTTAATATCTTATTAAATTGACATGATTTAGCATACCAAAATTTAAAGCTGGTTACCAAGCTTTCATTTGATATGTTTGGTGTTCTAAAAATCGCTATATTTTAAGAGATATAAGCAAATACATACTGCTCCCCCAAAAAGATCAATTTTTGGGGAGAGTACGTGCAAAAATGTATTTGCTTATATCTCTTAAAGTATAGCGATTTTTAGAACACCAAATATCAAATGAAAGCTTGGTTAACCAGCTTTAATATTTTGGTATACTAAATCATGTCAATTTAATAAGTAGAGAGTTATATGTACATTAAAAAAGCCTATCTCGCGTACAAAATGACGCATATAATGGATTATAAATGCGTCAGAGACAAAGTAAAATTTTGAGAGGATACCTTGACGCAAATCTAAGAAACACATTATTTTTTATTTATTCATAATCGATTTCTTATAGGTCAATACAGGCTCTGAATCATATGATGTAAACTCAGATTGTACTGAATTCTGAATTGATAGAATGAAACCAAGGTCATTTTTGGATTTATCATCTAAAGTTTTACTAAACTTAAAAGTACTATTTTACTCTGAAGCGAACAAGTCATCCTTTACAGGCGAGTGAAGTTAATTGATACAAAAAGCTATGAAATAAGCTAACAATACACACTCCATTTTTTCTTTGTTTTTACTGAAAACTTTGTTTTATTAAAAACATCAAACATACGTCTGGTAGTAAATTAGATTTCCTTTAAATTAATAATTATTATTGAAGTCTGTAACGTCCACCATTTTGAAGAAATTTGCGGAAAACTATATTTTTACTAAATTTTTAAAACTTTGACCTCGTTGCGCGACCTCGTAATGTTGACTGATTTTGTTCAAACTTTGTATGTCGTCTTCTTTTATCACCAAGAAACAGAAAATCCACAATGTTGCTAACATTTCAAACATTTGAAAAATAATAACAACCCTAATGTCCATTGATGATTTATTTTTAAAAGTTACTTCGGAATATTTTTGAACTGAAAAAAATAAAGCTTCTTTTATTTATAGTTTGATCAAAGCAATTCCTCGAAATCATATGTTGAGTAAACATATGGCTTTTCAACACGTTAAGGCCCTGATATTATTCAAATGTGTGTATCGCCGAGTAAACAAAAGGATTATATTTCTTCTTTAAGAGCGCAATGTATGCAGAGTAGATTCTGTTTGAAGAAACTCTATGAAAAAGGGGAAAGAGTCTATGTATACAATTAAATTAATACACAACTTTTATTTGACTAAGGTTGTGGACAAATTTAATTCTGAGAAAAAAAAATATATCAGAATATAAATTTAGATAATGGGAGTATTGATAGTGATATTTTGCACAATTGTAGGACATAAGTGATTCTAATATGGCATTTCAAAAATAGAAATGTAGCATATAGATTGAAAAACCAAGATTTTTTGACTTATTGACTTAGCATTTACTGGTCCTCATTTGTGAATTACAGACGATAGCATGATAGTCAAGTAGTCCTGGCTGTTACAAAACGAAACAGCCCAAGATCTTATGGGTTAATGAGTATTTTCGATGGGGCCCTTTGTTTTAGTTTTTTTTATGTAGGTATATAAAGTGATATTAAGAATGCGTCAACAAGAATTACTCTCCACCACTTGTGTTCTCCTTGCCAGTTAACCTTATTATTTACTGGCCACGAATAGGATGGTTTTGGGGGCTCGGATCAAGCGTGTATGGACAATTATGGTAGCTCAGGGCTTATAATCTATCTCTAACTGAACTTCGGGCTCTGGGTCTCATAATTATGTCATAACATTGGGATTTCAAAATAAGCATTTTGGGTTCCAAGATTCACAAATAATAAAATAAATTATTTTTTTTGTAACAAACCTCCACAATTATGTGTAATCTAAAATTTCTTATTACATCATATGCATGGATTCTTTAGAATATAACCTCTATATTACGCTCAGCGTTGTAGATACTTAAAATGCAATTAAATCTTAAATTAAAATGATTATATACAGAAAACAAAAAGTTAAATTTGTGTTCTTCTTAAGCATTTGAGTTGCATTGCTTCAATAATAATATATTCATTTTATCCATGATAAATAGAGTCTCCTCCTAGATCTGTTGCAGAGGAAAAACACATCCTATACACTACTTACTTGAGATATCTGGAGAGATACCCGACTCATCTGAGGTAGCTGAGGACAAGTGAAAGAATTTCGGTGGCGGAGATTGAGACTGGCGGGGTCTGTGTACATCAAGGGGCGGCGAGGTTCGAAATTGGACTGGGGTCGTCACGCCGAGAGTATATTTGTCGTCTTCAGAGGAGCCGGAACTCACGGGTCGTATCACAAATGCTGGAGACTGAGTCTGAGAAGAAAGATATAAATAAAAGGTACAAAATATGTAGGACTTCAGTAGTTTATTAATAACTTTTCTTTATTTCATTTCTCTTTCGAAAACACAATCAATTTTATATGAAAAAGTCACTAAACCTAAGCGAAATTGGGTGTAGCAAAATTAAATCAGTAAGACATAATCACTAAATCCAAACAAGATGCAACTTTCCATTGAATCCCAAAATATAGTTTTACATTATTATCATAATGTGATTTCTCTATTTTAGTTCTCTTTCTCAAGCAAAACAATTTTTGCAAAAAATGTCAATGAGCTGAATGAAATACTTACCAATAAAAAATAAATGTTAAATATTTTTTCTTTAATTTAGTTATCTTTATCAACCTAAATTAATTTTGGAAGAAAGAATTTCTAAATCTAAACGAAATTAAATACTTTCCATTGAGTACCAAATGTCATTTTATATCTATTAGTTGATTTAAAAAATATATAAAAATAGTGGTATAAATATATTGTCACTTCATACTTTGCTGTCTTCATCGAGCATGTTTGATTAAATTAATATTTCATAAGCCATGGTACCTCCTCCTAATAGGTTTGTTTTGATTCTTGAGTAACACCGCCACACCAAAATTTAGTCCGCCATAAGTCGGTTGACCGAGTCATTATACATATATGGTTAAAAATGGAAGCTAAGCAGCGATCCATTTTTTTCGCTCCTGGACGAGTAGTGTAGGAAACTTCAGATTCGTTTATTCAAAGAAATTGTTCGTGGGTGGGAGGGGGAGTCCGAATTATTTCGAAAAAAAAATCCCTAACCCTACTGATTCGCAGTTCAAATTTACGGACTGATTCGAGGGTTCGGAACCACTCCGCTCTTGGAATAAAATATCATGGTTTACTATGACCAAAAACTCAATTTGTTGAACTCTTGGATGATTTTACTCTCCAAGAA
Organism: Caligus rogercresseyi; assembly: GCA_013387185.1. Taxonomy (NCBI): domain Eukaryota; kingdom Metazoa; phylum Arthropoda; class Copepoda; order Siphonostomatoida; family Caligidae; genus Caligus; species Caligus rogercresseyi. The sequence continues at coordinate 28,080,648 of CP045896.1, read as the reverse complement.
ACAAGCAAAAGTACGTTTGGAACCAATAAAATAACATAAAATGCTGAAGCAATATATTGTTGCACTGAATATTGAGGTATTCCTCCTTATTATCTCCGTTGTTGGGAAAGACAGCAGCTCAAAGAACTAAATCTATCTTTCTTTCTCATGAAATAGGGCATAATGCGGTTACATCAATCCAGGGCTGGAACTCGGTAAAAAAAAAATATATCGTCCGTATCAGTATTCGGAAGCATGTTGTGCTCAATCAGTAGATAAAATAACTAGCCTAAGTAATAGTGCGATATCGTACTTCAGTGAATGCTGTTGAAATAATTCATTTTTTGGAGTGGGGATATAATTCAATTCCCAAGAAATCCTCCACGGGGCCATGCAATCAAGAAAAAATATAAATCTATCGATTGATACAAATCATGTAATCTGTAGCGATATTAGTTAGATTTCTAAAGTTCAAAATGATCGGTAGCAGGGAATAAAACCCGTCGCGGGTACAACCGTCTACCAATATGTAATCTCAGATCTGTGGATGTCGTATTACTCTATGATAAAAGTAAGAAATCTCTCTCTCTCTCTCTTTGGTTCTTTGTGTCGATGTCTTTTCCAAACGGATATCATAACAAATACGTCAATATTCAGGGCATATTGATTCGGTCCTCAATTTTCTCTATGGTAGAGAGGAAAGAGAGATGACATCTCCCTCCGTGGTTTTCATTCTTCCTTACCTCCGATTCCGAGTCATCCGAGGCTTCCATTTCACACCACTTCCGCTTTTCCGCGGCGGCACCCGAATTCGCAGAGGAGGAAGAGCTGGATAGACATGAATGGCTTCCCCGACGAGGTCTTCGGGGCTCCGATGCAATGCGGACTTTTTATTCTCACTGATGATTTCCTTGAGCTCCTCTTCCGAGGAGTACTGATCCTCATTATTATCACACGGTGGGGGAGGACTGCTCCCGGATGTCGTCACACAAGGCAAAGAGGAGCTGCCCTGCGAGACGCGAAAAAAGGTTTTACGAAGCTCAAAGCGACGACCCGTAAAGGAAACTAAACAAAGAAGAAAATGAAGGAATAAATAAAAACTAATGAAAAGAATCAATATTAAGACGAAAATCATCATTCAATTAAGCTCCATCATGGCTCCAAACTCTCTTTTGTTTTCTTATTTTAGCTGTCTTGGGAATAGAAAGAAAGGGAACCCAGCAATTGGTATACAGTGATTTCGTCACCCTACGTTATGGTGCATACCTTAAAACAACGTCACCGGGTGTTATTACTTACGACATTTCTCTCCCCCCCCCCCAAGACTTGGATCTATCTTCATCGCTTCATAAGACTATCTATTTCGTCATGAAAGCGATCTAGGATCATCCATTATTATTAAGTTTAATGGCTTAGACACAATTTGCCGAATCTTAAGTCGGTATCGGCAGTCATAAAATAATTGGGTTACAATTGAAACAAGAATTATAATAGGAATCTAGGGTATATTTCTACTTTATCATGCGGTAAATGATTGCCAGAAAAGTAAAAAAGGAGTGTATGACATGGAAATTAAATCATTGTTTGTAAAGGTCAACAATAAATTTAATTTAACACATCCTTTAAGACATTTATAGAATCACACGTCGCCCAACAATATTAAAATATAAATTGGATTTTCAAAAAACCCTACTGAAATTGCAAATCTGCTTAATACATTGGATATCAAGTCAATATTGAGATCGATAGTGAACTATCTGTTCGTTTAGAGTCACTCACATTGAGCGACACATTGATGTTAAGATTGACCTTCATTTAAAAAAATGTATTAAATGGAGTTGCTAGGGATATTTAATTAAGATCATTATTTTCTAATGTTTTTATATTTTTTGACAAAAAATATTTAAGATTTTATGTAGGTGAATACATATTTATGATACGTTTGGATATTTGTCTTGTAACTTATCGACCATACTATTTTGATGGCAAAAGACACATCTATTCCTTGTTTTACTTAATTTTATTTCAACGATAATTAAGAAGGTAATAACATTTATTTGAGGAACAAAAATCCTCAATGCATGAATGTTTTTTACTCTATTGAAACAAGTCAATTTAATACATAAAAAACATTAAACACATTGGGGGACATCGAGAAAAGGAACTTTTAGGGTGTTCATTTCGAAGAAAATATTCTCGTAGCAGTCGTTAGCAAGTACTTTATAAGTATTTATCTTCATTGTAAGCTACATGATTAGATTAGCTATTTATTGTTTAATATAAATTAGCTCATTTTTAATCAACGCAAAAGCAAACAAAGAGTTAAGGAACCCAATTTGAGCCCACACAAAAGGAATAAGTGACTTTCTTTATTTTATTGAACGATTAGCAATAAAATATGGACCATACATTTTAAATTATGCCAGACTTCTACCAGCCTATACTGGATTAAGATCAGGTGAGGCAAGGGACTAGCTAGAGCTTTAAATAAATATTTAAATTTAATTTATTTTCTACTTCATGTTGGAATGGTGTGTATCAGTCGGGATCTAAATAAGCATCATAGCGTTATTATTGATCCGTTTAGCCTATGTTAATTATAATTGAAATAATTGTTTGATCAACGCGTTTCATGGCTCATAGCCATGTTGTGCCCAAAATCTTTGATGACGGGATAAAATATTATCAGCAAAATACGTTCAAAATAAATATAAAGATACAATAATAGCTAACTATTAATATGGAATGAACATTGGATAAGCAAAGATCAAACAACGAAGTATTTCGAAGTGTCCAAATTAATGCAGGAATATATATATAATATATAATTGTGTATTAGTAAGTCATCCCATAGGATATGATAAATATTGAATCCAAGGCTGTATTCCTTGATTCTAAGGCTCTATTGCATATCTCCATCCCAATGGAAGCAAGTCGTCTGATTCATGAAGTCATAAGTGACTTTCATCTCTTTTCAAATGTATTTCTAGCCTATTCCTCTGTGAATTCAACATTCAAAGTGTCCAAGGAAAGTGAGTTCTTCTTTCCAAGGGGCAAGGACCCTCAAGTGGTCCAAAGAGCTTTGGACCAAGTTCTTTGTCTGTGGCAAGTGGCAAGTGCCTCTCAAGTCTCAGCATGAAGGAAGGAAGCCTGTCTCACGTCGTCAATTAGGGACTTGTTCTTCTCCAGTTGAGAGGCCTCCCTCCCTCCCTCCTCCCGTTCTCATTTTCATACCTTCCTCTTCAGCATCGTCGCCTCTCTCGTCGTCGGACTCTGTTCCAGAGTCATCTCCTTCCTAAAATGAATACAATAAAGTCAGTGTTGTTCATGGATCCCTCCAGACTCCCTCTTACCCGATCCTTTTTCCCCCGTCTCCTGGAACATGGCATCCCCAGATCCTCTTCACTCGCCAAACTCTGGCCTTCAAGCTTCTTAGCAAGGAATTGAAGACTCGTGCTCATTCTCGAGGAGACCCAAACGTGGAAACACAACACAAGACGTGGACACACTACCAAAACACACAACGACACACACACAGAGGGAGAATGATGATGGATTGGAGTCTTAACGACGCGTCAACACCATGAGAGACGCCCAGTGGACTCGACTTCTGTGTCGGGATGAGGGACTCGACAAGGGTCAAGTGAGTGGATGACGCGTGAGGAGTTGGCCTGAAAAGCTCCACCAGAGACTGGAGAGAGAGAAAGAGAGACACGACAAGCAGAAGAAGAATAAGAAGAATAATCAGAAGAAGAAGAAATCAGAAAGAGACTTGAGCGTAGCGTGTGCGCGTGGAGATGTGCTGTCTGTGGATGGAGGTGCTGTATTTATAGTAAGAGGAGTTGTAAAAAGAAGCAAAAGAAGAGGAGCCTCGTAGTATAGTAGTAGTAGTATTAGGAAACTTACTATTTACTATTACACCAGAGAAGAAGAAGGAATTGTAAGAGGGCGCGCCCGGCTATCTCTGCCCCCCCCTCTCCTTCCCTTCCTATGTACACTGACAGTCCCTTAATAGGTACACTCCTGCAAGAGTAAGTTGTAATAATAATAATACTACTACTTTACTACTAACCACTACAACACTCTTGTACTCAAGAAGGGAAGAAGTCCATCCGCACTCCTTCCTACGATTAACAAGCATCCCGTCAGACCACTCACACAACATATAATAACCTATATGTGTTCCCTCATGTTTTTAAACACACGAACCAGACACGAACTAAATCAATTCACTAAAAAAGACTTGAGTTTACTATTATTGCACGGTCATGCTTCGCTTTATAAGGAGTATTCTACTTCATATTTTATTCTAAACAGAATACGCGTAGGGAAAGAGAAAGGGTTGTGTAGCACCAGTGACGTCATAGTTTAAACAAAAATAATAATGTGTTTACTTTTATGGATACTTGTTTGTACGTTTCTTCCTTTTTCTGTCACATACCATTGTCAAAAGAGAAAAACACATCAAATAGGGTCAATACATGTCATGGAATGATAGCAAATATTTATTTTTTATGTATAAAAGGTTTCGTATGGCGTCATTGGCTATTAGATTATATGTTTCTCACTTTTACTACTCTCTGTAACATGTTATATGTACTTTGACTCACGTACTATGTCAAAAGCTGTGTATGCTCGGGTGAGCTCTCAGGGGATCTCATTGTTAAAAGGTGCTTAGTTATAAACTCAATGGAAAGAAGGCAGGATGATTATTGTCAATAAGAAAATAAATATAAAAATATAAGAATGGAGCCTCATACTGGGTATATGGAAAAAGTTATATGGACACAAAAAATATATATATACTCATACAAATAATGCTACACATACCATTTAAAAAAAATCCTCTAACTTTTGTAAGAGGACTCCCTGACATTTTTATTGTAGGAGCAAAAGAACAGCCATTTTAAATTTAGATGAAGAAAATAGCATTTTGCCGTACAGTAAAATAATATTTTTCTTGCATGTTCAATAAAAGCTCTTCATTGTATTTTTTCATAGGACGGAGGGCTACATATCTATGTTTTTAGGAAGGGCCCTCTCTATTGTAAGAGCCTTTCATTGTCATGATATCGAATGCTGGAGCAGTAAGCATGGCTTGAAAAAATCAGCTGCTCCTACTAAGGGAGAGTCCATTTATAGGGGAGGCAGAGAGAGAGAGAGAGTTTGAAGGGAACCCATTTTAAATATGCGATTCTCTCATTGGTTGTTGATGTTGTAGTCTGGTAGTAAAAATAGTTAGGGATGCATTTAAGAGTTTGATTTGTTTGAAGTAGAAATGGGATATAATTAACTCTTGTTTTATGATTATGACAGGGGGTTAGTTCAATAAAAGTAAGGGATTTAAATATTTAGTTTTTTGGCCAATATTTATAAAGAATATTGATAATAGGGATGTTTTTTTAAAAAGAATGTTCGGTTTGATGGAAGTCCAGATTAAACTAAGTAGTTCGGCTACTCCTTTCTCATGGGTTGCTATTTATGTAGGCATATATTTCTGTGAAGAATAGGGGTGACTCCTGGGTTGTGTTTGCTTAGAATTTCTCATTGAGATAATAAGTGAATTCTTCTTTCTAATTGGTTTGTGTACGTGTAGCCTTTTCCCATTGACGCTTATGTAATGTTGCTGTTGATAGACTTATGATGAATTACATACAGTAGGAATGTGTTGTTGGGTTCAAGACTCCACGATGGGAAAATTCTAATGAGCGATGTTATTGTTTTAAAAAGGAAATATAGGAAAATGAATTTCTGCTTCGCTAAAGTATACCTTGGCAACGTTATTAGGAAGAAACAGCCCAGGAAAAAAATGGTATAGGGAAAAGAGCCTAGGAAGAAGTGACACATGATAGAAAGGAAAATTATGACGCATGGAAGAAAATACCTAAAGAGGCAAGTAGTTGAGTGAAATACACTTAAGTATCATTCTAAGAAATAGTGTTTGTATGATAGTTACTTCCTCTCAAATACTTGCCTACTCATGTATTTGGGCCATTTTTGTGGGTCATCATTTTTCTTTCTATTTTGGTCATTTCTTCCTGGGTCATTTCTTCTGGACAAGCTTGGAGAATATGGTGGCCTCTTCAGTTAAGAGCAGGCTTGTGGGCGTTCGCAACCTTAGCGTTCGTCAGTTTGCCCGTTCGATTAAAAAAATTGTTTAGCCGTTCGTCCGTTCAATTTTTTACCGTTCATCTGTTCGTTTTGCCGTTCGTCCGTTCGTTGAAAAATATCAATTATTTCCTATTTCAAATTTAAAAAAATTCCATTATTAAAAAAACGTCCTCACTTTCATCCCAGAATGACTCGCAGCAATTTCATTTTTTTTTTGGTTAAAAAGCCGCCTTCACTTTTTTCTGAAGTGACATAAAAACATTCATTGAATTTATTTCCAAAAAAAACCGGCCACACTTTTGAAAACAATATAAATTAAACGGTCGAACGCCAACCAAAAAATCCGTTTATCCGATCATTTATATTCCGTTCAAGCGTTCGATTTTGAACGTGCGTTCGCGAACGGCGTTCGTTTTTCCGTTCAACCCTGGTTAAGAGTAGGAATTTATCATCACCATTGATCACTTATTTCCTGAGCCATCTCTTTTCCAAGTTAATGCTTGCATTCCTACAAATGGTTCCGGCTCTATTCATCCGGTAACGACTTGTATAAGAGATGTTGTTTTATAATTTATTATGATATTTTTTGCATATGTGCGAATAATTCCTCTCATAAGACCATTGTTCAGCTGTCAAATTCTGATTGCAAAGGAAAAGGATATTTTTTGAGATATTATTGTCCAATGTTTCCCTATAGACCTAAAGTAGGAATAAGGTTTGATATGAGTCTACATTTGTGCAACTCTAATGCTGTAGCTGGTAGAATTTGGAGCAATTATCCTATACATAAGGTCGATGCATCTCAGTCAACACTGGTAAGAATGGGGGACGTCATACCTTATGTCGAAGGTTGAGCCTCCGTTGGCCTCAAAGAAGAAGAATCGTAAAAAGGCATGATGCTATCTTTGGGTGTAAACCCCCTAATGCTTACTACTTACCACGTTTTTCCCAAGAAATTGGCTCGACGGAGTATTTGAAAGAATCTGTATAAGAGGAAGGACTCATTTAAGCCAGAAATGTTCAAGTATGCAGTATGCACTTTGGTGATGATAGTAGGGTGGGCAAATTTTGCCTTTTTTGCTAAAATGAATTAAAGCCTTGTTGTTTTTTGGCCAAATTGTGTGCAGATTCCAAATGGGCCAAAAAAATTGACTTACGATGACGATTGACGTCGCTAACGCTCAAAAAATCAAAATGGCCGCCAAAATGATGTAATTTCAGTGAGAATTTGATTTTTTGAATAAACATCACATGTACATAAGATGTCTAACAAGGGGTTTGTATGGTCAAGGATTGCAAATATAATAGTTTAAACATGATAAACCTATTTTGTTTGAGATAATAAATTTTTTTCTTTTTTTCGATAACTTGCATTTATTTATTCATTCTTATTGTAGTCAGATTTGGTGGATACCTTTGTCAAACTCAATTAATACAAAGTTACACATTATGTGGTTTTAATTTTGTTCCTTGTATCATTACAAGCCTAATCCTTATTATTTTTGACGGCAGTAAGAACAAGGCTTCTAAGGCCATTTATTTAGAAAAAGGCTAGGAGGATTTATCAGCTTCCTTTATGAATCTGCTCATGGTAGTGGAGAAACTGTTAAATAAGGTGATGATGATGTTGTTACAGTTGGTTTAGGTGATACAACCAAGGCAACAGGTCACAAGCTATACGATGTAAAGGCTGACCATATCACTATCTCAGTTCCTGGTAGATCACAAAAATCCATGACAACTGGTTATACAGTGAATTTTAGCCATTTTGGAGATGACAGTGCTGTATCATATGAATTTAAATTGAAGTGTCTGGCATTGTAGCCGATTCCGATATTGAAGATATCAAAAGCTCCATAGATTTTTGGATGACAGATTGAGCTGGTGATGATCTACATTTAGGCGTGACTGAAGTGGAGATATTTTTAAAAATAAGCAAAATTACTGCTGAACTTGAATGTTAGTGCTAAGGTGTTTACATCTCCTAGATCCAATGTTCACACTTTAGCACTGATCGCAATCTCGAAGCTGCTATCCCCCATCCATGAAGCACACTCTGTTTCCTTATTTAATGAGTATATCTCGTGGATGGAGTCACAAAGAATCAGAATCAGAGGCTCTACAGCCAATAGATTTGAAAAAATAGCTGAAATTACCAAATAATGTTGTCACGTAGACAGTCTTCGACCCTGTTGTCGATAGCAATGCAAAGAAGCTAGTATTAGTAGATTCGTCATACATACAAAATGACCAGTTTCTTTGCTGTGCTGAAATATATGCAAACCTCGGTGGATATTTCATTTTTCCTCTGAGGATCTTCATGGGATAGATGGACGAGGTAATGCAGAAGAATCCGGGTCGGAATAAGACTATTCTTTTCCAAGAGTTACCATACCTGAAGCCGAAAAAAGATATTTTGTACGTGCAGATGATGGACAAAGTAGACTTTATAGCTCAGTACTTGATGAAATGATAAATAAAATGGAGCTAAAGTTGGCTAAAATGGGTTTTTTGACTAACCAGTATAGAAAAGGGTCGGTGTTGATATTGATGAAGCCAAATTGCAGTTCGCTTGATGTACAAACTTGGGCTCTGGTTCTGAATTCACGAAATTGGATGTCCGTATTGCAGCAAGTGGAGGATCTACATCTGTCCATACTCATTCTTGCAAGAATGTTGTGACCACTAACAGGTTATTAACAGATCCATCCTTCTCAAAGCTGAGTGACGATATAAAGCAGAAACGATGGAAATGGGCAAGAACGTCAAACAAATGTAATCGATGTTAAAACCGTTGAATCTACTATTTACACACCGTCAAAATCTCCAAAAGATTATCGCTAATAAAGAAAGAGCAGCTCAAAAGGAAAGAAACGGAAAGGACAATGGATTGCTTGGTATGTGTAAGGGACACCAAGGTCCAGTTACAAAAGATTCTCTTGACTTGATTGAACGGCTGACAAAAAACAACTACTGTCAGAGATAGGATAATTGTGGTACTATATATTTTTAAATTGACAAGAATCAAAGTTGAGAGGAGATTTAAAATAAAAAAGTTTCAATGCGCTGAACTAAAGCAATAAATTAGAATTCTATCAAGACAAAGTCAGTTCTTATCACAAATGTGCATACACTTCTCAAACTATGTTTGATGGAAAAGTGTTATATAGGTATGTGATACTAAACTATTTTTATGGTTTCATGTTAATATTTGAAATTTTATGTCTTGTGATCTTGGCAAAGCACAGCTTCATATTGTTATATTGCTTTATGATAATTTGGCGTAAACCGACAAATTGTAGATCCATAAAAATGGTAAACATTATACACTTAGTTTATGAAATTTTTCCGACACATCGACGGAAATTGTCGGCACCCGAAGCACAATCTATCAGAGTCTAACTTGAAATATTTATATTTAATTTTGCATCTGTAATTTAATTTGTTCCTTTTGGTAAACAAAGAAAATCCGTTGTTTGAGTTATTGAAAACAATAAGGTAATAAGAAAGATTTATTGACTTAAAGTGTTTTTTTATTCCTTGACCAAGAAAACTATATAAGACATACTGTAAGCAACATTTCAATGTAAAATAACATTTTGGTCAAAATTAGGTCATTTTGGCGGCCAGTTTGAATTTTTTAGTGTTAGCGACGTAAGATATCAACTGAGATCAAAAAAATTGCCGGATTTGGATTTTGCACAAAATTTAGCCATAGAAACAACTGGGCTTTAAAAAACTTATGAAGATTTGCCAACCTAATGATAGCTATCAAAGGGATCTGAAACATGAGCTTCTCGGTTTGATCCTTCAAGAAAGGGACTAAAAGTAATGCAGGTCAAAGTCTGCTACTTTCAAGTTCTCATTCTTTGTATCTTCAACCCAAGCCGAGGACTAAAGAAAAGACTCCAAAATTCTAAATCAGTCAACTACCTCTCAATCTCCTGAATCTGACTTGAGGCAAAGCGAGCTTGTACCCCTGATGGTTCCATTACTCAAAAAAAAAAGATATTGCTTTAGCTTCCATAATGTCTTTGAATATCTAAGGCCAAAAAAGTAATACAAATACGATCTCAAGTGAGATTAATCGAAAAATTTCAAATGAAACTTCCGGGATTCATAGATGACAGCTTCAAAGTCCTTCATGAAATGAGAAAGACCTCTAAAGTCAAATTTTATGTTTTGAGAGTGCCGAATCAAGAAAAAATATATAAAATGGACATAAAAACTTAAATAGTTGATGGGTCTCACTCAAAAGTCCAAGTTGTCATGATGAAGGGGGCCTAGTTGAAAAATGACAATAGTCATCTACTTTCAATTGGATGCAAAAAAAGCTCCTTGATGATATCATAGTTGAAGTCAATCAATGGTTTTGACGTAAGTGCGATGATATGTGATCTTGGGAACCACATTCTTCCTTCTGAGCTTACAATTGACGGGGGCAACTTCTTATTTCCCAATCCATTTGATTCTATGCTTTTCCTTATTTAATATTTAATAAAAAGGTGTAAGGCCTCTCATGAAAGCTGATTTTGAGGATTTGATAATGAAGGAGTCAGGTGAATTTTAAAATAGCCTTCATGCTTCAGCCACTTCATATTCACTACAAAGGTGGTGGTGGGGCTCGACAAAGAGTAAGATTGGCCGCACAATTTCTGGCACTTTTCAAGAATATAGTCTAGGGGATTGAGGTTGCGTGATAAAATTTATAGTTCCAATTGCAAAAGCTAGCACTGTAAAAATAAGAGAAATAACAGAAGAAAGCAAGAGGCTTTTATCATTTTAGTGTGCTATTTATCGTCAGCTTATGATGTAAGTCCTGTTTCCATAGGGCGTTTAAGCCTTCACAGAAAACAACCCTTATGATTCCCAATAGGCCCTTGACATCTCTAGTGATAAGGAACCAAGTTTCCTCGATTTTCCTTCAAATAAATCATAACTATATTCAGTTGAAATATATCGAATCATAGGAACAATATTCCGGGTATTTATAAATTATTATATATATATATATATATTAAAATTATTCGCAGTTTTAAAATTCTTATACGTGTTTTAATATATCATTGAAGGCATCCTCGCGCTCTTCTGTGAAGGCATAAACACCCAAGGGAAAAATGAGTTACATAATAAACTGCCGATAAATAGTAACCTAAGATGATGAAAGCCTCTTTTTTTCTCTTATTTTTACAGTGGTAACTTTGCAATTGGAACTTTAAAATTTATCACGCAGCCTCAACCCTCTGGACGATATTCTTGAAAAGTGTCCAAATCCTTGGTCATACAATGTCCAAGGCTTTTACATTAAATAACCCAAGCAAAGAAAAGGCCATTGGAATTATTAATAATTGACTTGATGTATTAAATAGCAGGCAAATATATGACAAGGTCAAGTGTGCATAGGTATACATGGGGAAGATCAATTATTTGCATTGGATAAAATGAAATGGTCTTTGAGTTCATTTAAAATTGTTGAACGGTACAACAGCAATGAATATACTTGGCAGAGAGTAATGCGAGTTTCTATAACTCGAGTTTTGTTCCATGAATTAGTGTCTCATAGCTCTCATTCATTTATTTTATTGCCCAGAAACAATTAGGAGTGTCTTTAAAACTTTTTTTGCTTAAGAAATATTGGAGGTGATGATGATTTTCCAGAAGCTGGAGGAACTACCAAAAGATTAAGAATACTCGAAATAGGAAAGACCCCGCAGAAGCTGTGGTCCTGCAGAAGAGATAGCTTGATGATTTTAGGATGAAGCCAAAAAGAGATTTATCATATGGAGACATATTTAATGGAATAGGTGTCGAAGAAGGCTTTTGAGTGGGAGATTTTTAAATCTGACAAGAGTCTGCAGCTCGTAGCTGGAGTGAGAGAAGGAGACTCAAGGAATCAAGACCAAATACAAAAATCGGAGGAATTGTTTCATATTTTACTTATATAAAAATAGCTTTATCCCGGTTGTGACGTCACAGTTTTTTTTATGACTTTTCTTTACATGTAAATGTCTCGACCTTATATATATAATATCAGAGCTGCGACTACCGAATGTAATCGGTATTCGATACTACCGACGGTAGATTTTAAGTATCGAACCGATTATACGATATTCGGTAGAAAATACCGAATACTGTACCGATTGACAATCGGTACGGTATATCTGAAAGTATGACTTTTGTAGCATTCACATAGAGACATAAAGATATAGAGAGCTTATTCCCTTCAAGAGAAATATCGTTCAACTGTCGCTCTGCCTAAGCGCTCTCTTGTGCGAAGAACTTGAACTTCGAAAATAAATAAACAACTATAACTTATAGTATTATAGAGCAGATACATAAATAGACATTCAATAAAAGCTTATGCTATGCATTGAATACTAGAGTACCTGAAAGTGCAAATAATATCGGACAATAAGAGACAATAAATAAATAAAAAATCTATAGCCTTCCATTTCCTACAAAATCCAAGTACATATATAATTTATATAAGATTAATATAGAATATATAATAATCTCTAATAAATTATAACAAATGATGTATTTAATTGTCCTTTGTTATAAACTGTCCGATATGAAACGCATATGAAGAAGTAAAAGCAGATACATAAATAAATTATCTCTCTTTCTAATCTACCGTACCGAATATCGATCGATACTGTCGATATATAATACAATCTACCGAATACCGATATCGATCGATATTCGGTATATGCCGAATAGATTTATCCACCAAATCCCAGCTCTGATATATATATATATATTCAGGAAACGAACGGGACATCGAACTTTTTAATTTATTGTATCTTCTATGTAACACTAATATTTTTCCCAAATATATTGATTTTTGTTTATAATATCCATTGGATGCCTGTGTAACGGTGTCCGGAAGAGAATGAACCAGGAAAATGCGGCATAGGAACAAATGACACAATAAAAAGACCAGAGAGAAATGGTCGAACATAGAAAATGAAAATGATAACTCATGGAAAAATGGTCCAAATGCATGGGTAAGCAAGTATTTGAGTGGAATAGAAAATAAGTATTGATCAAACTCTATTTCTTATAATATAGATTAAGTAATAAATTTATTATATTTTACCAAATCAATCGTTTTCAAGAAAAAACTCCTAAGTGAACTTCTTTAAGATGATGTTTTCCAAATTCAAACTGAGGTTACATATTTTCTTACTCCAATTACGTTCTTGAATGGAGTAACAGTTTTTTGTTGTTGTTGTTGTGATAAATCTTTGTTTTTAATTAATTGAAGAATCTTAAAAGCCAAGAAGGAACACCTCACCAAAAATAGTTTTCTCTTGTTTTTTCCCAGTTCACTAACAATGTTACACAGGATATGAGATAGAACCCAAGATAGAAAAGGAAAAATGACACATGGAACATAAGGAAATCTTTAATAGCTAAAATAAAAATGGCTATTATTTACTCAATCTATATTATTAGAAATAGTGTTTGATCAATACTTATTTTCTATTCCACTCAATACTTGCTATTTTAATGCTATAATGCTTATTATATCCTATCGGATGCAATTCTGTCGAACCATATAGGCAAAAAAAAAAGAACTTGCTTACCCATGCATTTGGACCATTTTTCCATGAGTCATCATTTCTATGTTCGACCATTTCTTCCTGGTCTTTTTTCTACCATTTCTTCCTAGGTCGCATTTTCCTGGTTCATTTCTTCCGGACACCGTTACACAGGCATCCAATGTGCATAAATAAACAAAAATCATTTTTTTATTTGGAAAAATAATAGTATTCCTAATAAGAAATACAATAAAAATATTAAAAAAAGCTTGATTTGAGGGATTTGAATTCCCTTTTTTTCTTTGTTTCTCGTTTTTATATGAACTGCGCTGACATTGCTTTCCTTTTAAGCCCTTTAGAGGAACTTATTTATTTCAAAAGTGATGGATGTTGACGTTTTTACACTAAGACACCTTTGCAATCAGGCATAACCATGAAGCACTACTTTAAATCAATAAGTAATCCATTTAAGAGTTGTTTCCTTTCCCGCAATAGTTTGAAGATCACTTTATTTTCCTCTCCATGATATATCTTAAAACAGTGATTCCCAAACTTTTGGCATCACGGTCCCCTTGGAGCATTTCATCCCTACCCCCTCCAATCCATAGACAACCTGATAGACAGGTTTTTTTTTTCTTGTATTAAATTGACTACTATACTTTGCCATTTGATTTTTTTCTTCAAAATCATCCCGCGCTCTCTCTACAATCACGTTGGGTACCCTAAGGGGTACGCCTACCATAGTTTGGGAAACGATGCCCTTAAAGAATACTTGCTTAACCAGAGAAATCCCATGACAACTTATACAAAAGTAAGAAAACTGCTAGTGGTGCTTGAAGAGTTTCAAGGCATTCAACTAACTAGTCTTATATTTAATAATAGAAGCTATAGTCGACGGTTCATCTGGATGTACTTCAATTACAGGGGTAATATCTTAGTTTATCTCATATATATATTATATATATATATATATATATATATATATATATATATATATATATATATATATATATATATATATGTGTGTGTAAGAGAAGGAATCATAACTTCTATATGCGTGATACCCAGTTAAAAAGAAGATTTTTTAAATTAATAAATATCGTACATAATTCGTTTACTTAGCTCCTTGATCCACCAGAATCCAATTTGGTATCGGTTGGTAATAAACTTTTATAACGAAATAAAGCAAATTTAGGTAAAAGTAAAAAAAAAATAATTTACTGACCGTTTTTCAACCAATGACAAAGTAAAATTGTAATTACATCTTTATATTGAAGTAAAACCATTGATTTGTGCTCGACCCATATTGAACACATTATGCTGGTCTTTCAAATACCGAGTTCATTTTGTTCATAGTATTTTTTAAAATGTCTTCGCAGTATTCATTAGTGGTAAATAATAAATACATAATACATATTTTTCAAGGCAATTTTGAATGTCTTTGACGACGTCATAACCATATAATAATATTAATTAGCAATACATACTTAATGAATGTCAATATGCTTGCATATATCAGAAACAACATTCCTTGAAAAATATCATGATGATACGCATGTTTACTGCCTTAGATAGAAACATAAGCATTATTTTTCTTACTATAAAGCTATTTTTTTACAAGGAGTTAGTTTAATGAAACAATACAGTCATTTTCTTTTCAACGTATACATTATTAATTAATTTAATCTACTCTAACTTATCTTTGATTCATTCGGTACTATTATGCTTATTTATCTTCTTTTAAAGCGTTTATTGATAAATATTTCAATTGACTATGTTGGTATCATTGTCCATAAATGCATTTAGACCTCATGTGAAATAAAGGATCGTAGGATAGGCCAAATAGTTCATGATACGAAGGATATATCGTCAACATAAACGACTATTTCTGACTTATGAGGAGCGATCTCAGGAGACCTAGTTCTATGGGCTGCACTTCTGCGGTCAAATTTGCCATGGAATTCGTCTCCGTAGCTGAGGCAGGCAACCACCCTTCTAGAAGCAAGGTGAGCGGCAACAAGGCTTGCAAGGATCTCGAGACATCTCTAATTTTCAATAAATTAAGTTATTGTTTTTCTAGTTTATTTTCCTTCTGATTTATCTGATATATTTATATTCATTGAAATTAATTTTATCCCTTTTACTTGCTCTAGAGCTAGTGTCATATTGACACAAATATATATCATCACACACATCAAAGGTTTAAAACCAAAAGAAATATATAAGGATATTGACAGCTTATTCTCTTGAATAACAAATAATATTTGTAGAGTTGTCGATAAAGGTCCATAAAAACTAGCCAATTTTACTGTAATAAAGAAAGGCTTCGTGATATTGACTAAAGGTTCTTCTGTGTTTGAATCCGATTTATTTGTCCCATGATAGCAAGAGAATATGTTTGTTTTGATCCTCCTTCCTCGACAGCAGAGTATTTTCTTTATCCCCCCCCCAATGGATGGATCCAATAGGCACTTGAGGCTTAACCTTACTTCCTATGTGACGGGCCACAGATATCGTGTGTATGTATGTATATTTCGAAGAATAGACATAGAGTGAAAGAGGAATAAAATTAGATGATAGTACATGACTGCTTCTCGTCTCGGCATACTTTGCTCCTTTGCTTTTGAAATAGAGGGATAGATCTTATTATTACTATTATACATACAAAATGGCCCTCAACACTTATGTATCTCAATGATGACGAAGACGTTTATGTATATATATATTATATAATATATATATATATATATATATATAATATATAATATATATATATATATATATATATATATATATATATATATATATATATATATATATATAGCACCAACCATGCTAA
Organism: Caligus rogercresseyi; assembly: GCA_013387185.1. Classification (NCBI taxonomy): domain Eukaryota; kingdom Metazoa; phylum Arthropoda; class Copepoda; order Siphonostomatoida; family Caligidae; genus Caligus; species Caligus rogercresseyi. The sequence continues at coordinate 28,064,175 of CP045896.1, read as the reverse complement.
CACATAATAAAGATACAGAGTCAAGAAGGGGAGTCCTTTTAAAAATACATGTATGTATAGTATGCGTACCCTTGGATGGAATTCTTCCTCTCCTTTCTTTAAATGAACCAACAATACTAGCTGTAGAGAAGAGAGGGAGATAGAAGAAGTGAGGCGATCTATTTTTAGATTTTATGTGTCTATCCTCAAATATGTTCCCTTGCCTTATTAGTTTAAATAACCCAAAATTATTTATTAAGTGAAGAGCAAATCCTTCTCATCAGTTGATGTTTTCTATTGATATTAGGGAGAACCCGGGGGGGGGGGGGGCAGAACAGAATATTTCTAATTAAAAAATTAAAAAATGTGACGTCATCACTGAGACGATTTGCCTGTATATCTAGTACCTACACCATCAGCAGCCCACTTGGATGCCAAGTCTTTGATCCCGGAAAACTGTGGAAATGGTTACATACTGCCACTGCACAGACTTGGTGCTTATTTTTTGGGAATTCCATTACTTCTACAACAAATTCGAAAATATTTATTTCCTTTTGAAATTAATCACTATGTTTTTAAATGTACCTTTGATTTTATTTAATAAAAAGTCGCTAATGTGATGTTATGCGTAACGTTTCAGTTTTTCTTTTCTAATCAGAGGAATCTAAACATTGTGTTCTGCGCATCTTGTATTATCTATTATCTTTGAGGGGAACCATAAAGGAAAAATACTTTACAGAAATTAATGGTTAAAATTGAAGGTAAATAAAAACATGACGGCATAGAGCATTAATAAACCTTATATGTATTGTTAGGACAAATAATAAAAGTGGCAATATCATAAAACGTTTTGGTTATATATAAAAAATATGAACGCTTTTAATGAAAAACCTATATATATAATTACAATTAGTGATTATTTTATTTTTATTATTCCACAGTTCATAAAAAATATACAAGTACAAAAAAGAGAATGTATATAAAGTGATGTTAATGTGTAAAAACATAATTAAACATTAGATTATGATTATTTGATGGTGCCCTTCGAAATATAATAAATAGTTAGTATATTTATTTTAAAATCTATATTCTGATGGTACTTTATTTATCTCCGTCAAAATTCAATGACTCAAATGGAATCGATTTATTTCACTATTTTTTCTGGGCCATTTCTTTCGGACATCGGCTGAAATATATTTAATGTATGGAGCACAATTTAAGGAGCACAAAAATATCCAATATCATATTATTATATAAAGGCTATACTAAATATGCATACACATAATTTAGATACCACAAAGGAATTTCTTAAGCAAAAATTTACTGTATGAATATTAAATGTGAAAATAAACCTATTAAAGAATAAATTAAAAACTCAACATGAGTACCCTATTATCTTTTCTTTTCTTTAAAGCACAAAAAGAACCCTAGTAGGAGCTGTTATTTAAAGTAATGGTGTATGCGTCAGCACTTTTGTTCATTTATTGACACTAGATATAATTTGATGAAATTGATCCTATCTAAATTTTGTATCAATAACCTTTTTTCAAATGAGCAATAACAAAAAAAATTGCTTCATGCAAACCCAATTTCAATCCATTTTCCAATATAATATTATTATTTATACTATACTAGCGTATATTACCCGGCGCTGCCCGGGATTTTCCAACTTGACATTAGTCTGGAATGAAAAGAATCACACGAATAATTCTAGTGATGTCATCGCATATGATTTTTCATAAAAAAATAAGTTCCTTATAAAGTTGTCATTGAGTCTTCATTGCCATTTTTTTCGTTTTGTATTCCTGAAGGCTGGGTAGTTTAAACATCATAAAAAGAAAATCACACGAATAATTTCAGTGGAATCATCGCATGTGACTTTTCATATAAAAATCAGTTCCTTCAACAGTTGTCATTGTGTTTTCATTGCCATTTTTTTCCGTTTTATATTCCTTACGGCAGGGCATATAAACATCGCACAAAGAAAAAATCACACGAATAATTTCAGTGAAATCATTGCATGTGACTTTTCATATTAAAACCAGTTCCTTAAAAAGTTGTCAGTGAGTCTATATTGCCATTTTTTCCGTTTTGTATTCCTTAAGGCAGGGTATTTTAAACATCGTAAAAAGAAGAAATCACACGAATAATTTCAGTGATGTCTTCGCATGTGACTTTTCATATTAAAATCAGTTCCTTCAACAGTTGTCATAGCCCTTCATTGCCATTTTTTCCGTTTTGTATTCAGTACGGCTCAGTATTTAAACATCGTAAAAAAAATAAATTACACGAATATTTAAGTGATGTCATCGCATTGGCTTTTTCATTTCAAATCAGTTTCTTGAAAAGGTATCATTAGGTGGTCATTGCCATTTTTCCGTTTTGTATTCCTTAAGGCTGGGTATTTAAATATCATAAAAAGAAGTTATTTTTAAGCCATTTCATAGAGTACTAATGTTATTTTCTAATGAAAAGTAGCTCCTTACAAGTCGTCATTGCCATTTTTTCCGTTTTGTATTCCTTAAGGCTGGGTATTGACATCCCTCTCCATCTCTAGGCATTATTGAAATTTGATTAGCACGATGTTGCAATATAAAAAAGTGTTGTTATTTTCCACAAAACTTAAATTTGGGGGACATACAGGGACAGAAAGAAAAATATTTTCAGTAATCATGTAGAAAACGAATTTTCCGGGAAACACTGAATAAAACAAAAACACGTCTTAGTACCTCAGTCTTATTCACAGAAAATTTGGGCAAAATCTAACTTGTAAATTTAAAGAAATCGGCAAAAAACGTTTTGGCGAATAAATAAGCATGTCGATGACGAATTTTCCAGGAGTTGACAGCCCCACTAAAACACTCCTGAGCTCTCAAAACTATTCACTGATAATTTCGTTCAGATCTAATGACCCGTTCGGGAGATACAGGGAAACGAACGAACGAACGAACGCACAAACGAACGAACGGAATTCTTTTTTTATAAGTAAGATAAAGAAACTCATTTAATGTAATTATTCTCTAACATCTTCTTTATCTATTGATTGACATTCACCTACTAAATTAAGTAATGTACAGGATGGTATAAATAGTTCAGCCAAAATAAAGGCATATTTATAGTTCTACTTCATCATGATTTTAAGATCAGAAATATATATTTATACACAATTAACCTTAGAATTTAATAAAAATATTCATCCATTTTTAACACATCTTATTCTATCCAAATTTATAAATTATATCATGATACATCATCATTAATGGACTAATTACATAACAACTTTTGTCAACGTTGCTAAGTTGTTATGTTCTTCCAAATCGACTTTCGTCGATCCACAAGTTAGTTCGAATATTATGATAGCAAATATTCTGCTGCTAACAATGTCCTATTGGTATATATATATATATATATATATATATATATTCCCGTATAATAAGACTTTTTAAATAACCAAAAAATAAGTACTTACAAAAAAGTCTTACTGCATTTCAGATACATGATTTTTTTCATTATAACCTTTGTGGGGATATTGGCCATGTATGAAAAGGACGAGAAATGAAATTTGTCAGCTGTCGCTCAGGGAACAATAGTATCTATTGATATTCCATTTTAGGGATTATATTATTAAATCCCCTTTTGTAATTTGGAAATGGGAAAATATTTTTTGTTTAATTAAACATGTATCCTTGTATTTCTAAGATTACATCGTGTTTTTACTTAAACTCTAAGAGCTTTAAAAAATCAAACTATATATCATTTACTCTTATCCCTTTATACCTATGTTCATTGTTATTTAATTTTTTGCCTATTTGGTTCGACAGACTTGCATCCGATTGGATATAAATAAGCATATTAGCATTAAAATCTGTCACTCGAATCTAGGATCTATTCAATGAGGTTGACCGGATTCACTTTTCCCTCTCGGAATTCGAACCTGCGCTTCCAACTTGAGAGCCGAACACGCCTTAACGTACAGAGCTATCGCACACCCTTATATGTTCATAATTTATATAGATGTTGACGATTTCTGTGGGCAAAATAAATTTAATGGAAATAAGTTGCATATTTAATTTGCATCGTCTTTAAAGGCTAATGGTTGTATCTGATGATAAAACGGGAAGTATTAATTTTACCTTTCGAAATTGTTCCTAGTCTTCCTTTCAAAAGATTTTAGGATTCTTTATAAAACCAGACTCAGAATCCATGTCATGATCCCATTTTATAGGCGTATTGCTTAATAATATGAAAGAATATATTATTTTAGTTATTAGTATAATTAAGTAATTATAAAAATATATTATTTTGTTTGTTCATTATGTGTCATATTTTTGTTTGTCTGTGTGTTTGAGGGTATGACTCCAGTGTATGTACGGTTTTCATCGCCAAACGATGCTGTTAAAGCGTTTAAAAGTAATGTTTTGGAGGTGACTCAATCGGAGTGGAAATAAAGCTTTAACAATTTTTTGCTGGATTTTTTCTGCATAGGATCAATGTTACATCATTTATACATTCTATTGTACATTGTCAATCTTATTGTTGTAAAAACAAAGGTTATAGGACATGGATCCTTAACTGGATGACCGGAGTCCTGACCTAAATTCCGTCCATTACGAAACCAAACCAGCTATAAAACAAAAAATCATTAAGGTACAAATCTCATATTATTTTAAATACACATCTATAGAGTTCAGTGTTTAGTGACAATACATGTTTGAATGCTTTTGAAAGGTATTTTAGTTGCGGAAATGTAAGATGTTGACTACAGTGAAACACTTTTACAACCACTAGGCCACGTCAGGTTATAAAACTAAAATAATAATAATGCAACTTTTTGCGTGTGGTTCTGAACCTTTATAAAATTTGAATACCCCTGTAATCAAAACCAGGACTATAAATTGATAAACGGTAGTAACGGCAGTAGATTTTATATAACGATGCGATACAGATTGAAAAACAATATCTACTGAATATCACTACCAATTACATGAATTTAGTTAATCGTCAGCGATATATTTTGTCTAAGGATTGCACCCCCCCCCCTAAAATGGATATTTTTCAAAAGCTACCGATCACCGATACTGTCTTGAAACGGTATTTTTTTTTTACAAGATTATCGGTTCAACATAGCTTTTTTATCGAGTATGGGCTTGTATATTATAGAAATACTTTTCAGTTCTTAGATTTAAATTTTCAAACTATTTGAGATACAGCCATCCAAACACCAAAATCTCCTCTAAAACGTCTAGAATCTAAATGCGGCAATAAGTGGTTGTCCTGTGGTGAATACGGCATTACATATTATTATAAATTAAATATTTCTTAAAGGCTTCTAAGGGGCATTTATCTTCATTTTAGAGTCTTAGGGCTGCTCCTTTTTTGATTGAGTTCATTAGCTAATTGTAGATATTGTTATAATGATAATAAATATTATTATTTTGATTCTTCGAGAATAAAACAAAAACCTGTCTAAGACTCACTTGAGTTCCTTGCAATACGAGAAGAAGACAAGCGGAAGTTTTTTTTGTATTACTAGGCAATTGAAGCTTCTGAGTCCGTGGCATGATTGGGATTATTTATCGAGCAGAGTCATTTTCATTGTGTATGCGTCATTACATGGAAACAAATGTACTTACATGGAAGAGTTTTCCTGTCTTGTTTATTGTCTCACTATGAAAGGAGAGAGAGAGAGAAAGAAAAAAGAGTTTTGTGTACAGTTTTTAGGGGTAAATACAAAACAAATTGGTGTAGAGGTTGCGTGTTATTATATAAAGAAATCATGTTTTTGGTGGTGAGTTTGGTATCCCTAAATATGAACTAGGCCATCATTCATGTCTTTCATGCTGATGAGGTTTGAACACGAATTACAACTCCTCACGCTGAAAGATAGAATGATTGATAATGTGTAAAAAAGAAGAAAAAAAAGATTTGCCAACTGAAAAAAATAATGTATTTAGCTGACATAACATAAAATCAACATAAGCAATTTTATTTCAAGAATGGGTTTATAAGTGTAATAGTTAATCTGTGTTATGAACAGTCGAGGGGTTAATAGAAAAGCTAGAATGTGAATGAATATCAATTTATATAATTCCTCTTTAGCTCGTTCTATATTATATTTACTACCTACTATAACTATAATGTTGAAGCCTTCAACCAAAGGATCGTGCATGATGGCATTCAAACTAAGTATCTTTTGCAAATGATGTAATCCATTTGATAGAAGTGAGTCATTTAAATGAACGACTCTTTGGTGTGTTGACAGAAAATTTATCCTCCTTTTTGAAAATTAAACATCAAACAATAGCTCATTCAAGTCAAATCCTTCTTAATCGATGAAGGGAAATCCGGCTCGAACTCGAAATATTAGATTATAATGTCTAAACTATTTATTGCTGGTGATTCCGGTTAAAATCCGTCGAGATCAGCAGAAAGATATTGTGCCCTTGAAATCAGAATCCCCAATGTATGTACAAAAGGATTCGTGGATAAGGGCTAACAAGAACCTTCAAATCCCGTAGAAGCACGTTGATGAAAGCTTTTTCAAAGAAACACAAATTAAACACTTATTAATAGTTTGGGTTTTTATTATTGTTTGTTTTATTTTTATTAAATTATATTTATTATTTTAGACCAGCTACTTCGTGCTGAAATATAACGGATTACAGCACTCAATCTTATGAAATGTATGCTGCTATATATTTTTTCCTTAATTATTGAGCTTTTGACTCGATCTTTTATTTCAACTCGTAAAGCTATAAATAATATTATAATCTGAAAATATATTTGTAATAATATTTTTTTAACACCGTTGGTTTAATTTAATTTATGATTATTTTTTATGTGTGAAGTGGCAAGATAAATATCTTTACGAAAAGGATAAAAATAGTGGACATGAAATAAGTGTACTGTATAATGCCGTAATTTATGATGAAGGCTGACGGAATTTGAATCAAAATAATGGCGTATATGCCAGAAGTACACTTGAAAAATTAACTGAATAGGCTGATAAATAAGCATGAAAAGGTTAAAAATGCGAAACAAATATAAAAGTATGCATTTTGGGCGAAAGGTGATGACTTTTTTTTAAAAAGAAGACCAAAACATGTTTGTTAATGTCATTCCGGATAAAAGGAAGAGCGTCCACAAGAAGCGCTCTTGTGGAGTCTTTTATCTTAGAAAAGAAGTCGCAACCTCCTAAGAAAATGCGATAACTATTCAAAAAAAGGCCATATATGCCTTATATGTGTCAAAGGTGTTTATCTCCAGAAAGTTGATTGTCCAGATTCTAACTTAGCTTGATTTACAGATTCCTAAAGCTCTGTTTATGAGACCTAGTTGGTCATATATTTATAGATGGAATAAAGCCATCCTTGGCTACTTTTTTGGCAAGTAGATATCCAGGGACATAATTTCTATAAACCTGTCTTGGTCATAGAGATATAAAGATATAGAGAGCTGATTCCCTTCAATAGTAAAGAAACAGCTTCTGTTGTTTCTGTGTCATCGTAAGCTGGTCATAGAGATAGAATCTATCTCTATGATCAGCTTTACGAGACATAGATCAAATTACTTTGGTTATAGTAATATATATATATATATATATATATATATATACAGGGCTTTGCCGGTAAATTGGGACTGTTCAATGAAAAACGAAAATGACTGTAATTAGGTTATTAATTAATTTATTTGGATGAAATTTTAACAGCAGTTTCATTAGGTTAAATACATTGATATTATTTACATGCCCCCTTTGGCCTCAATAACAGCCTCAATTCTGGCTCGGAACCTCCCAGCAACCAGCCACCACATCACTGGCAGGGATTTTCTTGCTTTTTTATGATGGAGGCCTTCAGCTGGTCAACACTGCCATGAGAGTGTTCGTGACCTTTCGTGAAGGACGCCCAGAAAAAATAATCAAGAAGGTTGAAATCTGGGTTATTACTAAGGCAGTTTTGAGCTTCACGAAATTGGGGACTTTCGTGGCCAACAAGGTCTATGTGGTCTGGACCCATGACATGGTGCAGAGTCCTGGATGAGTACCACATTGTCCAGACAAAACTTCTCATCCATCCAAGGAAAAGAACTCTCCTCCAAAATGTGCACGTACTCCACAGTGTTGATCTTGAGGTCGGCCTCAACGAAATGGGGGGCATGATGTTGCCGCTGCTGGCCACGGCAACAAAGACCATCACACTGGCCGGTTTTTCGTCTTGAGGACAGCAAAGGGTTCAAAGCAATCACTTTGGAGTTCTGCCTGTTGATTTCGGCGTCAACAACTAACTTCTTCTCTTCCACAAAGCAACCACTTTAGAAGCACCTTGATGTTTGAGGTGGTTTAACAACTTGGGGCACCTCTCAGCCTGATGGCCTTGGCCTTGTCTGTGAGAAGATTTCTGGTCCTCCGGACATCGACTCATCCCCAGGTTGTTTTTAATGGCCTTGAGATGGTGGAGACATGCACACCACGGTTCTTAGCGAGGGTGATCATCGGAATTGTCGGATTTACCGTAATTGACCTTTTAGGGCCAGCCAAGAATCTGGGAGACCTCTTGGATCACTTCTCTGCTTGTGGTCCTTCCTCTACGTCTTGCCCTCCTCTTGAAGGCCTTTAAGACCCTGTAAACTTTCGACCTGGGGAGCTAGTTGGCCTTGATGATCTCTGAAGCTGTGCGTCCGGCGCGGGGAGAATGATGATGGCGGATCTTTTCTCTTGCTTCATGGCTCTCACTCACACCACAGTAATTCATGTAGTGTCAAACGAAAGAGAAGTTCAGTTGATTCCAATGGTGTAGGATTTGGCGCAAAATTCAAACCAGATGTTACTTAAATTTAACCCTGGAAACAGTCCCAATTTCCGGCAAACCCTGTATATATATATATATATGTATATATATATATATATATATATTATATATTATAATATATAATATATATATATTATAGTATAATATCTATCTAATATATATATATGGTCTTGGTTTATTTAACTGAAAGGACAGCTATAGTCACATTAGGTACATACATAAGTAAATCGTGTTCTATGGCTCTAAATATAAATAAGTAGTATTCTTTGTTTCCAATCTCAGTAAAGTTAACTAACCCTCACAACCTTTCAGAACAAAAACGTACTGGGAAACTTTATAACAAAGAGCATTATTCCAAAAGTGGAAACTATTTTCAATAAAAAGAACTAGTGTTGTGTCGGTCCAATTTATTCGGTCCGGTCTAGTCTTAGGACGGTCCTATCGGTCCATGAGATGTCTTTTGTCAGTCCTCAATTTTTCATAAAATGTTGAAAGCGTATTTATTTTAATACGTCTAACTGCTAATATTAAATGTATATATTCTATTATGACTGGTGTTATTCAATAGCAAAAAAAGGATACTAATTATTATATTAGACAATATGGAAACATTTTTTTCTCATAATATAGCTTTTCAGTGTACTCATCGTTGGTCATACTCATAATGCTTTTCTAGCATTAAGAGATGTTGACCACTGGCGTAGATTAGGACGTAAAAAAAACCTTTTTCCTTTTCTAAGGAACGACAAAAGGACGGGACTGGACCGAATGGGACCGGACTGCAGTCCTCGGTCCTTGATAAGGACCGACACAACACTAATAAGAACAACAACAACTAGGGGAATATGTAATTAAAACCTCATGATCCCATTCTCTTGGAGTAGTCTCTTCATTCACTTTCATTTTGGGTATTCTTGTTGTTGGATGTGTGGCAGGTGACTGGGTTGGCTCACATAAGGGATTTGAAGAAGGCTGAGAAGCAAATGGAATGGAGAAAAAAGAAGTAAAAAGCCCTTCAGAGCAAAGAAGGAATAATAATAATAATTAGTATTATTATAATATGTTTTTTATAGGAGAAAAATACAGAAGCTCTTTCCTCTGCCAAAAGTATCAATCATCAAGACTCTCTACTGATTACTTAATAGCCTCAATAATAAGAATAATATATATTTGGAAAAAGGACGTTGTGCTCCCAGTTAGACGTATTTAGGTATGGTATATGTCCTCATTTGAGGAGGATGTATGAGGATGCTCTTATACTAACAATAAAAAACTATTTTCACTGTTTATCCTCAGTGTTGGTCGAATATTACTTTGAAAGTAGATTGTAATAGACTACTTTAATCTGCGTATGAATATTACTTTAAATATTAGTTATTACTTCTCAAAAAGTAATACTATATTACTTTTTTGAGCATTCCGAAAGAATAAGTAAATGCAATTAAAACAAATCTAGTTTGCATTTTTATGTCCACTGGGTGACGTCACATACCGTTGGCGGTGGGTTTCAATCCTAAAAGCCTCAATCGACATGTGGGGCCGAGGGGCTTTGAGGAACTTATTTTCTTACGATAAAATCCTCCATAAATAACGAAAAAGGTGTTCTGGGTTGGGTCTAATGGAATACCCTGTCTTAAATATCAATATTAACGTGCATTTTTAATTTTATCAATAAGCACGATTATGTCCATTGGTAACGTCACATAATACATTCACAGTTATTAATTTTCATCATAAATGCCTGTCGATTATTTTTTCACGAAAATAATATGTAACTAGGATATTACATATCATTATTACTTGAGAGTAATATCTAATATGCTTGTTCTCTCTAGTTAGTCGCAGTAAATAACTAAGTAATATATTACTCGCACGCGCGTTAGGAACAACACAGCTTATCCTCATGGACAAACCAAGCTTCATTCTTGCTCAGAGTGTGAGGATTTTATTTATCAATATAAAAAGAGCTCATTCAAAGAATTAGTAAATAATAATATTATTATCTCCAAATAATGTTGTTTTTAAATGTTTTCTTTTTATGGCTGTGCTGCTGACTTTATGTGTTGGCTCATGTCATATATATATATTTTTTTTCTTCTTCAAATTATCTACGTAGGTACTACGCAAAATCAGCTGGAGGAGGTTAATGGTTTCCTTTGTTCGAAAACCACTAAGGTTTATGAGTAATTAATAGATGAAAAATAACAATAATAATAATGGGACGAGGGGAAGGAAGCTCTTCAGCACCTCGCTGCGTCTTCAGCCACTGGAAGAGCAAGAACATTTACGTATTAAAGGATAGCACTTTGAGGCACTGGGACATGAAACACGAAAATTGGTTATCCGATTAGGTGATTCCTTATACGCATAGCGATAAAGCATGTTTTTATATCTCTCTTATGGTATTCCACTTTTTTATTGCATGAAAAACTAAGTTACTCTTTTCAAAGAACAGTACTTTTTATTGAACTTTTTTTGAGAAGTCGACTTTGCCTAATAATACTAATATTTTGTTATTGGAAAAGGTCCTCATTGAAGATCATAAGCTATGAGTTATCATGGTTGAGGCTCTCGCAAGATATTCTTCATTATCTGTCAAAAAATTTAATGTAGTGAACAGAGGATGTGCGTTTGCTGCTGAAGTGATGAAAACCTTTCCATCCACCTCATCTAGCCTCGCAATGGTATTCAATACTTTGTATTTGAACAAAAAGTATACTAGAAGAATACCAAAGAACACTTATTGATATATTTTCTATTTTATGGCATTCTGTATGATTTAGTTTAGTAGTAGTTAGATACCAACAACTATTTTTGTCTTGGAGATTGAATGTGTTCAATAGAAAATTGATTTAGATTTAACTTTTGTATACGTGAAATATTACAAACTTCCATTTGCATTTAATATAATTTACATTTTCTGTAATTACATATCTCGCATATTTGGGTGCCTACGGCGCCCTATGTTCGCCCTTCGGGTATGGGTAGGTTTGGAGCTAGTTTGTGAGGAAACAGAAGAATATAAGAGAGGAGAGAGAAAATAATTTTCTGTTTGTACAAACTTCCTCATAAAAGTTTGACTTTGAACAATAATATGTTTTAAGTCACATGAGATGCTTTTTTCTTTTTCTATTTCTCTAACTCCTCCTCATTCTTTTCTTTTTTCCTCTCTTTACCTTGAAAAGTAGGTGGTTCAAATCAGACAAGTCTGAATTTTATTTTCTTCATTTCTGGTCCATCACTTTGCAAATAGTTTTATTAGGTCCGTCTGACCCCAAGGATTCAATAGGTACCTTCAAAGTTCAAATCTGACCATAAATGTGGGAGGAGATAGCGTGCGGACATACAGACGGACGGACGGACAGAGATTGGTGAATTATTATATAGATTTAAAATGATTTGGATGATAAGAAAAAAAATACTGCTAATCTGACTTCCTTCATTTGTAATGACAGGTTCCTCCTCCCAAATTATGCCACTTGTTTCCTCGACATATATACCCCTATCTGAACAATTGCGCCTATGATAAGTCCATATGGTTTCGGAAACACAAATAAATGTCTCTGACAAGGAAGCCCAATATACTGTCATCGCAGGAGTGGAGATCAGGGTTTCATGCCTATCAAAACTCCTTCGCGATAGGCAGATCAATATTAGTTGTTCATTAATTTGCATTAAAGTGTGAGATTCATCTCTTTGGTAGGTAGTTGGGGCTATCAGGGGCAATCTAGGTCATTCATGGCATACAATAAAATACATTCGATGCCTCTTAGAAAAACAATAAACAAACATATATATTTTTGTTTGTTCGATATCATGGCGTGATATTATTTTTTCGAAATACACACCACAACATTAGCGAGCTGTTATTTGATCTCAAGAATAGGCTACACAGAACCCTTCTCAAAACTTATTAAAATTTGAGGACCAATCAATCTCCAAGGAGGAATAGGAGACGGGCTCACTACATCACCATCCTTTAATACGGGAATAGTGGATTGGAAATTATTGATTGTGGTATCATATACCGTTGAGGCTATGAAAAGTCAGATACTGATGTAATCAGCGAGAATAACAAACCCACACACATATATATATCAGGAAACGACCGGGACACCATTTTTCTGCGGGAGCCGGGCCGGGACATAATATATTTTCGTTCCTTCGACATTCTAAAGTCAAAAATCTCAAAAATGTCACGACGTTTTTTTTAGAAAAGAATCTCCAAAAAGTGATGACGTTTTTTTTAGAAAAGAATCTCAAAAAGTGGCGAAGTTTTTTAAAGACAAGAATCTAAAAAAAAGTGACGACTTTTTTAGAAAAGATCTAAAAAGTTTCTGAAGTGATGATTTTTAATTTTTTTTAGTGACAACGAAATATTGATGTCCCGGCCCGGTGTTAAAAGAGCCGGGACACCGTGCCGGGACGATCAAAAACAGCCGGACCCGGGCCGGGTACTCGGTCGTTTTCTGATATATATGTAATATATACATATTATTAAACGCAAAATTAACACTATAAAACGGTGATGAGGGAATCAATATGAACATATTTTTAATATATTAATTCGTGTATAAATCATTGAGTAGAAAGTTTAAATTCCCTGATTAAAAATAACTTGTAATAGATGCATGATTAACTGATTAAAGTACATGATAAGCTTTTTTCGTCATTCTAAATTCTATATCGTTTATCGTTATACAAGTTGATCCTTATTGTTCACTGTTTTAAAGCACAAGTGTCTAGAATATTATTTTATGTTATCTTTTGCTTTGTATTATTTTTACACTGGTTTTTAGTTAACCAAATAATGTATATTATGACGGAAGAAATAATAATTAACTAGAGAGACTCAGCGAGTGCAACCTCCGCCGATCCCCACCAAATGAATCATAGGTATTTTTGTCATTTGCCAATAGATGTCGCTGTGCTGTGCTCTCAAAGAGGAGAGTACATCATAGCGGCATCTATGGCAAGAGTAGGATAACTGAAATATTTATTAGTATTTAGCATTTTGCATCTTAAAGAGCACTCAGAGATGCCAAAATTTAATCACTTGTTCCTTTTGGCATTTCCAACAACTCCACAAAGTTTCATCCGAATCCGTTCCGCACTTTTTGAGTTATCCTGCTGACAAAACAAACAACCAACCAACAAACCAACGCCAGTGAAAACTAGAGGATATATACACTCAGAGAGTGCAAACCTCCGCCAATCCCACTAATGAATCACTTAACAGAATACAATCCAATCTAATGTCTACATAAGTAGGTTGGGTTTGGTGAATAATGAGTAGAGATGGAAAGTCGAGGGATATTTTGGGCGTGTGAAAGGGAGAATGTTCTGAAGGGCGCATTGAGTTCAAGCTCTTGTTATCACTATTCTCTTTCTCCGAAGGGAAGCAAAAACAGAGATTCAAATATAAAATAAATACCTTTTGTTCGGGCCGACTTGGCCTGCTTCATAAATGAAATAAATATTTTCAGAGAGGAGAGAGAATAGTTATAACAAGAGCTTGAACTCAATTGCACTTCAGACAATTCTTTCCACCCACCTCCAAAATATCCCTCGACTTTCCATCTTAATAATGAGTGAGGAGAGAGCAAAGAAAATAATATATACACTCAGAGAGTGTGTACCTCCGCCAATTTCAACTAAAGCGTTAAAGGAAAGTAACGCATCGCCCCGGCTTGCCTGAAATATTTCACGTACCTCGCGTTGCATGTTTTCCTTCAAAGATGTCGCTCTGCAACAAATTTGCTACGTCACAAAGTTGTTGTTGTATCAATCTCATTCAATATATCAATCTCATTCAAATTTAATTATCATTCATCGATCCTTAAATTATATTCTTACTTTGTTACGAGCAATACGGCTTTAATATAACTATTTCGCCTCTGAAAGGAATACTTCAGGTAGAGTATTTCAATTATTTACTAATATACATTAACATATTTTATATTATAAAAATATGTATTTAGAGCTATACGGATATTATTTGATTGATATAATTTAGAAATTCAAATTCTTAAGGTATTTTTAATATGTTTTGTTATTTTATTCTAGACTGACTTATTATTGCCCAATAACATTTTCTTTATTCATCATGGGTGGATGCTCCGTTCTTGGATGTAACTCCAAAACTGGATCAAAATTCAAAGAAAATTATGGCAACGTTCAGCTCTTCCGGTTTCCATTTCCGAAAAGCCCCAAAGAGATTACAAGAAGGAAACAATGGCTGTCCAGTCTAAAATATCCTCCTCATTGGAAACCAACTCCTACTTCAATGATTTGCGAAAAACATTTTGAAGCAAGCATGTTTCATCCAAATACGACAATGCGCAAGAAAATTCTAACACTTGAAGCAATTCCGACGATTCAAGTTCTCTCTCAATCTGATCATACTTACAGCAAGAAAATCAACGTTCCCAAGAAGAGGTGGTCTCCATCCCCCCTTCGTTTACTGAAGAGCAGGCGATGATTTCATTACCAAATAAAATGCAAAACCCTGAAGAAGTTACAGCCAATATTTTATCCGATAAAATTGATTTAAAAGAGATCACTGTTCAAACTATATGTCATGATTGCCATACGTATTTGAAAGATATCAAACATAAAAAATCTGTCATATCTTCATTGGAAGAAACTATCAAAACTTTGCGCAAAAAAATATGCCGTCTTGAAGAGGAAAGTATTTTTCAGTTGAAAGGTTTTAACTCAGATTTATTTAAAATTTAAAACATAAAAATTCAAAAAACCGAATATTTTCTAATGAATCAATCAAGGATGCTCTGAAATTACGAATGGCTTGTGGAAAGTCAGGATATGAACTATTGAGAGAATATTTGCCCCTTCCCTGCATTAGAACATTACAAAAAAGAACCGAGTTTTTTATGTTTAATGATGGAATTGCCTTTGAAGTCTTCGAAATGTTAAAAATTAAAGTAAGGAGTATGTCCGATATTGACAGGAAGGCATCATTAACATTAGACGAATGCTCTGTCAAAGTTTCGTTGGATTACGACACTAAAAGTGGCTCCATAATGGGCGAATCAACTTTGCCTCATTCTACAGGTGATGCAACAAAAGCCCTTGTAGTCATGCTTTCGGGTGTTTCCTCTGTGAGATGGAAGCAAGTAGTGGGCTATTATTTTACTCCAAATGCATATGATGGCACAAGCTTAGGTCCAATTATCACTGAGATAATTCAGATGTCTCATAAAATAGGAATAGACATCATAAGCATTTCATCTGACATGGGGTCACAAAATTTGGCAATGTGGAAATGATTTGGTGTAAATTGTGGAATAAAATCACAATACATCAATAAAGTCAATCATCCAGTAGATCAATCTAAAAACATTCATTTTATTGCTGATCCGTCACACTTAATTAAAAATTGGCGAAATCTTCTTTTTTCCAATGATATCGTTTTATCTGAGGAGATTGTTCAATCAGAGAATCTAAGTTCAAATATAATAACTTTAGAACATTTCGAAATGGTGGCTAATTTTCAAAAAGATTTTGTACTAAAACCCGCTTGCAAATTTGATTTGAGTACAATAAATGTTAGTCATTATGATAAAATGAAAGTTGGTCCGGCTTTGAATTTTTGGTCTAATGAGGTAAGCCGGACACTTAGATATATGGTTAAAGAAAGTATTTGTGACAAGTGCGTGCTAACCACCGCTTGGTTCATCGACACATTGAGAAAATGGTATGAACTTGTATGCTCAAGACGAATAGTATATGCATTTAGTCTTGAAAATGAAACTCATTATGAGAATGCAATCGTTTTTCTAATGGGTTTTATAAATATCATTAAAAAATTAAAATTATTTCAAAATCCAACGGTAGAGTTTGTTGGAAACCAACTCAAACTGGATCAATTCTAACGAGCATGTCAATTATTGACGTTCAAGATGAACTGCTTCGTGGAGGTCTTAAATTTGTCATGACCTCCCATTTATCATCGGACTGCTTGGAAAATGTTTTTAGCATGATAAGAGCCACAAACCCTTCTCCTTCTGCAAAAGAATTTAAATATATCCTAAGATTAATATGTTTAAGCCAGTTCATGAAAGATATAAAATCGAGTAATTACAATTATGATGACTCATCTTTTTTAGCTGAGATATTTGACTTAAAAGATTCGTATGCTGAACAAAAGCATAATTTCTTGGATGCTGATTTTATTCCACAATTTATACTAAACTTATCCAGTGCACCCCAACTGTCAAAATGTGAAATGAATATTTTATATTACTTGTCGGGGTATATAATTTTTAAAGTCGAAAAATATGATTCACATTGTGAATCATGCTTATCGGTTTAAAAAGCACCAATAATGAAAACTATGACGACGAATTAACCAAACTTATTAATTTATCTGATTACACAGGACAGAGTTTAGTCTATTGTTCAAATGATGTCTTCCAAAATGTTATATTACCTATAGAAAAATCCATAAGAAACATGAAAGAAGATTTATATAAAGCTCAAAAAAGAAACCTTTCGAATAAAATAAAAAATGCTTGTGATATTATCACTAAAGACTTCAATTTGATTCCGTCTTGCCATTCGTTAAAAGATAAGCTCATGAACCGATTCATTAGATTAAGATTGGTAATTTTCGCGAAAACTTTAAAAAAAGCCAAGAAATAAAAATTACGGCAAATACAACAGTCAACTAGGCTCCAAAAGTATGGCAAATAGATGACATTTAAATAATTTAACGTTTCTGTAAATATGTTTTTGTTGTTATCGTTAAAATGAATAGTCATAAATATTTTGCAAATAGTTTATTTAAAACATGTATAATATAATTTATAAAATGCATAAAACTTGTAACACTTAATTTCAAATTATAGGTCTAGGTCTTAAATGAAATGGGCGGAAACCCAAGGCAATTTAGTCAAACTATAGAAAAGAGGAGAGATGCACCAGATCCAAGAAACTTGGGAAGCATAAAACTGTTCTCCAGATTAATCACTATGGCAAGATGATAAATAGTCCGCAGACGACCTGAAAGAAACGCAAATATAATATTCATTAATCAATATGAAAAAAATATTGTTTTCAACAAGGTAAGTTAAAAGTGGTTTTCAATTAAATTAAATGGATTTGATCATTATACACGCCTGTATTATATACCACATAGTTTTTTATATTTCAAATACTTTTCCTCCCATCCCACTCTAGTTGAATGAACTTATTTTGTCCTAAGGTTCTTTCAAGTTTAGGGAAGAATAAATATTGTCTCGCTGATATTCCTCCGGAAGGGGAATTTTGTCAAGTTGTTAGGCAAGGAGTTCGTTGATGAGTGTCGTGGAGATATGCTGATCTGAGAAAATCGGAGATGTTTATTATTAATTTGGGCCATTTCTTTTTTGTGATTTATTTTTAGATTATTTTATCAGTGAAATTAAATTCTCAAGTTCCTTAAAGTCGTTCTTTACGACAACGAGAATGTCAAGAACGTCATGAGCTCCTTTCAATTGTACCATTCCCGTAAAAGATGCCTAAAGCGAAGGCGACTTATATCATCCTCTCTTGATATATAAGGCGCTGAGATGGAATCATGAGGTCTGTAGTTCTCAAATAGTTATAAAACAATGCATGAGAAAAAATGCAGAGATATTAAATTGAAGGAACAGATAAATATCATCATCGGTTGCTATGATTCTCGATCATAGAGCGACAGGAGATACATATCCTGACTATCTTCAGGGACAAAGCCTCCTTCATGATGGAGGTGTCTTGGGAGAGCTCCCTTTTCTAGTCGTTAGAAAGTATTTAAGACTTAAATATTCAATGATGTCAAAGTATGTAATTCCTCTTCTACGTTTTAGATATACATATATTATGTGATGTAAATTTTGGAGCCTGATTAAAAAAATAATTAATTACTCTTTAAACTATTTATTTTTTAATTCTTGATAGTTGCTTCGATTTCAACAACTTATTTAGGAGTTTTGCACTGCTTAATCAGGAAATTATATCTGTTTATCTTCATCAGGTCAGGTTTTCATACTAAATTGATTTTAAAGATCCATTTTGTGACAAAAATTGATAAAATTTTTGTTCATTATCAGCTGATTTTTTTCATGTGTATCGTCCTATGTTTTTAGAATAAGAAAAAATTGTCTTTTAACATATATTTATTATCTGATAGTATATTTTAAACTGAATGATGTACATCATAAATACGTGTAAATTGTATGTTGCCAATTTTTAGCATCGGGATAAAATAAGTATGAAAATAATTTAGTTGAGTTAAATGATTTAAGTGTTCCTATGAAATATAAAATAGATATTTTTTTCCCTGTCCACTTGGAAATTATCTGGAGGAGGTCGTCCTTGGTGGAGCGGATGCCATAGCGCTCCGTAGAGGACTCGGGCCCCATGGGGGAGATGGCTTCCACCTGAGGGTGTTGGAAAGTCTTTGCTTAGTTCCCAAGTATGGATTTAGAGTGACGTGAAGAGTGAGGCCAATGCAGGCGGGGCGTGGTGGTGTTCGGTCTGCCTTGTTGAGTGTGTGGGGGATGGGAGTCTCTCCCCAGTTCCATGCAGGGTCGCTTGTGTGGTATCTTCATGGCATGTCCGGCGGCTACTGTTGAAATTGTGCTCTGTTTCAGGATGAGTGGATGTAGGGCAGGTGGACCCCCCCCCCCCCGGAATAGAGGACGGCAGCGGATCGGTTGGTAGACAACTGCGCGTCTCATAAATGAATGATGTGTATCATTGTGATTTGTGGCTGGTGAAAGGATTGTGTTGTTGGATGTCTTGTCTTTGTCTTGGCAGTACGCTCTTGGGCTCCTCAGGGCGGCTATGAGTTTGAAGGACGTGGGTGAGGGGCTGGGAGGGAGGTCGTCCCGCTGTATCTTTTGCATACTTAATAAAAGGTGAATTTTGCAAACGAAAACGTAAGTAATTCATTTTTCTGCTGCAAAAACGATGGATTCACTTGAATAGGTGAGACTCTCTCTCTCTCACGGGAGTCC
>CP045896.1:28006424-28044286 GCA_013387185.1 Caligus rogercresseyi | reverse complement strand
AAATTTGAAATAGGAAATAATTGATATTTTTTCAACGAACGGACGAACGGCAAAACGAACAGATGAACGGTAAAAACTTGAACGGACGAACGGCTAAACAATTTTTTTAATCGAACGGGCACTGACGAACGCTAAGGTTGCGAACGCCCACAAGCCTGCTCTAACTGAAGAGGCCCCATATCTCCAAGCTGTCCAGAAGAAATGACCCAGGAAGAAATGACCAAAATAGAAAGAAAAATGATGACCCACAGAAAAATGGCCCAAATCATGAGTAGGCAAGTATTTGAGAGGAGTAACTATCATACAAACACTATTTCTTAGAATGATACTTAAGTGTATTTCACTCAACCTACTTGGCCTCTTTAGGTATTTTCTTCCATGCGTCATATTTTCCTTTTCTATCATGTGTCACTTCTTCCTAGGCTCTTTTCCCTATACCATTTTTTTCCTTGGCTGTTTCTTCCTAATATTGCCAAGGTATACTTTAGCGAAGCAGAAATTCATTTTCCTATATTTCCTTTTATAAACAAATAACATCGCTCATTAGAATTTTCCCATCGTGGAGTCTTGAACCCAACACCATTCCTACTGTATGTAATCATAAGTCTATCAACAGCAACATTACATAAGCGTCAATGGGAAAAGGCTACCGTACACAAACCAATTAGAAAGAAGAATTCACTTATTATCTCAATGAGAAATTCTAAGCAAACACAACCCAGGAGTCACCCCTATTCTTCACAGAAATATATGCCTACAATAAAAGCAACCCATGAGAAAGGAGTAGCCGAACTACTTAGTTTAATCTGGACTTCCATCAAACCGAACATTCTTTTTAAAAAACATCCCTATTATCAATATTCTTTATAAATATTGGCCAAAAAACTAAATATTTAAATCCCTTACTTTTATTGAACTAACCCCCTGTCATAATCATAAAACAAGAGTTAATTATATCCCATTTCTACTTCAAACAAATCAAACTCTTAAATGCATCCCTAACTATTTTTACTACCAGACTACAACATCAACAACCAATGAGAGAATCGCATATTTAAAATGGGTTCCCTTCAAACTCTCTCTCTCTCTCTGCCTCCCCTATAAATGGACTCTCCCTTAGTAGGAGCAGCTGATTTTTTCAAGCCATGCTTACTGCTCCAGCATTCGATATCATGACAATGAAAGGCTCTTACAATAGAGAGGCCCTTCCTAAAAACATAGATATGTAGCCCTCCGTCCTATGAAAAAATACAATGAAGAGCTTTTATTGAACATGCAAGAAAAATATTATTTTACTGTACGGCAAAATGCTATTTTCTTCATCTAAATTTAAAATGGCTGTTCTTTTGCTCCTACAATAAAAATGTCAGGGAGTCCTCTTACAAAAGTTAGAGGATTTTTTTTTAAATGGTATGTGTAGCATTATTTGTATGAGTATATATATTTTTTTTGTGTCCATATAACTTTTTCCATATACCCAGTATGAGGCTCCATTCTTATATTTTTATATTTATTTTCTTATTGACAATAATCATCCTGCCTTCTTTCCATTGAGTTTATAACTAAGCACCTTTTAACAATGAGATCCCCTGAGAGCTCACCCGAGCATACACAGCTTTTGACATAGTACGTGAGTCAAAGTACATATAACATGTTACAGAGAGTAGTAAAAGTGAGAAACATATAATCTAATAGCCAATGACGCCATACGAAACCTTTTATACATAAAAAATAAATATTTGCTATCATTCCATGACATGTATTGACCCTATTTGATGTGTTTTTTCTCTTTTGACAATGTTATGTGACAGAAAAAGGAAGAAACGTACAAACACGTATCCATAAAATAAACACATTATTATTTTGTTTAAACTATGACGTCACTGGTGCTACACAACCCTTTCTATTTCCCCTACGCGTATTCTGTTTAGAATAAAATATGAAGTAGAATACTCCTTATAAAGCGAAGCATGACCGTGCAATAATAGTAAACTCAAGTCTTTTTTAGTGAATTGATTTAGTTCGTGTCTGGTTCGTGTGTTTAAAACATGAGGGAACACATATAGGTTATTATGTTGTGTGAGTGGTCTGACGGGATGCTTGTTAATCGTAGGAAGGAGTGCGGATGGACTTCTTCCCTTCTTGAGTACAAGAGTGTTGTAGTGGTTAGTAGTAAAGTAGTAGTATTATTATTATTACAACTTACTCTTGCAGGAGTGTACCTATTAAGGGACTGTCAGTGTACATAGGAAGGGAAGGAGAGGGGGGGCAGAGATAGCCGGGCGCGCCCTCTTACAATTCCTTCTTCTTCTCTGGTGTAATAGTAAATAGTAAGTTTCCTAATACTACTACTACTATACTACGAGGCTCCTCTTCTTTTGCTTCTTTTTACAACTCCTCTTACTATAAATACAGCACCTCCATCCACAGACAGCACATCTCCACGCGCACACGCTACGCTCAAGTCTCTTTCTGATTTCTTCTTCTTCTGATTATTCTTCTTATTCTTCTTCTGCTTGTCGTGTCTCTCTTTCTCTCTCTCCAGTCTCTGGTGGAGCTTTTCAGGCCAACTCCTCACGCGTCATCCACTCACTTGACCCTTGTCGAGTCCCTCATCCCGACACAGAAGTCGAGTCCACTGGGCGTCTCTCATGGTGTTGACGCGTCGTTAAGACTCCAATCCATCATCATTCTCCCTCTGTGTGTGTGTCGTTGTGTGTTTTGGTAGTGTGTCCACGTCTTGTGTTGTGTTTCCACGTTTGGGTCTCCTCGAGAATGAGCACGAGTCTTCAATTCCTTGCTAAGAAGCTTGAAGGCCAGAGTTTGGCGAGTGAAGAGGATCTGGGGATGCCATGTTCCAGGAGACGGGGGAAAAAGGATCGGGTAAGAGGGAGTCTGGAGGGATCCATGAACAACACTGACTTTATTGTATTCATTTTAGGAAGGAGATGACTCTGGAACAGAGTCCGACGACGAGAGAGGCGACGATGCTGAAGAGGAAGGTATGAAAATGAGAAAGGGGAGGGAGGGAGGGAGGCCTCTCAACTGGAGAAGAACAAGTCCCTAATTGACGACGTGAGACAGGCTTCCTTCCTTCATGCTGAGACTTGAGAGGCACTTGCCAACTTGCCACAGACAAAGAGAACTTGGTCCAAAGCTCTTTGGACCACTTGAGGGTCCTTGCCCCTTGGAAAGAAGAACTCACTTTCCTTGGACACTTTGAATGTTGAATTCACAGAGGAATAGGCTAGAAATACATTTGAAAAGAGATGAAAGTCACTTATGACTTCATGAATCAGACGACTTGCTTCCATTGGGATGGAGATATGCAATAGAGCCTTAGAATCAAGGAATACAGCCTTGGATTCAATATTTATCATATCCTATGGGATGACTTACTAATCCACTAATTATATATTTATATATATATTCCTGCATTATTTGGACACTTTGAAATACTTCGTTGTTTGATCTTTGCTTATCCAATGTTCATTCCATATTAATAGTTAGCTATTATTGTATCTTTATATTTATTTTGAACGTATTTTGCTGATAATATTTTATCCCGTCATCAAATATTTTGGGCACAACATGGCTATGAGCCATGAAACGCGTTGATCAAACAATTATTTCAATTATAATTTAACATAGGCTAAACGGATCAATAATAACGCTATGATGCTTATTTAGATCCCGACTGATACAACACCATTCCAACATGAAGTAGAAAATAAATTAAATTTAAATATTTATTTAAAGCTCTAGCTAGTCCCTTGCCTCACCTGATCTTAATCCAGTATAGGCTGGTAGAAGTCTGGCATAATTTAAAATGTATGGTCCATATTTTATTGCTAATCGTTCAATAAAATAAAGAAAGTCACTTATTCCTTTTGTGTGGGCTCAAATTGGGTTCCTTAACTCTTTGTTTGCTTTTGCGTTGATTAAAAATGAGCTAATTTATATTAAACAATAAATAGCTAATCTAATCATGTAGCTTACAATGAAGATAAATACTTATAAAGTACTTGCTAACGACTGCTACGAGAATATTTTCTTCGAAATGAACACCCCTAAAAGTTCCTTTTCTCGATGTCCCCCAATGTGTTTAATGTTTTTTATGTATTAAATTGACTTGTTTCAATAGAGTAAAAAACATTCATGCATTGAGGATTTTTGTTCCTCAAATAAATGTTAGTACCTTCTTAATTATCGTTGAAATAAAATTAAGTTAAAACAAGGAATAGATGTGTCTTTTGCCATCAAAATAGTATGGTCGATAAGTTACAAGACAAATATCCAAACGTATCATAAATATGTATTCACCTACATAAAATCTTAAATATTTTTTGTCAAAAAATATAAAAAACATTAGAAAATAATGATCTTAATTAAATATCCCTAGCAACTCCATTTTAATACATTTTTTTAAATGAAGGTCAATCTTAACATCAATGTGTCGCTCAATGTGAGTGACTCTAAACGAACAGATAGTTCACTATCGATCTCAATATTGACTTGATATCCAATGTATTAAGCAGATTTGCAATTTCAGTAGGGTTTTTTGAAAATCCAATTTATATTTTAATATTGTTGGGCGACGTGTGATTCTATAAATGTCTTAAAGGATGTGTTAAATTAAATTTATTGTTGACCTTTACAAACAATGATTTAATTTCCATGTCATACACTCCTTTTTTACTTTTCTGGCAATCATTTACCGCATGATAAAGTAGAAATATACCCTAGATTCCTATTATAATTCTTGTTTCAATTGTAACCCAATTATTTTATGACTGCCGATACCGACTTAAGATTCGGCAAATTGTGTCTAAGCCATTAAACTTATAATAAATGATGATCCTAGATCGCTTTCATGACGAAATAGATAGTCTTATGAAGCGATGAAGATAGATCCAAGTCTTGGGGGGGGGGGAGAGAAATGTCGTAAGTAATAACACCCGGTGACGTTGTTTTAAGGTATGCACCATAACGTAGGGTGACGAAATCACTGTATACCAATTGCTGGGTTCCCTTTCTTTCTATTCCCAAGACAGCTAAAATAAGAAAACAAAAGAGAGTTTGGAGCCATGATGGAGCTTAATTGAATGATGATTTTCGTCTTAATATTGATTCTTTTCATTAGTTTTTATTTATTCCTTCATTTTCTTCTTTGTTTAGTTTCCTTTACGGGTCGTCGCTTTGAGCTTCGTAAAACCTTTTTTCGCGTCTCGCAGGGCAGCTCCTCTTTGCCTTGTGTGACGACATCCGGGAGCAGTCCTCCCCCACCGTGTGATAATAATGAGGATCAGTACTCCTCGGAAGAGGAGCTCAAGGAAATCATCAGTGAGAATAAAAAGTCCGCATTGCATCGGAGCCCCGAAGACCTCGTCGGGGAAGCCAATTCATGTCTATCCAGCTCTTCCTCCTCTGCGAATTCGGGTGCCGCCGCGGAAAAGCGGAAGTGGTGTGAAATGGAAGCCTCGGATGACTCGGAATCGGAGGTAAGGAAGAATGAAAACCACGGAGGGAGATGTCATCTCTCTTTCCTCTCTACCATAGAGAAAATTGAGGACCGAATCAATATGCCCTGAATATTGACGTATTTGTTATGATATCCGTTTGGAAAAGACATCGACACAAAGAACCAAAGAGAGAGAGAGAGAGATTTCTTACTTTTATCATAGAGTAATACGACATCCACAGATCTGAGATTACATATTGGTAGACGGTTGTACCCGCGACGGGTTTTTATTCCCTGCTACCGATCATTTTGAACTTTAGAAAATCTAACTAATATCGCTACAGATTACATGATTTGTATCAATCGATAGATTTATATTTTTTCTTGATTGCATGGCCCCGTGGAGGATTTCTTGGGAATTGAATTATATCCCCACTCCAAAAAATGAATTATTTCAACAGCATTCACTGAAGTACGATATCGCACTATTACTTAGGCTAGTTATTTTATCTACTGATTGAGCACAACATGCTTCCGAATACTGATACGGACGATATATTTTTTTTTTACCGAGTTCCAGCCCTGGATTGATGTAACCGCATTATGCCCTATTTCATGAGAAAGAAAGATAGATTTAGTTCTTTGAGCTGCTGTCTTTCCCAACAACGGAGATAATAAGGAGGAATACCTCAATATTCAGTGCAACAATATATTGCTTCAGCATTTTATGTTATTTTATTGGTTCCAAACGTACTTTTGCTTGTTTCTTGGAGAGTAAAATCATCCAAGAGTTCAACAAATTGAGTTTTTGGTCATAGTAAACCCATGATATTTTATTCCAAGAGCGGAGTGGTTCCGAACCCTCGAATCAGTCCGTAAATTTGAACTGCGAATCAGTAGGGTTAGGGATTTTTTTTTCGAAATAATTCGGACTCCCCCTCCCACCCACGAACAATTTCTTTGAATAAACGAATCTGAAGTTTCCTACACTACTCGTCCAGGAGCGAAAAAAATGGGATCGCTGCTTAGCTTCCATTTTTAACCATATATGTATAATGACTCGGTCAACCGACTTATGGCGGACTAAATTTTGGTGTGGCGGTGTTACTCAAGAATCAAAACAAACCTATTAGGAGGAGGTACCATGGCTTATGAAATATTAATTTAATCAAACATGCTCGATGAAGACAGCAAAGTATGAAGTGACAATATATTTATACCACTATTTTTATATATTTTTAAATCAACTAATAGATATAAAATGACATTTGGTACTCAATGGAAAGTATTTAATTTCGTTTAGATTTAGAAATTTCTTTCTTCCAAAATTAATTTAGGTTGATAAAGATAACTAAATTAAAGAAAAAATATTTAACATTTATTTTTTATTGGTAAGTATTTCATTCAGCTCATTGACATTTTTTGCAAAAATTGTTTTGCTTGAGAAAGAGAACTAAAATAGAGAAATCACATTATGATAATAAATGTAAAACTATATTTTGGGATTCAATGGAAAGTTGCATCTTGTTTGGATTTAGTGATTATGTCTTACTGATTTAATTTTGCTACACCCAATTTCGCTTAGGTTTAGTGACTTTTTTCATATAAAATTGATTGTGTTTTCGAAAGAGAAATGAAATAAAGAAAAGTTATTAATAAACTACTGAAGTCCTACATATTTTGTACCTTTTATTTATATCTTTCTTCTCAGACTCAGTCTCCAGCATTTGTGATACGACCCGTGAGTTCCGGCTCCTCTGAAGACGACAAATATACTCTCGGCGTGACGACCCCAGTCCAATTTCGAACCTCGCCGCCCCTTGATGTACACAGACCCCGCCAGTCTCAATCTCCGCCACCGAAATTCTTTCACTTGTCCTCAGCTACCTCAGATGAGTCGGGTATCTCTCCAGATATCTCAAGTAAGTGTATAAGGATGTGTTTTTCCTCTGCAACAGATCTAGGAGGAGACTCTATTTATCATGGATAAAATGAATATATTATTATTGAAGCAATGCAACTACAAATGCTTTAAGAAGAACACAAATTTAACCTTTTGTTTTCTGTATATAATCATTTTAATTTAAGATTTAATTGCATTTTAAGTATCTACAACGCTGAGCGTAATATAGAGGTTATATTCTAAAGAATCCATGCATATGATGTAATAAGAAATTTTAGATTACACATAATTGTGGAGGTTTGTTACAAAAAAAATATTTATTTTATTATTTGTGAATCTTGGAACCCAAAATGCTTATTTTGAAATCCCAATGTTATGACATAATTATGAGACCCAGAGCCCGAAGTTCAGTTAGAGATAGATTATAAGCCCTGAGCTACCATAATTGTCCATACACGCTTGATCCGAGCCCCCAAAACCATCCTATTCGTGGCCAGTAAATAATAAGGTTAACTGGCAAGGAGAACACAAGTGGTGGAGAGTAATTCTTGTTGACGCATTCTTAATATCACTTTATATACCTACATAAAAAAACTAAAACAAAGGGCCCCATCGAAAATACTCATTAACCCATAAGATCTTGGGCTGTTTCGTTTTGTAACAGCCAGGACTACTTGACTATCATGCTATCGTCCTGTAATTCACAAATGAGGAACCAGTAAATGCTAAGTCAATAAGTCAAAAAATCTTGGTTTTTCAATCTATATGCTACATTTCTATTTTTGAAATGCCATATTAGAATCACTTATGTCCTACAATTGTGCAAAATATCACTATCAATACTCCCATTATCTAAATTTATATTCTGATATATTTTTTTTTCTCAGAATTAAATTTGTCCACAACCTTAGTCAAATAAAAGTTGTGTATTAATTTAATTGTATACATAGACTCTTTCCCCTTTTTCATAGAGTTTCTTCAAACAGAATCTACTCTGCATACATTGCGCTCTTAAAGAAGAAATATAATCCTTTTGTTTACTCGGCGATACACACATTTGAATAATATCAGGGCCTTAACGTGTTGAAAAGCCATATGTTTACTCAACATATGATTTCGAGGAATTGCTTTGATCAAACTATAAATAAAAGAAGCTTTATTTTTTTCAGTTCAAAAATATTCCGAAGTAACTTTTAAAAATAAATCATCAATGGACATTAGGGTTGTTATTATTTTTCAAATGTTTGAAATGTTAGCAACATTGTGGATTTTCTGTTTCTTGGTGATAAAAGAAGACGACATACAAAGTTTGAACAAAATCAGTCAACATTACGAGGTCGCGCAACGAGGTCAAAGTTTTAAAAATTTAGTAAAAATATAGTTTTCCGCAAATTTCTTCAAAATGGTGGACGTTACAGACTTCAATAATAATTATTAATTTAAAGGAAATCTAATTTACTACCAGACGTATGTTTGATGTTTTTAATAAAACAAAGTTTTCAGTAAAAACAAAGAAAAAATGGAGTGTGTATTGTTAGCTTATTTCATAGCTTTTTGTATCAATTAACTTCACTCGCCTGTAAAGGATGACTTGTTCGCTTCAGAGTAAAATAGTACTTTTAAGTTTAGTAAAACTTTAGATGATAAATCCAAAAATGACCTTGGTTTCATTCTATCAATTCAGAATTCATTACAATCTGAGTTTACATCATATGATTTAGAGCCTGTATTGACCTATAAGAAATCGATTATGAATAAAATAAAAAATAATGTGTTTCTTAGATTTGCGTCAAGGTATCCTCTCAAAATTTTACTTTGTCTCTGACGCATTTATAATCCATTATATGCGTCATTTTGTACGCGAGATAGGCTTTTTTAATGTACATATAACTCTCTACTTATTAAATTGACATGATTTAGTATACCAAAATATTAAAGCTGGTTACCAGCTTTAATATTTTGGTATGCTAAATCATGTCAATTTAATAAGTACATTAAAAAAAGCATATCTCGCGTACAAATGACGCATATAATGGATTATAAATGCGTCAGAGACAAAGTAAAATTTTGAGAGGATATCTTGACGCAAATCTAAAAAACACATTATTATTCATTTTATTAATAATCGATTTCTTATAGGTCAATACAGGCTCCGAATCATATGATGTAAACTCAGATTGTAATGAATTCTGAATTGATAGAATGCAACCAAGGTCATTTTTGGATTTATCATCTAAAGTTTTACTAAACTTAAAGTACTATTTTACTCTGAAGCGAACAAGTCATCTTCTACAGGCGAGTGAAGTTAATTGATACAAAAAAGCTATGAAATAAGCTAACAATACACACTCCATTTTTTTCTTTGTTTTTACTGAAAACTTTGTTTTATTAACCCATTAAAGACGAGTGGCAGGTTTTCCTGCCATTCAATTTAAAATGACGTAGAAAAAGTTCCATCTAATATTTTTCCTTTGTTTAAGTTTTAACTTGTTCTTAATACATTTTAGGTTAACTAAGTAATAATGTTCATTGCCATATATATAATATTGTTTCGTCAATTCAGTTTTGAACACAAGCTAGTATAGTAAGAATTGTTTGAATTGCTATGTCTCATAAATATAGCCATGTATTAGTATAGTTCAGATCGAAATTGTTCAAGAATTTAGCTAATCGGATTCTTGAATTGTATAAAAATAACATGACATTAATATTTTGTTCACTTTTTATTTTATTTTTTTATTTGTGGTGCAACAAACTTTAGTGGCAGGATATCCTGCCACTCGTCTATAAATACATGAAATTAAATTTTATGACATAACTTATGGTTTTTGATCAGTTCCTTAAAAATCATAAACATAATCGAATAAAGTATGTTTTTTCGTTTTTTTATCATTTTAAAGTGCACTCATGAGGAAATTCTCCATCTTCAATTTGAAAATATTGCAAAAATATTAATACACAAAATTGCAATGTGGTAGGAAGTGTACCTCCATTGATGCTAAGAATGACCAAGATGAAAAAGGAACGAGGCTACATGGAAAAAATATTTCACTTACGTTTGTGGAAAAATAACAAGCTTGTCACAGTAGCCTCAAATAAAAATTAAAATCCATTTCTAACAGCTATCAGGTGGAATAAGGTCAAAGGAAAACACATAAATGTCGAAATGTCCAATTGTATTAGTATTTACAATATGCTCGTAGGCGGTGTTGACCTTTTTGACCATAATGTATCCTATTATATAGTGAGAATTCGTTCCAAAAAAATGTGATGGCCAATTTTTGCATAAAGTGTAAATTCCCAAGCCGTTTGTCCAAGGAGAATATATCAAAAGGAAAAAAGACATATAATTTTGAGAAAATAAGATAATTATAGCAATTGGTATTTCAAAAAAGTTTGGAATTTTTAAGAAAAACAGATCCTAGAGTACAGCCCAGCAGGCCTGCTACAATGACTGTTGGCTACAATAGAGGGCAACATTGGAGGTCAAAGGGGAGTAGATCGAATTCAAAACGTCACCAGTTTTCCTCCAGAATATATCACTAAAATGTTTGATGTACCTTTACATTCTGAGTGTACTGAACCTTTCCATACAAAATAAGTAAATTAATTTAGAATAAGAAATATAGAAATACATATTGATATTTGTATGTATGTTAGGTTAAAGAAATTATTTACAGTTATCTTTTATATATGTTGACAATTGTTTTTTTTAAAGTTGCATTTAAAAAGAACACAAACATGATTTTATAGCCGAGTGGCAGGAAATCCTGCCGGTCAAAAACCCGGTTTTTCAGTATTTTTTCTCCAAAATTTTATCGGATATGTGAAGAAACGATAAAAATCAATTTATATTCTCAAAAATTTGTGGATTTATGCGAAAAAATAATCTTCGGCTTTAATGGGTTAAAAAACATCAAACATACGTCTGGTAGTAAATTAGATTTCCTATAAATTAATAATAATTATTGAAGTCTGTAACGTCCACTATTTTGAAGAAATTGCGAAAAACTATA
Source organism: Caligus rogercresseyi (assembly GCA_013387185.1). Taxonomy (NCBI): domain Eukaryota; kingdom Metazoa; phylum Arthropoda; class Copepoda; order Siphonostomatoida; family Caligidae; genus Caligus; species Caligus rogercresseyi. The sequence continues at coordinate 28,032,906 of CP045896.1, read as the reverse complement.
TTTTTACTAAATTTTTAAAACTTTGACCTCGTTGCGCGACCTCTAATGTTGACCGATTTGTTCAAACTTTGTATGTCGTCTTCTTTTATCACCAAGTAACAGAAAATCCACAATGTTGCTAACATTTCAAACTTTTGAAAAATAAGAACAACCCTAATGGACATATTAGTCTAAATTATGTTTTCAAGGAAAATAATAGATATAAACAACTAAAACCATCAAGCTATAATGTAATCAATAAGGCTTAATTCTCATTTTATAAAATATTGTATATGACTTAGTTTTTTAAATGTGGTGGATTTTTTCCACTTTTTCTTCAGCAAGACACGGAATCTTTAGATAGTATGCATGGCTTTTGGAGCTTTTTACTATGGATTTAGTCATCATTTTATCACCCTTTGTATCCAATTTAAGGATAAGAACGATAGATTCGGAGCTAGTGAAATATCTGTATTTTGCATGTATCACATCTGGCGAATATGTGAATATTCCTTATTAAAACTTGTCTATAAGTCATTGGAAAAGTACCAAAGTAAATAACTAACATATATTACCGAGTATAATGTTAATTTAGTTATAATAATGCTTTGCTAAATCGTAGATTTATTTATTTTGTGTAATATGTGCACATCATGCAGGCTATCGTAGACTTTAAGCTTTTAAGTAATTGAGGTTTAAATCAAGGGACTGGGATGCCATATAGAGTGCGTTAAGATTACGTCGTAACTTTGTTAAATGTCGCTCGATGACGCTGAAAATTAGAGGTCATACGTACGAACAACAGTTGTTCAAACCTCTCAACAAATAATTGTAACTGAGTGTCTTATGGCGCCACCACCACATGGTAGGATAAAGTCGGGAGCTTTTGATCAAGGAAGTATATAAGAGGAAAATAAAATTCAAACACTTATTTCTATCTGTCCCAGAATGAATTAATACTCCACATACAAGAAGCATCCAAAAGTCGTTATTTTTCTTTAGTTTTTGAACTTCATGCTAAACTAATAGTTAAGATTTATTGAATTTCGACTTTAAAATAAATAAATTGTATTGGGTGTAAATTATGATGTTCCTCATAGTTGAGCACAGACATAAATAAAGCAATTTCGTTAATACATTTTATTCAGAGCGAGTCATGACTTATGCCAGGAATACATATATATGTAAGTTATTAATATTTGTGTTTTCTTTTTTCCTTACAGGTAGTAGTGGTGATATGTCCAAGCGACACCGTCGTCGGCACTCTGGTGACAGCCGGCACCACTCACCCAGCAAGCGACATCGCTCCACGACAAGACCTCACAACATTCAAAGGCCCTGTCTGGACTTTGAGAAAATGCAACAGGTTCGTCTAAAAATGTTTGGAAAAGAAAAATGATATTTGCTTCTCAATCTGCGAAACTTAATAACATGGAATTAGTGGAACTATGGATTAAGACCTCAGATTTTGTGACCAAATAATTTTAAAAACTCAATGGTTTTGATGCTCGGAATCGTTTTAGGGAAATTATGGTTTTATGAGAGAATGACTTGTATATTCTTATGCAATAATGTGTAAAAAAAGAATGAGGGAGCTATGTGTGGTGAATAGAGACGAAAACGTGGAAGCAAATCTTAAACTAGAGGCATATATACACTCAGAGAGTGCAAACCTCCGCCGTCACGGGTCCTTATGAGCCTTCCGAGGCGAATTTTTCACGACTGGGGCGGCGTAGAGGGACGGGGAGGGTTCCCCTAGACGTAAATTCCGAGAGGAAGACGCTCCCGGCACCCAATTTCACAGCACAGCGACATCTATGGCAGAGTAGGCTAACTTGAAATATTTATTAGTATTTAGCTCATTTTGCATCTTAATTCTGCACTCAGAGATGCCAAAATTTAATCACTTGTTCCTTTTGGCATTTTCAACAACTCCACAAAATTTCATCCGAATCCGTTCAGTACTTTTTGAGTTATCCTGCTGACAAACCAACAAACAAACCACCAGTGAAAACAATACTCCTTCGGCGGAGGTAAAATTGAAAATCCATAGTACCATTCAGTTGCTTAGGGGCAGCCATGACCACTACTTATATTGCTCTCAAATAACTTGAAAGTGAATAAAGTATTTTTAATAAATATTTATATATACATATAAATAGCAAAAACAAATGTTTGAAACGTATCAGCTCAATCTCTTAATAAATAAGTTAATATTTCCATTAGCCACTAAATCACCACATAATGTAGCATCCAAGTTTATCTTTTTCACTTCAAGTTCAACGGCAATTTTCAACCGTAAATGTATATAACAATAGTCTAGAGAAGAAAAAAAACGACAGTCATTCGGAGGATTATATCCCACTTCATAAAAACAAATCTTAGACACGGGTAGTATTGAGCCATTAAAAATTGAATTTTTTTGAGAAGAACACCGCAGTTTGGACTCAGAATTAGCTGTCTAAAAATAGTTTTCCTATAGTGGTTCGTAACAACCGAGTGCTTTGGCAATTATTATGTTGTTATAATATTCTTCTTAATGACGTCCTTATCCGCTAGACTTCATTCGTCTTAAAGTCTTAAAACAAATGGGCTATATGGAGACAGCAATAGATATATGTATAAGAATTTAAAAATATAAAAAATGTAGCAGAAACGATATATGAAGCTTCAATAGTTGTTGTTGACACGTGCATTAAGAAAACAAAGAGATCACACGACATTGAAGATTATTCACAAAAAAGCTTTCAATGCGGTTTTTCACAAATAAATATATTTAAATTATTATTGGGCTCAAAACTATTGAATATGTGCTGTTCATTAAACAGCTACTGTTTTCTTCTGCTCTACATGAAAAACACAACTGTCCGTCTCAACTTGTAGAAGAAAAGAGGCGGCAGCCCCTATATATATATATATATATATATATATATATATATATATAATGTCCCTATTTTCTTGTATTAACTCTGTTTCGTATTCATTTTATTTTTAGATTAAAAACGGGTAGTGACCTCTTGGCGACCAAAAGGCACGGAGCTGTCACTCTTTGCTGGTGATCCTCTTGGCGACTCATGCTTGTTCCCCTCACGCGTCATCGTCTCTTTCTACTCAGTTCACCGCAGTAGGAGAAGGAGGAATACTCAGCTTCCAACTTCCGCATATTTCATTAGATGAAGCCAGCAAATTATATAAGTTTGAATATATTATCACCAAGGTCCACCACAATTATACATAATGCAGAGCCACAAGGATCGATAGAAATATATAAATTCAAGTTGTGACGTCAGTGGTTAAATGGATCTTAACTCTGTAAGATATTACATCATATTTTTTTCAAGTCAAACAAGGGTTGGTGACTCTAAAATGAATTTCTAATAGAAAATTAATGTACAATGAAAATAAAATATCACAAGAACTTAATGAGGATTTGAAAAAAAAATAATGCAATTTTAATCTTTTTTATATGCAACTAAATGTTGTATTTAAAAAAATCTCTTACAGAGTTAATTGATTACATAAAAGTGAGCCCCTTATGTAAAGGTCTTTTCTTGATCGTACTTGATTTGTAAATAGAGTTAACTGTTTTAAAATATGGCCAAAAGTTGATCATATAGTACGTCTCCTCCATCAAGGTATATTTAACAAAGTGATCTAGAGAGTTTAAAAAAAGAGAACGACGAAGGACAAGAATTCATTTAGGAAATGAGCTATTCTTGTAAATATCTTGGGCCACTTTGTTATATAAATATTTTTAAAATGCGATGATATCACTGACTCCTTTTTAAACTCTCAAAAGGTCTAAAAGATATATACATGTGGAGCCTATGGCAAAAAGCTGTTATCTGATGTTTTCATTTCCAAAGGATAAAGACATTGTTTGCCATTTAAAAAATATTGAAACTGTAGTTATACTTCCGACATCAATCCACCAATGAGCTAATTAATATTTGTTGTGGTAAAACCTCTTCAATATTATTATCCTCTCGATAGGAAAGCATCAGCCCAGATACTTTTTTTCTCTTTTAGTGTTAAGTGCTTTAAGATATCTATGATTAGGCATCGATAAGAGGGAGACGTTAAGGTATATTGATATACAGGGGATGCCCATATTGCTAAAAATAACTGACTTCACTTTTAAAAGGTTTAATGACGTCACATGGGTAAGCTTGCGTCATCAAGCATCTTTTGATACAAAATAGTATTTTTGATGCCCTGCAAAATAATAAAATATACATGATGTTTCACAGTCTATGAGGACATAAAATGAACATACCTTGTATTTTATATTATACCTTAGGAGCAGCCAACCGCCATAGACGTCATACCTTAAGTTTATTTTATTTCCAATCCCTCTGGGCCTTACTCTGACCTTGATCAATACCCGTGATTGGAGGAGGATTACTTTTTGTGTGTATTGCCTTTCTTGTCTTTCTTTACCCCCTTCTTTTTATGATTATGGGATCATCCAATGATTTCATTTGGTCATTTACTTATTATCATTATCTCATCCTTCTTCTTCGTCCCTGTGTGACTCTTGGCATTTTATAAATTATTATTATTATATTCACCTGTTCTCTGCTCTATTGTTTTCTCTTTCTTTCTTTCAACCCATGATAATTAGTTCATGTTTGTCACAATTATTATTATTATATATAGACGCAGTAGAGGTTTGTTTTCTTGCCTCACGTTTGCACAATTTACTTAGTTTACCCTCCTCAATTTAAGGACATACGTGTATACATACATGCAGCATATAAGCATAAATATTACTATAAAGGCAACCCCCCATGTGCCTCCAAAGTACATATACCATTATAATGAAAGTTGCATCTATGTATAGACATATATCCATTTATATCAGTCTTTCAATTATTATCATTATTTTGAATAAATTAAACGTGTGTACACCAACTCCTAAAAAAATATTCTTGCTTTTATTAAATTGGGTTCTTGGGAGGTGTATCTACTAGTTGTAGGAGGCTGATTTAAGTGTGACATACATCTGTCGAAGACCCCCGCTGATGAGAGTTTTATCTGTGCCATTTGGAGTGACAGACAAAGGCAGCCAATATTATAATGCACCATATTGAGCTATAATAGATCTGTGAGTGAGTGGATTTTTCGAAACATGATCAGAAAATATTGCCAACACCTACATCAAGAGTGTCTTTTTCAGCTCTTGAGTGCTTGGCCTACAATTGTTGTATCCTGAAGCCGCTGCTTCGGTAGTCCTTTATGTGTCATTCGAGCGTTTGCCAGTGGCAGTTCATATTTTAATGCAAATATTAAATCTCTGTGACAATAGTTTTGTGCATCAAACGATTAAATAACTATACATGAAATTGGAAGATAACGGCAGACATAATCAGTTTTCATGCGTGTATAGACCATCACTTATCACCACAGATACCACTGTAGGCTGCTATTATACAGAAGAGTGAACTGAAGACCACTAAAATATCACGTAGAAGAAAATTGTACATATATAAGCAATATTTACCCTACATATATATTGAAATTTCGTATCATTATAGTATATACTATATATTAAAGTGTTTCTTAGAATATTTGCCGCGATCCAAAATCTTTTTCCATAATAACGGAAGAAATATTAATATGTTGAGTGAAATTTGGAACACGCTTGTTACTACTTCTCTATGCTATTGGCATTTTTATCAAATATGGTCAACTACTGTTTTATTCAAATAGAACAAATCGACTTTTTATTTATTAGAGACCTATTACATATTTTTCCTCTTGCATCCAGATTAATTTATGAAGGAGTTTTATAGTCAATCGAATGATTTGACTGGAAATAGTCCTTCGAACTTTGTACACAAGAAAATAATATCACAGAACATTCTTGCCCCTATCCAACATGAAGTCATGATGAAAAGGATTTTGGATTATGGCAAATTAATTTTCTATGACGCACTACTATATATGCTCATGAAATAACAACTTCATCCATTGATGCTTTAAACATTTTATATGCTACAGCTTCCATTAAAGCTTTGGCTGAGTTGGCTAGCCAGTCTATTATTTTTTATTGTCTTCGAAACAAACTGGTCTAAGCTGTAGTTTTATCCAAACTATAGCCTGGTTTATTTATCAACATGTATGCCAAAATATTGCAGACTGTGAAAGTTTTTTGCTGACACTCAGATCTTCAGAGATGCTATGTTTCCAGTTTATATTTTCCTTCCTATTTTTTTGTTGTCATTTCGTATTCAAAGATAGACTTTATTTCTGAGTTTTGTTGTAAAATTTGCTTTAAGTCTAAATCCCTCCATGCATATGTATTAATTGATAGTTACCATTACGGAGCATATAATGTCATTAAATAGCATTTCAGATATCATTCAAGTGATTTGAAAGAAAAAAATATTTCTTGAAAACACAATTTAGACCCCTTTTCTTCTTCCCTTTTCTCTGGCTTGGATACTATAATATTATACAATATTTTGGTGATCCATATTTACTACAATCTGTGTAATTGAATTGCAGTTTACTCATTTAAGTGATATTTGAAAATTACTATAGGGTATTTTTACCGATTCAGATATTATATATATATATATATGTGTGTGTGTGTGTATATATACTTCTGTTCTTGAATTAATTCTATCGCAGTATGTTGTAAGTATGACGGAAGTATAAATAAACAAAGCTCTATTAATACTTATTAAAACCATCGAGTTAAAAATATATAGAGAGCTTATTCCTTCATCTGTATTTTTGTGTCCAATATAAACAAGTAATTTGATTTACGTCATCGTAAGCTGATCATAGAGATAGAATCTATCTCTATGATCACTTAAGATGGCGTAGTACAAATTACTTCGTTTATATGGTAACAAAAATACAGCTGAACGATGTTTTTCTGTTATTGAAGGGAAGAAACTCTCTTATCTTTATATCTCTATGATTAAAACCACAAACGTGCAATGAATAATATTTATAGATGTATTCTATCAAAAACGTGTAATTTTCATAATTTTTTAGTAATGATATTTTTATTTATTACATCACGAATCCCATTTAATATTCAAAGTATTGTACGTTTTAAGTCTTCGTGTTGTTTTGCTGAGGTATAAATTTTTAAAATAAAAAAAATTCTTTCTCAGTTCAACTTCATGGCTAAAATTATTGTTGACTATATTGACTCTAGTTTTAATTTATAACCTTACAGATGTCATTTTCTTGAATCTCATAATGTTAATAAAATATTATTAAACGATTTAAAACCCATATTGACCATTTTACGATTGTAGTGACGTCAGCTAAGGTCATGGGGGGTGTTGTGTTTTATTATCATGTCTAGAAAGGGAGTCAGACGACCTCGGGACTGTCGTCAGAGACACAACGATGACTAAGACTCGAAAGCCAATGAGTCTAAAACAGACATGGGCAAACTAAGGCCCGCGGGCTGTATACGGCCCGTTAGACAATTTAATCCGGTCCACCGAGTTTGTCCAGTAAACAGTGTTGGTCGAATATTACTTTGAAAGTAGTATGTAATATACTCAGGCTTTTGAACGGAACGCAAAATTGAACGCGTTCAGCTGAACGCACGTTTTGAACGAACGCAACTTAACGTTGAACGCAAAAAAAAGAGTTTTGCGTTCAGCGTTCAGTTTTTCCAAACATTTCTTGGACTTTTTTCGGAAAAACGTCATCACTACGCATTACTTTTTTCGGAAATTCTTTTCTAAAAAAAAACGTCATCACTACGCAGTACTTTTTTGGGAAATTCTTTTCTAAAAAAAAAAGTCATCACCACGCATTACTTTTTTTTGGAAATTCTTTTCTAAAAAAAAAACCGTCATCACTACGCAGTACTTTTTTGGGAAATTATTTTTTAAATATTTGAACGCTAACGGAACGCTGAACGCAAAAAACATTGAACGGAACGCTAATTTTTTTTGAACGCTGAACGCAAAAAAAGCTGAACGCTCACAAGCCTGAATATACTACTTTTTACTGCGTAGTAATATTCTTTTAAATATTAGTTATTACTTCTCAAAAGTAATATACTACTTGAGTAATATACTACTTTTTTGAACATTCCGAAACAATAAGTAAAGGCAATTCAAACAGGATTTGTAAAAATCCTCACCAAACCTAGTTTTGCATTTTTAATAATCCTATATGTTATTGCACTATTATAAAGTGAGCACATGGCTCAAACATGATAAAGTGGGTGAATTCAAAGTCATTTATTTAAATGACTTCTGACATTATGAGAGGCATAGGTTTAATTATCCAAACCAAGCCCTCGGGCCCTGCATGTCGATTGAGGCTTTTAGGGTTGAGACCCACCGCCAACCCTAATTAGGAATGAGAGGAACCCTAATTTACCATATTATACACCCCCAAGTCCTCGGGTCCTGCCTGCCGTTATGGGCTATTATTTAGGGTTGAACCCCACCGCCAACTCTAGTTAGGTATAAAGGAGTCCTTACTTTCAATGTCATACACCCCAAGCCCTCTTCTATCGAACCATATAGGCAAAAAAAAACCCTGGGGTTCCGCCTGCTTATAGAGGCTTTTATTTAGGGCTGAAACCCACCGCCGACTCTGGCTAGGTATAAAAGGAGTCCTTACTTTCAATCTCATACACCTCAAGCCCTCGGGTCCTGTCTTAAATATCAATATTAACGTGCATTTTTTATTTTATTATAAGAAGGATTATGTCCATTGGGTGACGTCACATACATTCACAGTTCATTAATTTTTCATCAAAAATGCCTGTCGAATATTTTTTTTTCACGAAAGTATTATGTAACTAGGATATCACATATTACTTGAAAGTAATATCTAATATGTTTGTTCTCTCTAGTTAGTCGCAGTAATATAACTAAGTAATTTATTACTGGCACGCGCGTTAGGGAACAACACTGCCAGTAAATAATATAATAATGCTTCACAAATCATTCATTACGTCTTGTCCATACAATACCGCGTTTCACCAATAGATGGCGCGCAGACATTTATGCCTGCAAGTCAAAAGTTTGCCCATCCCTGGTCTAAACATTTTATTCCATTATAAGTTGATGATCTTAAGCTTTTGAAACACTACATATTTATACATTTCCAACAAATCGTTTTTATGTCCATGTGATTTATTCCTTAAATGCATTCCAAGAATCAATTTCCCTTTATATCCTTTTATTGATCACAGATAATGTACCTATATATCCTCAGATTAAAAAGGATACCCTCTCTTGATCAAACATACTTTCGATATCGGCTATAAGCCGACACTTTTTTTTGATGTTTCATTATTACAATTTTAATTATTACTATTGGGATTTTTTCATATCCTAGATGAAAATATTTTTTGGGCAAAATCTTAACCTCATTTTCCATCTATTTGATAATGTCTTTTTTAACTGAAAGGTGACAAACACTCTTAGCTTCCTAGGAGAAAGATAATAATTTCATTAAGTTTAAACAATACAGCGATTTGAATTGACAATGTTCATATACATTTTTATTTTAAACGTAACCGTCTTTTAAAAAAATCCTATGTTTTTGGTATTTTATTATTAATATTTAAAAAAATAATAAATTTAACATTACTTCATTTAATATGAACAATAACTTCAAAATTCATATAAAGTAGATTAACGAAATTATGCTAAGTGACACTTTATCTCCTCAAATAGTATTATCTATTAAATTTATCCATTTATCATTTTAGTTTCAAGAAAGTAAGTGATAATTTTTTTAATACTCTTGTTCCATTTTATCATTTGTTTATATATTATACATATTTACAGATACGCACTGCAAGTAATCCATAATTCCAATCTTTTGCATATCTTTAGCAAAATCAACTTTCTATCCCAGAATTGTCCATGTAGCAGAATTCCAGGGGCGTAATTAATAATATTTTTTTCCTTTACCTCTTTTTAGCCTTTATTAACTAGATAATCATCCTGCTTCAAGAAAATGATGAATTAAAAAAGTTTTAGAACATGTAACTAGACATTACATGCAATAAGATTCACTGTCTTTGGTTCGAAATCCAAATATGCCATGTAATTATGAAATGGGGCAGAACCAATGATCAATAGGCATATATTTTGGGAACCCCAAAGTAACTATTAAGACATCCAATCTTTCATAGGAGTCGAACTTGTTGCTATAATATGCCAACATTATGATATGTAAACTCAGGGACCCAAGTGAAATTTGGGTTGAAATCCATATGCGATAGCCTCGGATAATAAAACCTGACAGGATATATGGATCCTCTAGTAACCAGTATGTGGCCTTCAGAACCTGATTACTCAATTGATTTCACGTACTAAATTCGTACTGTATCATACATAGTAATGGAAATCTGGAGCTTAGCCTTGGTGCTTACAGGTTCTATGACTGTTTATGGCCGTGAAAAAGAGAGAAGGATAGAAGGAAACTTTTCCTTTCTCCCTCTCTCTTCTCTTTCTCCTCTCTCTTCTTTCTATCCTCTCTTTACCCCTCTCTCTTTTTCACGGCCAAAAACAGTCATAGAATCTCTAAGCCCAAGGCTAAGCTCCAGATTTCCACTCCTAATCATATATTACTTTTAGAAATGTCATTTTTCCCTTAGTTGGTGCCGCATATATATATAGGGTGTACATGATAATTTGAAACTATTTCAAACTTCAACCAGCTTGATAAAGGGCATTTGGAGTGTATTTGACAATATGGAAAGTTATACATGGTATTAAACAAGACATTTATTCAATATGCCCTCCCTCAGCAGCCACCATCTTCTCCATCCTGCCCCTGAAAGACTTGCATGCCCTAATGACTTCCGCGGGATCGACAGCATTCCACTCTCTCGTAATGGAGTTCTTCAGGGCCTCGCTGTTGTGGCTGACCTTACACACCTCCCTCTCCAACTTCCCCTATCAGTAGTAGTCACAAGGATTGAGATCAGGCGAGTTGGAGGGCCAGGTGTTCCGATCCCAGAATGTGATGCCGTGAGAGTTGAAGAGATGGTGGTCCTGAGGGCGATGTGTGCGGGCGCTGAGTCTTGTTGGAAGATGAACTCCCTCCCAGCAGCCTTATCCTTCATCCAGGGGATGACAACCTCCTCCATGACTTCGCAATACCTCTCCGCGTTGACCCTTTCCTTGGGATTGAAGAAGAAGGGGAGCATCACCTCACCGGTGCTGCAGATGACACCCAGGGTCATCACGGAGGCCGGGAACTTTGTGGTGAAGACCGCGGGGACCTTTTCTCTCTCCTTGGCAAGCCACCTGTCATTCTGAACGTTGTAGCTTCTATCGACAGTCCAGTTCTTCTCGTCGGAAAAGAAGATGATTCTTCCTCCATGGCTCTTCAGGCCATTGAGGAGACGCTTGCCGTTGGTGAGCCTGGTGGCCTTCATGGATGTCGTGAGGATGTGCTGCTTGGCCATTCGGTATGACCTATACCCGAGGTCCTCATTCACAGCCTTGGAGACCAGCTGCTTGCTCACTCAACGGTTCTTGGCCAACCTGGACAAGGAAGTCCCCGGCGATGCCTTGATGGACTTCTCGAGGCCTGCGAGGAAGCGGGGGTGCGGATCTTGTCACTTCTCATCTTGTGGGCCTTGCGGCAGACCTTCCCCTCAGCCTCCCAGACATTGAAGACCCGGTACACGGTGGTCTTGGGGTATTTGAGCAGCTTGTAGATAGCAGCGGGCTTGTGTCCCGCGCGGCCAATTCGAGGATGGCTTCCCTCCTTGCTTGTTCCATGATGGCTATTGTTTGTTGACAAAATAATTGTGGTGGAAGTTCTAGTGTATTGTTCACGCAACCTTTTATATTAGTATGATGAAACCCCAGATATCCACATTATGGATCTGGATGATGTTTAAAATAGTCCAATTTACCATGTACACCCTGTAAGTACGAATGAAAGATATTTTGAATCAGTTTTTTCTATATTCGAAGGAACGAATATCTTTTTATTACAAAATCCTTTTTAGTGAAATAGCATTACAATACTAATAATGGTATTACTTATGATAAGAATAACAAGAGAAATAATGGCGATGCTGCTTTTCTAATAGTTTTTTTGCATTGATGTCGTATAGACGCATAAGTAGATTTGAGTCTACTAGCTCCAAAAGTGTGCTGATTCTAAAATTAAAGTTCTTTTTCAAGCCGGAGAAGTGAGAGTTGACCGGAGAGAAGGTCGGTAAAATGTCGCAGATATTTTTCAAAGAATAAATAAAAAGAGATTGAAGCACAACAAAAAAAATAGTAAATGATTAAGGAGTTTTAGAGGCCTCTTTTAAGTGTTAGAAGTGCTCCGAATAGGGGGAGTATAGCCATTGCGCTGAGGCCAGAGGCAGAGTTGCAGTTGTTCTCGTGGCAGTAACAGACTCCCAGCCCCGTTCCTGCCGTGCACTTGAGCTCTAAGCCCTTGACCTTGGGGACACAGGACCGCCAGGCATTGCCGCCCATGACGATCTTGGAGCAGGCATACTCCGTCTCTGCTTCTTCCTCTCGCTTCTTGCGTCGGCTCTGCTCAAGCTTCAGGGTCTCCGAAAGGGAATTTCCAATCTTTTGAAGGCCGTTCACGCCTTCCTCAATCTTCTTCTGGACGTTTTTGGTAAGCTCATCCATGTTTTTGAGCATGGAGTCCTTCTCGTTGCTGCATTCTCGGGAAACGTAGCTGCCGAACTTGAGAGCTAAGAAAGGAAAAAGAGTTATCAGTATGTGGTCAACTATTTCATTCCTTTTGCTTTTGGACATAAATTGGCCAAGTTAATTGGTTGTTGTCAGCTCTTACTTTAAAATCTTATTTTCAAACAAACGAAAATCATACTAGAATAATTGTAAGGAAAAACTACATTTAAATTAAACATCAAGAACCTTTTTGAGATAATTAAGAATTCGGTTGGTTTCATCAGTGCTGCCAAATCCAGTATAATTGAAATAGTTAAAGCAAAAGTCAATACGCAATAAACAATTTAAAGTTATTTGCTTTTCTTTCACAATAACTTAACTTTTTTAAATCCCACTATTACATATATATATATATAATATATATATATATATATATATATATATATATATATATAATATATATAGTGGAAATTAGTCAGCCAAAAGTATGTCTCATATAAAGTAGTCATTTGTATTTCCTTTATATGGGTCGATGGAATCTATGTTTCTATTTTTATTTTTCAAACATTTGTTAGTTGCTTTTTACTCTTCATATATTAAAGGCATGGCTCGTCAAAGCTTCCAAAATTCCACATCACATAATATTTACCCCTTTGGCATATCGCCAAATATCTTATAAATTATATAATGGTCACTTTTGGGTTTCTTTGCATAACAATGGTAAAAGGTTCTTGCAATATTTTAACAAACATATTAGCTAATCTAAACAGTTATGTTAAGCACAAGAAACAGTTATACTAATAGAGTTATAATTATTTTGTTCATACTGAATATATTTTTAGCTAAGTAAAGGTTTTTTAAAAGACAAAAGATATATCTGAATTTAAATTCAATATAACACTTTTGATTTGATAAGGATATTTGCATTTATCTTTAGAAATTATAAATATTTGAGCAATGTTTACTAATAAATGCTTTCTACCTAACTGTTTTTGACTCTTATTATTATTTTATGAAACTGAAGATAAAGCATGAAGAATCTATTGATCAATGAAATTAAAAAAGACTTGACGAATGGATTTAAACTACCTAAATAAATATTTGAAGTGGCTATAATCATTTTGGAAAGGATGTAAAGCAAATACGGCATTGCATTCTGTGTTGGAAACCTTAAATTAAATCCTGGTAACCCCTTCAATCAACAACTTCATTCATATAGTCTTTTCCAGAGCTGGGATTCTGTAAAAAGATCTACCGCCGGTTCGATATTCGGTATATACCATATCGATCGATATCGGTATTCGGTAGATTTGATTATATATCTACAGTATCGATCGATATTCGGTACGGTAGATTAGAAAGAGAGATAAATTTATTTATTTATCTGTTTTTACATCATCATGTGCATTTCATATCGGACAGTTTATAACAAAGGACAATTAAATACATCATTAGAGATTATAGATTATTTGAAATTCAATACATACTAATCTTATATAAATTATATATGTACTTGGATTTTGTAGGAAATGGAAGGCTATAGATTTTTTCATTTACTGTCTCTTATTGTCCGATATTAAATACACTTTCAGGTACTCTAGTATTCAATGCATAGCATAAGCTTATATTGCATGTCTATTTATGTATCTGCTCTATAATATTATATGTTATAGTTGTTTATTTAGTTTTGAAGTTCAAGTTCTTCACACAAGGGAGCGCTTGGGCAAAGCGACAGTTGGACGATGTTTATCTGCTATTGAAGGGAATAAGCTCTCTGTATCTTTATGTCTCTATGTGAATGCTACAAAAGTCATACTTTCAAATATACCGTACCGATTGACAAAAAAGATTCTACCGAATATCGTATAATCGGTTCGATATTTGAAAATTACCATCGGTAGATTCGAATACCGATCAACATTCGGTAGTCGCAGCTGTGGTCTTTTTTAAGATAATTATTTTATATTGGCTCATTATTATAAAAGTGACCAGTCCATAATTTTGAAATGGGATCAGAACCCCAAACACAATTAGACTTTTCTTCTTAATTATAACCACATTTTGTGGAGGCAAAAGCACAAGATAATTTTAAAAATATCCCATCTTATAATAAAATAAATTGTATATCAATCATGCTAAAAAAGTACATTACAAGGCCAAAAATAAATTGCATATGAAGTTTAAGTATGTCAATGCCTTTAAACATAACTAAGTTACAGCATAATTTAGTGCTAATAAAATCTCTAAATGTAGCAACATTTTAAGCAAAAAAAAAAATATGAATATGAAAAAGGATAAAATAAATAATAATAATAATAATGTAATTTATTTTCTGCTTATGATTCATTGTACGTTCACCCTGGCTCATAACCTCAAAAAGGCCTTCCCTTTCAAATATCTCTCCGTTTTAATTGACTATGTCGCTCTTCCTTTCTGTTATCTGCAATCTACTGACAAAGAGAAAGCCGTAGCTTTTTGACCTGACAGCGTGAAACCAAGCAAATGGTCGTAATAATTATTTTTCATATTTATTATCCCCCCCCCCTTTGATTAGCTAGTAATTATTATATGTATTATCTACAAAATATAAAACAGAGAGAGAATAAAACAACTTTATTATTACCCTACAGTGTATGATCTCAGCTAAGAGTAAAAGAAAAAAAATCATTTATAACAATTAGCGTTGTAATTTCTGCGTATTTATTTTCATAAAAATACCAGAACAAATCTATCAACTCTACTAAGGAAATACCGAAAACCTTATAGACAATATACAATCAAGACACGCTACAGAATCCCCCTTCTTGCTGAAGGCTTCGATGATTATAATGCAAATATTTATAAGTTTTTTGGTTGCTTTGGTTTGTTAAATTGTAGAATCTGTTGTTTACGTGTCCATTGAGTTTATAAAACTCTCTGACGACTCTATAAATTAAATGGGAGCAACTAATTTCGAACTCTCAGTGACTGACCACGCTCAGCTAGCATAATTTAAGCCCCTTATTTTTTCTTAAATGTGCCTCAGCTTTACTTAACAGTATTTTTTTTTGCTTGGAACCTTTACGCTCGTACAAAATAGGTTTACATTTATATTATGACCATTTCTTCCTCTAGTCCATCCGATTAAACAGCCCAAAGTAAACTTACTCTATTTTTTAAAAAATTCATCTTGCCCTATACAACTGTCACTATGATAATAACAATTTAAGATACTGAGTATCTTCCGACTAAAATGCGGCCTCAACAACCTTAGAAAGCTGTCTTAAGCATTCCTCCGCTTTGATAAACCAACAATACTCTAAGAAAATAATATACACCTTTCCCTAAAAAAACATTTTTATTAAATAAAAAGCTAAATAGTATTTGGCCTCTTTCACGTATGGCCGTGTGTACATTTGACGCAGCAACAAAAATGTTATTTATATTCATCCTGTCTGACAAGCCAAATAACATTAGATTATAAATCAGCTTCTGCATTGTCTAAAGGAAATAATAAAGAAAGCAATATTAGTTTGACCTCCGTCTTATGTCTGGCAATTGATCCAAATGTTGGTGAAAGCAAGCAAGACTCTTATCATTCTTTAAGCATTTTACTTTTAATTGGTCAATCAAAAGTTAAACTATGTCATATTTTATTTGTAAACCAAGCGGTCAAAGTAATACATTTCATAACTCTTCTTAGTCTGACTGGGTCATAAAAGTATAACAATTCTAAGAATTGATTCTTTATACCAAAATAACAATGGTTTAAGCATTTAAGTATATATTTTTTTGGCAAATAGCAGAGAGAAACCTTTATTTTCATCCTTCTATGTCTGGCAAGGTAATACCAAGCATTTTTCTTACACATGACAACTAAAATAAATAAATTATAAAAAACTTATAATTAATGTACTGTCCTGTTGGTTCTAATTCAACTTCTAAGTATTATGTTTTATTATAATAAATAAGATCACCATACTTTAATAGAGTAAAATGAATTAATTTTTCAAACTTATTTGTCATGCAAAGTAATTTCAAACAGACCCCTTGTAAATAACATTTCAATTCTAAGCTCTCCTTTTCTACTTAAAGTATTAAAAATAACATAATTTAAAAAAATTGTTTTATTTCATCTGAAAGCATAAGTTGTTATGACCCTTCTATGTGTGGCAAATTGGGCTGAAAACAGACATTTATCTTCCCCTCCTATTTAAATGAAGAAAAATAACACACTCTATAAAATATATAGTTTTGTAGTACTATCTGAAAAATAAAAGTATAATTCATTTTATACCCTTTCCTTTCAGGTCAATCTGTTCCAAAAAGAACGTCTAAGCATTCTTTCATTTAAAAGAATAACAAACTTAAATTTAAATAATATTTCTTGTGTTATATGCTAAGTGAGAGCACAATTTATTTGTTATTCTTTTCTATGTCCACTCAAGTGATTATAAACAGACAATCAAAGCATTCATGCTTAAGATATTAATAAAATAAACTACACTAATATTTGTTGTTTCATATTCGAAGCTAAGAAGCTACATTTTTTTATCCTTCCCTGTCAGGCTAAGCAGTTTCAAACAGACAGCCAACTTCCTTCAAGTTCCCTTTCTTATTATTATAAATAATATAACCTACTTAAGGAATGTCAGTTTTGTTTCATCTGCAAAGTAAACAAATATGATTCATTTCTGACAAAGTTGCTCCAAAGAGACCTCAAATTGTAAACATTTTAACTATCTTAATATTTGTATACGCAAAGCGAAAGCAACATAAAGCCCCTTCCCTGTCTGGCCAAATTGTTTCAAACAGACATTTCGCTTCTAAACATTTTTTTTGATATAATAATAAACAAAATTATTTATGTATTTTATTATATGCAAAGGGAAAGCATTTTTGACCCCCTCTGAACTCATCAGAACAACAAAATCTATTGCTTTTAATAGAGGGACAAAGAGTTAATAGGGAGCGAATAAGCTCCCCCCCCCACTCCTGTTTACCTCGTAAATAATAATAAAAACGCTAGCCAAGTTAGATACTTCCTTAGAGGCAAAGTAAGTACCCCTAACAAACTATGTAGGACACAGCATATATATTTTGCAAAAGAAAGAAGAAGTCTCACTGGAAAGGTTGTTTTTGTAGTAGGAGTGAGTAAGCCAGAAGGCGAAAAAAAAAAATTCGCTCAATCATAACTTTCACAGCAAAAAATAAATAAAAAAAGGAAAAGAGAGGGCTAATTCAAAGGCATGGTATATCCTAAAAAAACAACATATCGATTTCATAATGTTCCCTCCACCCCTCTTTGTCAAGACTATACTTTTATTTGTATATGTATGATAATTGAGGTTAATATTCTTTTTAAACCATATAAAAGACTGCTCAAAGCCATTCTTTTTTTTTACATGCGGACCACGCCTAGATCTCCCCTTTTCCCTCTCTTTTTTTTTGAAAAATCCCTAAAAGCAAAGCAATACAACAACTATTTTTACCGCCTCCTTTTTCCTTCATCATAGTCTTGATTCCCTCATCATCCATGGGAATATCCGTTGGAAGAACCTCGGAGGAGTTCCCCTTTCCCACAAGACAGTAAAGCCCATGACCTATATAAAAATGAGGAATACATTTAGGGAGAAAAAAGTTAATTTGGGGTTTTAAGAGAAAATATATATATGTTCTTCTTACATGTCTGAATGGAGAGGATAAAGGAGAATAGGAGGATTGGTAGGGAGTGAGGCCTCATGGCTGAATCCGTTGGCTATATGCTTTGGAGGAGGGACACAAACGAAGAATAATATGTTTTTTAGGAAGGCTGGAATAATAAGAAATAATAAAAATATAGCGTGTTTTTAATACTTAAAAAAAGCAGTGCTGCTTCTTCTTCCTTTATTTCTTCCTTATTTTTTCCTTTCTCCTCGCAAAGAGTGTAAGTGAGGAAGCTCCTTCTACCATTCTTACTCCTTTTTTGCGTCCTTGGAGCGTTCTATTTTTTTGGCAAGTTCTGGTGCCACTTGGCCGTAAATCAAATTTCGTCGTAGAGGGAGAAACGAGTGAGCGATGAAAAAAGATATACGTTGTTTCGAAGGCTTTTTAACTACGCGAGTGCGTTTACTATTGTTATTATTATTATTATTATCGTTCTCTGGTGCCTTTCATATGGTGCCTCTTCAAAGGAAGACTTCCGAAAAGAGTGCTCCATAAGTTGTGGCAGCTCAGCTCGAAGCAGGCAGACAGGTTTTTCGTGAAAGAAAGGACCATATGCATTTTTTGTGGTTCCATTGATCTCTTCCATGAGGCTGATCAAACTTGACATTCCCTCCTATAGAGGAGTCCATCCTATGCCCTCAATATATTTACTATCATTGCCACAATTCTATGAGGGAGCCCTTCTTCACTCATGGATCTCTTTTCAATCCAGAGCTTTAAATATGTATGAACTTGCATAAAGTTTGCTGGGAATTTTTTTATTAATTATATAATTTATACTGTTCTTTAAATATAATATATATTATAGGTATTCACTTCATATTGTTGAACTGTAGAGTCATATAAAATATATTGGAGCTCTTGGTATTGAAGCTTCTATAGGATGGTAATAATATTTAATTTGAGGACAGGCTAAATTCATTCGGAAATTTAATTCATTTTTTGACACTTTTATTATTGTGTTTAAACAAATTTATTTCCTTACTTCATCTTATATGAATAAAGCATTTTTGAAAGAACTATATTTCCATTATTTCTAAGATTCTTTTAAATTTAATTATTTATAAAAAAAGTATTTGTACATAAGATGTAGTAAAAGTAGCATTTGAGTTATAAATTTAGATTATGTTTAAGTTTAAATATTGACATATTATTTAAAACTACTATACAATAAAAATAAGCAAGCAATCCAAGAAGATTATATTGTAAGACCACGAGGCAACATAACAAACAATAAATCATAAAAATAACATCTTATTTTAAATATTTGTTTCATGTCTCAAAATACACATGCAGTGCACAGTCAATCACACAAAAATACAGATATTAAATAATAAATTTGGAACATAAATATATTAAATATAAACATTTAGGTTTGGACAGTGTAAGTTATAAAAGTAACATCTATGGAATAATAGGTTTGGTGACATGTATTTTTAATTGCCTTTTTAATTGAAAGTCATCCAGTCATATGGTCAATCGATGAGTGAATCGATGAGAATCCCTTAGTCCTCTGAATATAAACATTGACAATATACTAAGTAACATCTGACGTCACATAAAATAGATTCATATAATGGGATTGGATATCCATTATTATTTTTTGTAATAATAGCGAAAACATTAAATGGTTTTGTATTTCTTGATGAAGAAACTTGGAATATTTTGGTTGAGGAGTCACAACCAATGGAGATGTATAACCAATAAAATAAATAAAGGCATGAAAGGGGGGGGGGGGATTCATGAAGTAGGGAGTCCACATGGGATTTCTTCCGTCCCTGAAGAGCCTTCTTATAGCGTTCGCTCCGTAGATCGTTGGATCCATGAGAGGACACCGCTAGGCTCTTGCATGTGTACATATTTTAATATATTGTTATTTATTATTATTATTAGAAAGCTCTTAATCGTTTCCTGTATTGTTTGATTACCCTCTTATGTATATACAATATGTAGGTTTCTAGGTTGTGTGTGTGTGCTTATATCCCAATGGGGGGTATACAGAACTTATGTCCTCGCCGCAGGTCACACAAAAAATCCCAGGAGGATTGTCGTCGCGGTTAATGAGTCTTCAATGGTGGACATTTGCTTTCTTTCTTGATGGGTTGAGGCTTGTGATATATGTTGTTATTTTGGATTTTTTCGACCCTTTAATTTGTTAAAATAGGTATCAGTTTCAAATTTTTGACAAAAGATTATATTTCTTTGTTGTAGATATAATCAGAATTCTACATTTGAATCAAAAGAGGGAGAGGGACTTCAATTGTATATTTCGTTTCAAATCACGAATACCTTTATGAACAAAGGTTCTTTAATATATGATGGTATATCGTCGAATATTTTACAAATATTTGTAAATTTTTCGACAACTATTTTTGGAATATTCCTCGGATCAAAGATATGCGCCGGGGTTATGGAAAGTGAAAAAAGTTACTCCTTTTTTGCTTTATTTTGTCATTTTGGCGGGTGGTTTTGGGTTATGCTTTACTCATTAAGCTATCAAAAAGTATATGAGATAAATAGTCACTTAAGACTCTCCTCAAATCAAAATGGTGTCCATGTTTTTTGGGGGGGCATCCAAATACTTGTCAAGCTCATGGTGGAAGATATTTTACGATTCATTTGGACTATTTTAATCGTATATTCTTCAAAGCTGACTTCAAATGTTATCTTTGATACTCTGACGTCATATTTAAACATAAGAATCATGGTTTTCAACCGGGCGCTGGTGAAAAAGTGATTATCTACAAGATATGAATACCCATTTATCTTCAAAAATATCTATTGAAGCACAACAACTATTTTCCTACATGTTATTGATAGGTATATAGATTAGTTAAGTATAACCGAGTTTTTTGCGTTCAAATTTTATATGGAGTTATTTAAAAATATGCTAAAAACTATAAAAAACCAATACAAAGTCGAATTAAAAAATACTTTAATCATATTCAATTAAGAAAATTAAAGCAATATATTGATTTTTTTTTCATATACTTCAAAATAGGTTAATAGCATGTTAGGTATAATTTAGCCGAAGTTTGCAATGTACACACTCAGGTTTTTTAGCTCCAGCTCATTAAACATATTTGTGATGTTTAAATAAATTAATACAGGTATTGAACTGCTGGTGATCATCACTAGCGATAGTAATTCATAATCATTAGTACGAATGTATATTTTAGAATGGTATATAAGGGCAACTAACGGAGGTATTTATTTAGATGTTATCTTTAAAGAATGTTACATTTGGTAACCCTACATATCTTTTGGCGCCTTTTTTTGGGGGGGGGGGGGGGAGGATACAATAAGCTCATTGAAGTGGAGTTTACTTATGTAAAACGATCATTATACACAAGTAGACTAATTGGATATGAGTGCCCAATTAGTAATTGATTAACTATTGATCAACATATCAACAAAGAATAATAAAGGATTAGGTTTGCTATATAGTACTTACGATATTTGGACTATTGACAAGTATGACTATGGCAGTATATCCTTGCAACAAATATGAAGCTCACTTCATTCGAAGAATTATTTTCTAAGCAAAACACCCAGGGTAGTCTCACTTTTACCAGTGCATGAACAAAGGCTTTTCAAGCTATTTACCATAGACAAAGAAGTACTGCAGAGTTATTTGCGTTACACAGATATAGAATAAATGTGAGGGCTATAGGAAAAGTATAGTTTTGACTTTGTCCACATAATTTTTATCTACTTATATCATAAACACCACGGATCTCGGATACATTGAAATACCATCATAACAGTACTATCGCTATAATAAAGTATGTGCGCATTGGTCGATAGATCTACCTCTTTCTGAAACAAATCAATTGTCCTCTAATGATTTTCTAAACAAATATTGAACTTGAAGAACAAAAAATCTTCAAATCCAACTTCATTTATAGCTGCCAAGGATTATAATATTCTAATATTGATTCATGCTTAAATGGAACCTCTTTTACCAACCCAATTAATTACTATATACATTTTCTCCCATTTCATCATTAATTCATACTACATTATTATATTGTGAACTTTTATATTTTTTATATCGATGATGATGCATTCCCAGCCATAAAATGTTGATGATGAATTCAATGCACAAACAATGGTTTAGTTGAATCACCCGAGCTAAAAGTAAGTCGTTGTTGTCTATGCTTCATTTTAAAAAGGTTTTTACAAAATTGTGATTCATATCTTATTTTATGTAATGTATATTATAATAACTTTATTTTTTCATAATTTAGAACGTGGCTTTAAATTATTCTTTAAATTTAATATCAACATCCATTGAAAAATGTATAATGATGAAGCCTCAAGAAAAGTCTTCATTCCATAGCAGCCCACTATTACACTCTTGCTCCCTGTATAAGTTTGTCCTAAAAAATCTCTTACGACATTAGAAAGCATAGAATTTGCAGACATGCTCGCATATATGGTTTATGGCTTATATCCGTAGTCATAACCCTGTGCATTACTTTATATGTGCAATAACAATATACTCCTCGAAAATGTGGAGAGTTCATTTCTTCCATGATATTTTGGAACTTATATTTTAAATTTATAAATTTATATAAAACTGTCCAATTAGAGAGTCATTATTAAAAAGAAATCATATTATGCTTGTTTTTTATCAAATACTAACAAAAATATAAAAGTTTTTAAATGAAGTATGTATCAAGGATGTTCAAACAAATATGGTTAAAAGAAAAAAAATATATATGGTAAATATCCCTTTTCTATATTTAAAAATCCTGTACTAATTAAAATTGCATGGTTGAAGCTTTATTCGTACGTGGAAATTCATTTCCAAGAAGGAGATGATAATTTATTATTTAAGACATAAATGAATTTCGATTCGGAAGCTATATATATATATATATCAAACTTGTTGATTTATCGTTTGCTTGTTGTCGTTCGCGAATGACAATTTTTGTTGACGAAAAAGGCAAGATTTTTTTTTTTTGGCAAAAATTTCATTCTTAATTTTTTATTCAGAATCGTGAAATAAAATTTCTTTCTAATAAAAACCGGGGTCAATGGTTTTCAGAATGACTAACGAACGATAAACGACGGACGATAACTTTTGGTGAACGACAAACGACTATTTTTCGCGAACAGTCCGAGTAATATATATATATATACAGAGTTAGGCACAATTAGTGAAACATGGAAATGACGCATTAGCTCCAAAATACTTAATTTAGAAAATATATTATTTTCAAATTTTGTTGACAAAAAACTTCTTTAAAATATTATTATAAAATTATTCCACGTGTCCACCATTTGCTCGAACCACAACCCTAAGTCTCTGACAACATCAGTGCATCTATTAGCACAATCTCCTCGGAAATCTTGTTCCAGGCAGCCTCAGCTGTCGCCATCAGCTAGATCTAGGTGGCCCTGGTTTAGCATTGCCTTCCTCTACACCATCCTCTACATGGCAAAGTCAAGGGGGTTGCAATCAGGAGATGAGTGAAGCCAAAGGTCCTTGCTCCAAAAAGTGATGTGACAATGAAATGGCTGCATTACCCGTCCTGCACAATCTTTGCAATATAGGTCGGAGCTCCGTCTTGCGGAAGTAGGACATTTGAGGATGGACGTTCACTTGCTTTCAAGTCCATTTCGTCGTTGTTTTTAATAAAAACTAAGAAACAACAAAGCAGATGTACAAATGTCCGTGGAACATAATTTTATATCATAACAAAACCTCTCAGAGTCATATTTAGAAAGATTTTGCACTTACAATCTGATGTTTCACTAATTCTACCTGCCTGTATAATATATATATATATATATAGATAATATATATATCTATATATATATATATATATATATATCTATATATATATATATATTTTTATATATATGTATATATATATATATTATATAATATATATATATATACTATATATTATTAGGGTTGTTTCTTATTTTTCAATGTTTGAAATGTTAGCAACTTTGTGGATTTTCTGTTTCTTGGTGATAGAAGAAGACGACATACAAAGTTTGAACAAAATCGGTCAACATTACGAGGTCGCGCAACGAGGTCAAAGTTTTAAAATTTAGTAAAAATATAGTTTTTCCGCAAATTTCTTCAAAATGGTGGACGTTACAGACTTCAATAATAATTATTAATTTAAAGGAAATCTAATTTACTACCAGAGTATGTTGATGTTTTTTAATAAAACAAATTTTTCAGTAAAAACAAAGCAAGAAAGGAGTGTGTATTGTTAGCTTATTTCATGGCTTTTTTGTATCATTAACTTCACTCGCCTGTAGAAGATGACTTGTTCGCTTCAGAGTAAAATAGTACTTTTAAGTTTAGTAAACTTTAGATGATAAATCCAAAAATTACCTGGTTGCATTCTATCAATTCAGAATTCAGTACAATCTGAGTTTACATCATATGATTCAGAGCCTGTATTGACCTATAAGAAATCGATTATGAAAAAAATAAATAATAATGTGTTTCTTAGATGTGCGTCAAGTATCCTCTCAAATTTTACTTTGTCTCTGACGCATTTATAATCCATTATATGCTTTCATTTGATATGTTTGGTGTTCTGAAAATCGCTATACTTTAAGAGATATAAGCAAATACGTACTCCCCCAAAAATTGATCTTTTGATATGAGAATATACGATTACCATTTGGTAACGGCAGTTAGTGTAACCTGGATAGGAAGAAAAAAAGAAGGGAGAGAGTGAGCCAAATACTCCCCCCTTCTCTTTCTCTTTCTATCCAGGTAACACTAACATAATTACCAGATGGTAATCGTATATTCTCATATCAAAAGATCAATTTTTGGGGGGAGTACGTATTTGCTTATATCTCTTAAAGTATAGCGATTTTCAGAACACCAAACATATCAAATGAAAGCTTGGTTAACCAGCTTTAATATTTTGGTATACTAAATCATGTCATTTAATAAGTAGAGAGTTATATGTACATTAAAAAAGCCTATTTCGCGTACAAAATGACGCATATAATGGATTATAAATGCGTCAGAGACAAAGTAAAATTTTGAGAGGATACCTTGACGCACATCTAAGAAACACATTATTATTTATTTTTTTCATAATCGATTTCTTATAGGTCAATACAGGCTCTGAATCATATGATGTAAACTCAGATTGTACTGAATTCTGAATTGATAGAATGCAACCAAGGTCATTTTTGGATTTATCATCTAAAGTTTTACTAAACTTAAAAGTACTATTTTACTCTGAAGCGAACAAGTCATCTTCTACAGGCGAGTGAAGTTAATTGATACAAAAAAGCTATGAAATAAGCTAACAATACACACTCCCTTTCTTGCTTTGTTTTTACTGAAAACTTTGTTTTATTAAAAAACATCAAACATACGTCTGGTAGTAAATTAGATTTCCTTTAAATTAATAATTATTATTGAAGTCTGTAACGTCCACCATTTTGAAGAAATTTGCGTAAAACTATATTTTTACTAAATTTTTAAAACTTTGACCTCGTTGCGCGACCTCGTAATGTTGACCGATTTTGTTCAAACTTTGTATGTCGTCTTCTTTTATCACCAAGAAACAGAAAATCCACAAAGTTGCTAACATTTCAAACATTTGAAAAATAAGAACAACCCTATATATATATATATATATATCATATATATATAACATATTTTTTAACTGAATCATCTTATCACAAATTAAACGTTTTTATAAATTTCAATTATCAATTAGCATAAAATATAAAAAACAGAACTTTTAGAGTTTCGAGATCACCAAAAAAAGTTATATTTTGTAAAAAAATAATATACTGTTCCTCCAAATTCTTATAAAGTCGAAGGATTAGGGGATATGAACACGTGTTGAAAGTTGGACAAGTAATAAATATCTGCTAAAATCACATGGATATACCGGCTTCTCCTCAGTCGGTCGTTGGACATTTTACACAAATTATTTCACTAATGATTGAGAAGACCTTTTGAGAAGCCATTGAGGATGTTTTACACATTGCATTTATTATGTCAGGATTGATTCTTCTTTCCAAGCGACAAGTAAAAGCATGGAAGGAAAAAACAATTACTTATTGCTGATGTAAATCTTAGGCAGTCTAAAGCTCTCATCTTTATGAGCATATTTTTATCCATATATACCTTGGTCCTGTAGTAGAATTTGTGTTTGAAATTTAATCAACATCTCATTATCATTCAAATAAAGTTT
>CP045896.1:27989541-27999710 GCA_013387185.1 Caligus rogercresseyi | reverse complement strand
AATTTTTTTTTTTCGGTCACGAAGTTTTATTCAGTATTTGTAAAATGCATACAAATTCCACTAAAGATACAAATTCACCTATCAAAAATAATAATATAAATAAATAAGATATTATATAAAATAAATAAAACTCTCTTCAACAGGTGCGTAAAACATGAATGAACGTTATAGTTCAAATTTACTGTTAAAAAGTGATGACCTTAATATAAAATGACAATTTATTTTTCCTTAAAAAGCGACGATATTTTTAAGATCCTCTTGCTTGATTTTAAAAATGAATTGATCTCGATGGTACGAATCGACGACATTTCAAGCCATTTCCATCATCTGATGTTGCGTTCGGAATTTAATTGCAGAGCTGAGTAGCGGGCGGCGGCTCCAATGATTATTGCCCTTAGGTCCTCGACCTCAATGTAAGAGTTTGTCGTAATTTTTTTTTGCAACTACGATTTTATATTTAAAAGTTGCTGTGTCAATAGCTTTTTGGATAGGGGGGGCATTATATTTACGTTATAAACACCCAAACCAAATAAAGGCTTTTATAAGATTGAGGTAATTATTTCATTTTCGCACACATTTATTTGAATAAACGCTTGACTCCCAGAGAACAGGACATTCAGCAAAGGCATGAATGATGAGTTGAGATAAGCCCACAGTTATTGCAAGGTAATAAATCTAAGTAAACGGCAGCAGAAATCTGAAACTGAGCTGTAAATTTGGCACTATCAATTAAACACCACGTCGACCGAAAAATCCTCTGTTTCCATGATTGAGGGAGATCAAGCAAATTGTATGAAGCTCTCTGATATAGATCCAAAGGAATCTTCACTATTGGAATAAAATTTAAAAACCAAGGCTTGGACGGACTAAAATCATTGCATGAACGTTCTAAAGGAAAACCGAAACCTACCTACATTGAAGACAGGAGCCGATCTCAGGTCATGGAGTTAGAATATTTGAGATAAAGCGATTCTCTCTAATGCAACAGGAGATCCAAAATTTTTGAGAAAAGGTTCTTTTTCCCATGTTCATATATACATCCACACAGTATCCGAAAAGAAATAGGCAGAACGTCCATATGATTCTTTGATTGAAGCTAAAAAGGGAGAAAATGCTTCCAAATCTGATTCGTTTAAAGAGTACCCATATGGAACCAATTGTAAAATTCGGAGGATGTATAAAATATTCTCCAGTCTTTGTGTAGAAACGCCCATTTCTTCTACGATTCAATTTCAACATATAGCTAATGGTATAAAACTAAGTTTTATATTTTTCGTTATTCCACTGTTGTAAGCTCAACCATTTAATTATTTACTAAAAAATAATTTATAAATTCGTTGATTTGTTTAAGTATCTAAGTATTTTGGCTACTCAATTATGAAAAGGGACCTTAAAGAGACTCAAGTTTTATGTGAGTGTCAATTTTTTAGCTCCTAAAGACAATAAATAATTAAGTTTAATACCATCATTAAGATAGGAAAAAATGGCAATATGGATAATAATAAAAACAGTTGACCCTATGATACAATGCAAACTTGTTGACGTTCACGAAAAATCGTCGTTCGTTTGTCGTTTATGAAAAGTTATCGTTAATTTTAAAGATGAATCATTCATCGTTCGTTTGTCGTTCGTCATTCTGAAGAGAAAAAAATTAGTGACGGTTTTTTTAAAGAATTTTTTTCTAATCATTCTGGAAAAAAGTGATAACTTAATGGGTCTACATCCATATCATTACGAGTCCTTTGAATGAACTCCTCCTATTCCATATATGAACATTAATTGAATGAAAGAGGTCCTCATACTCAAGAAAACAATTAATATATATTTTGTATAATCATATTTGCCAATAAATGGATAATTTCTCTGACTATCGGAATGTAATAAAAAAAAACAGTGTTATGGAAAGAAGGAATCATGTTTATTGATGCGTTTTCAAGAACAAACATTTTGTGATATCTAGCTATCGTCGTATCATTTAAACCCATATCTTGACCCTAGGGGAAAGTGACTAAAGCAGTGGTGCCATGGTGGCGGCCCGCGGGCCGGAACCGGCCCGAATGGACATCTCATTTGGCCCGTTACGTTAGTGGTTGAGAAGTGTTTTTATAAATAAATAATATTATGATACAATATCAACAAATTTAAATCTACTTTTGTTTAGTGTTTAGTGTTGCAAGGCCAAAAATGTACAGGTAATTGGTCCCCCGAGGTCCCACTTGAAACAGTCCGGCCCCCTGACCGATTTCACCCTGGCATCCCTGGACTAAAGGGAATCAATATATCATCCAAATAGTATTTATATTCGATACCAATATATATTAATGACTTAGTAACACTAGTTTTGACGTCGTATAAAAGCTCGACCCTATTGGAGTCTATTAAAAGCAGATGGCCTAAGGGCTAATATGAGGTGTGGGGAAATGATTTAAGTCGTTATAAAAATACTTGTATTCATGATGAGAATACTAAAGAGAGCTCAATGACAGATGTGTATAATTCCATGTCAACTGGATAAACCATTGCCAATTTTTACCATTTTTGTTGTACTTATTGGTCACTTTAAAGTAGAAGCTCTTTGTGCAAAATTTCAGGTATCTGAGGCTCGCAGGGATCATTTGCATGCTCTGTAAATCAAAATACTCAACAAAGTCACGGTTTTTGCATAATTGCATAATTATGGTACAATCAAACAAAAAATAAAACATAGGTACATACATAATTATATCAGGAAACGACCGGGTACCCGGCCCGGCTGTTTTTTGAACGTTCCGTCCCGGTGTCTAAAAATCAGCAGGCCGGGACATTAATATATTCGTTCCATCGTCATTCTGAAAGTGAAGACGTTTTTTTAGAAAATAATTCTTAAATTTACAAAAAAAACTTTCTTTTTTTATTTAAAAAATAATAGGATTTTTTTATTAAATGTCATCTCTTTCAGAATTATAAAGGAACGAATATATTAAAGTCTCGGTTCGGATCCCGGCGAAAAAACGTATCCTGGTCGTTTCCTGACTTTTAGATGATGTCTTGTTTATATTTATTTTTAATTGCATCCCTGCCAGTCCGCAATTTTTCTTTGAAGTTAGCACAATTTATGATTTCCATAAATTAAAAGCATTTGCCCCTGTTAGTCTCAACCACCAGGCATTTTGCACAAGGAGGTACCTTAAAGTGTCAATTAAGTGTTCCAAACAATCATCAAAATTGACGAATGTCATGCCATACGATGTATCCAGTTGACAAAGAATTACCCAACTGGGATTAACTTCAGCTATCTTTTTACAGATTCACATATGACACGCCCAGAAATGTTGTTAGTTTTTGATTGAGAAAAGTATTCTCCGGACTTCTTATAAGCAAAGAGCCTCGCATTGTTGATTGCCTCAAGTATTTTTTATATTAGGAGCACTCAAGGGACGATGAACTTTGGCCCTGCGACTCAATCAAATAAGTTTTAGAAGTGATAAATAACGTATGATAAAAAGGCTCATGCCGTAAATATCCTTATTTATTCTCCCCTGATCTCCCTTGAGCTGTTTTTGGTAGTCTTTTTCATGGACTCAAATACTTTAGGGAATTATATATGCCAATAATATTTAGCAATCAATACATTTTAAATAAATGCCATGTTATTTGTTATCGGATTGATATAAGTATAGATGGATCTTGAATTTTATATTTTTAAAAATAACAAGTCATCTTGGATTAGCTTATCTAAACATATTTTATTTTAAAGTTATGTAAAATAATTATTAAAATAATTTAAATTCATTATTAAAATAATAGAAAATGTAAAAATAATTGTGGGATTTATATTTACGATCAATAATTACGATTTAATATAATTTTTTAAACAAGTATTGCTGGAATGCCATGTATCGGTCTAAAAATAGCTAAAACTAGTTCTAAGCCAAATACTACGTTCCCTTACTAAGGTTATATTATGATTGTAAAATATATTTTTTAAACCAATAACTTTGTATCTGGACTTAAGGTTATCTTTTTCCTATGTTATTATTACTTTAAATTTGTGTTTTCTTTTTTTTTCTTTCTTATTATATAAAAATAAGCAAATTAATAAGTTTTAGATCATACATCGAACAAAGGTTTTTTTTCGTACGTTACGTTCTATGGGCTTCTGTAACCATAATTTTTTTGATATGATCTATCTGGCTTTATGTAGCTGACTTGTATATAATTGTATCTAAGAGAGCAAAAGAGTAAGAACTGCTCATTATATCATCAAATAAGATGCCTGGTAATTTTGTCCCAAGAATACTATTTGGCAGAAAATAATTTCATCTATTTTCGAAACCTTAGCAGTTCTATGTTGAGATAGTTCTTGTTTAGAAAAAACCCACAATGTCACTCATATAATATGATCTAGATTTATCTTGAATATTACCAAAAATTCTGCTTTTTTGGTTTCTATATTTTTTAAATGCCGATCACAAATTTAAAGAAATCTTAAACCAAAAGATTGTTGAGTGTATCCTTAAGACCCAACAAAATTAAGTTTATTGTCATTTTTTTTTATTCATTGCTTTTGAAGAGTAAATTTGATCTATAATGTTTACTTATGCTTTGGTTTACACAACATTTCAAACGAGTTTATATTTTATATTATATAATGGGTAAAAGCTTTTATGACCGAAATAAATAAAGTGTATATGATGCTTTCTAGATCCATCACGCGTTCTTACTACCGAAACACAGTGGCCGCCCTTATCATCTACGATATCTGCAACCGCGACTCCTTCACACACGTCCCCAACTGGATGGCAGAGGCTCGAAAGCACATGGAGCCCAATAAGTCCGTCTTCATCCTCGTGGGCTGCAAGTTGGACATTTCAGAGACCAACCCGGGATCCCGCGAGGTCCCCACAGAGGAAGCACGGACATTCGCCGAACTACACGGCCTCCAGTTCCTGGAGACCTCAGCAAAGTCCGGGATCAACGTGGATAACGTCTTCCGCCTCCTCTCCCAGGAGATCTACGACAAGCTCCAAAGCGGAGAGCTCACTCTTGATCCGGACTGGGACGGAATTAAAAAAGGATACTTCCCTCAGAACACGCGGCTCTTTCGGAAGGGACCATCTAGAAGGGCGCTGCGAGGAAGCATCACTCCTCGAGGAGAAGAGAGCACTCGCTATCCCATCGGGGAACCCGTCTCTCAAAAATGCTGTTGAATGTCTCACAACAACCTTCTCCCTGCGAAAGAAATGAAATCTGTGATAAAACTGTCCAAAAACAATGATTGCGCCTTGATTTTAAAAACCAGAATTGTTCTAAGGGGACTCTCTCTCTCTATCTCTTTTTAAATCCCTTTGATTTTTCTTGTGTATCCAATGATTTAAGTAATGATTACTATTTAAAACCTCACCATGATGTCCATTGTAAAATAT
Source organism: Caligus rogercresseyi (assembly GCA_013387185.1). Lineage (NCBI taxonomy): Eukaryota > Metazoa > Arthropoda > Copepoda > Siphonostomatoida > Caligidae > Caligus > Caligus rogercresseyi. The sequence continues at coordinate 27,994,305 of CP045896.1, read as the reverse complement.
TTATATATTTTCATACAATAGATACTTTACATGTGCCTAATATTTATAAATATTCGACTTCCCAAAGTATTATTAATATTGTTGCTGTTAATGTTTCACTTATTGAAACTTTGACCAATTTGACAACAGACGATTAAAGAATATTTCATTAATAATCTCAATTGACCATATATTTACTTAGAGTATTACTTTTCTTGAACACACACCGCTTCAGTTTCAAGTTATAGATAACGAGTTGTTATACAGTGTAAGTAATGGAAGGAATTTCCAAGGAAATTGTACTTTTGTAAAGATTAAAATAGCATTTTCGTTACTTTATATCATTTAAGTTGAATTTGTAGCACTGGATTTTATTGCTTATAAAAATTGTTAGTCCTGCTGCACTCAGAAGCATCTATTTTTTCATAATCGAATCAATCTTTTTCATAAAGTAGCTGTCTTAGTTTTGTTCATCTTGTGTTGTTATTCAAAATGTGAAGATAATAATTGTTTTTTGCAAGTTTAAAATTAATTCCAGATAAAATATTCAACTAAAATTATAAAATATTATCATCTGAATTGAATATATATATATATATAACGCCTATAAAACTAGTGGGTAATGACCCCATTAATTAATTAATTGACCTAGCTATAAATATTAATTATTTTCATTTCATATAAAGCCGAGATTGAAGTCCAAATAGTGGGTTCTAAAGCCTAACATATATTTTTTTGTTCGATATAATTGCGTCCGTGTGGATATAATTAAGAATTATAACATGTAAATTAGTCAATCAAGCCTAGGACCTCATCAGGAGGATGACAAAAATTGACCTTCCCCTCTTGGGAGTCGAACCTGTGACCTCAACATTGAGAGTTGAGCATGCTTTAATACACTGAGCTATCATACTCCCTTTAAATTATGAGGTCTTTCTATGTTTCATGTATGTAGTGATACAAAGGAACTCCTAATTTCCTTTATTACATGTGGGAAACAATTTACTTCTAAGTTATTTCAGTAGAACGTGTTCTTTAACCCGGAATCCAAGTTTCCTCAATTATTAATTATTCAGAAACGTATATTCCTCTTTTGATTCTTTGTTGGCTTATTATATATATATATATTTAATTCTCACTCTCACTTTAATTATTTCTGTCGCTGTCTTTCCTTCAATAATGTAGAGCTAACAAATACCTCGATATTCAGGGCTATCATACGTTACTTTGGTACTTTATATTATCTATGTCGTAAACCATATTATTAGACGATCATTGATGCTTGCGTTAAACGATGGTTAAGACCACATCCCAACAATGAATTTTTTCCCAAAAATAGTTCCATACGATCATAAAATGAAGATTATTTAGTAGCAACATACCGACATAAATATAAATTTTTATGGTCGACCTTTAGAAATATTCTATGATTATGTATGCACCTTGAATTCAAATATTAATATACAGGCAAATCATTCTAATAAACTAATAAGTACCTTATAATTAACGATATTATGAGAAGCACTCAACGATGACATCATTCATAGAACTTAATCACAAAAAACAACTGTATATTTTGCATCATCGATAAATACATCATTTTTATCATTTAAGAACTTAATTTAGTCCAGAGAGAGTAGTATCTTTTGTATACACTTAACCATTCGTTTCTCATGTGTTTACGAATATAATATAAACATGTCTTTTGGATATAACCAGACCTGAGATTATTATTTGACATTCAGTTGTTCTGTAGTACCAGCGGTAGATTTTTTTCTACCGAGTACAGCTGACGATACATGATTTTGTCAATTCTTAGGAGTAAATTTATTATACCTCTAAAAAGATTTTTTTTTATCTACCGAATACCGCCTATTGACGGTAGATTATTTACAATCGGCTGATACCGTTTTTTTCTAACGAGTTATTGCATTTTTTGCTGTTGTTGTAAAATAAGTTATTTGTCCTTCACGTACTTGTTGAAATGAAGTATCTTAAATTAGTAATAGCAAAAAATTATTCAGTGATAATATTATTTTTATTTGACTAATATTTGAATTCTGTGATGTCTAATTTTACTCATATAAAAGAGTCCAACACTACTTATAACAATATTAGTAAGAAATGCCCGAGAGAATGCGGCCTTAGAAGAAATAGCCCAAGATAGAAAATGATAACGCATGGAAAAAATGGCCCAAATAATATTCGTCCCGTTTAATGACAACAACAAAGAAGACATTTGCTAAATTAATCTATTATAATCTATAATTGCTAAAATAAATGATTTTTGTCCTCATTTATTCAATGTATATGTGATATATTATTTGTACAATACTTAGTTGTATTTCACTCAAATACCAGTTTACTCCTATGTTTGGGCTATTTTTCCCTGAGTCATAATTTTCCTTTTCTCTATTGGGCTATTTTTTCCGGTCCATTTCTCCTGGACATCATTTAAAGCATATATGTAATAATGGATATAATTTTATGGAGTTTGGGACTACCACCACCCCAAGCAATCACCCCCCATTACTAATATTTCTTATGTTTTAAAGTCCACTTATGAAGTTAACTTTATTTTCTTTATGACAAAATTATATTATTGTTTAAACCCTATGTTCATAATATCGGTCATATGTTTTATATGGCCGATATTACGAACATAGTTTTTCTCATAGAGATATAAAGATAAAGAGAGATTATTCCCTTCAATAGCAGAAAACATCGTTCAGCTGTATTCTGTGTCCAATATAAACAAAGTAAGTTATACTATGTCATCGTACGCTGATCGTAGAGATATAAATATTTGTTTATATTGGACACAAAAACGTATTCCTCTGAAGAATCCAATAAGCCTTTATATCTCTATGAGTCTTCAAACACTAATGCAAAATATAACATTGTTAACTTCAAAAATGGACTTTAAGGGATAATAAATATAGTAACGGGGGGGGGGGGGGTAGTTTTGTTACCTATTTTATGGTGTAAGCACCTAGAGATATAATGACATAGAGAACTTATTGGATTCTTCAGAGAAATACGTCATTGTGTCCGATATAATAAAATATTTCTATCTCTATCATAGAGATATAAAGATATAGAGAGCTTATTGGACTCCTCAGAGAAATACATCATTGTGTCAAGAATATAGCAGAACGATGTTTCTCTGCTATTGGAGGGAAGAGAAATACGTCATTGTGTTATGTTTATATCTGTATGATCAGCTTACGATGACGTAGTATCAATTACTTTGTTTATAGTGGACACATAGAAACAATAGAACGCTGTTTCTCTGCTATTGAAGGGAATCAGCTCACTATATCTTTATATCTCTATGATCAACTTACGATGACGTAGTACATATTACTTTGTTTATATCGGGCACAGGTGACAGCTGAACGATGTTTCTCTGATATTGAAGGGAATAAGCTCTCTATATATCTATGGTAAGCATCAAAGATAATAGATAATACAAGATGCGCAGAACGCAATGTTTAGATTCCTCTGATTAGAAAATAAAAACTGAAACGTCACACATGACGTCACATTAGCGATTTGCTATTAAATAAATCAAAGGTACATTTAAAAACATAGTGATAATTTAAAAAGGAAATAAATATTTTCGAATCCGTTGTAGAAGTAATGGAGCTCCCAAAAAATAAGCACCAAGTCTGTGCAGTGACATTGTGTAACTCCCCTCAGGAAAACACACTGTTATTTATTTAGATGGTGTAGGTATTAGATATAGGCAAATCGTCTCAGTGATGAAGTCACATTTTTTATTATTATTGGAAATATCCCTCTTTGTTTACATGAGTTCTGCCCCCCCAGTGCCTTAGAGTAGCAGAGTCTGGACGAGATGTGATGATCATCACAAAGTTGACAAAATTCATAACAAACAAAATTTCATATCATAAATAATAGGTGTTTTGGATTGATAGCAAATTTAAATGTTATTCTTATAAATCAAAGGATATATTTTAATGTCCAAAGATGGCTATTGAGTGATTTGCTATGAATTGCATTATTTTTATGATTTTGGTCACTATTTTGACTCAAAATAGGAATTATATGTTGAATAACAAATATTTATTGTATTTCTAATTTTATTCGTATGTGGGAACCTTTCACACCATCCCAAAACCTTTTGTTTTATATTTTATATCTCTAAGATCAGTCATCAAAATAGGTTTTTCGTAATACTTTTACCCAGAATAAGAGCAACAAATGATCGTTCTGGAGTCAATCAGTTTCAGAGTAAAATGATAATATTGGCATAGCCTCATTCTACTCTTGAATTGTGCGATGCACAATAGGATTGCCTTTAGACATAAGTTTTCTCCGAGGGCAGTATGTGGGATGCTTCCAAGGTATGTTGTTTTACTCCGGAAGATCAGTGTTGCTCTATTCTAGGTAAGTTTTAAGATAAAACTATTTTGATGACTGATCCTAGAGTATAAAACATAAAAACAAAAAGGTTTCGTGATTGATGAAGGGCTTGCCTACTTATGAATAAAATTAGAAATGCAATAATATCTGTTTTCAACATATAAATCCTATTTTTGCTCAAAATAGTGACAAAATCATAAAAATATGCAATTCATAGCAATTCAACTCAATAGCCATCTTTTTACATTAAATATATCCCCTTTGATTTAGAATAACATTAAATTTGCTATCAATCCAACACCTATTTATTTATGATATGAAATTTTGTTTGTTATGAGATTTGTTCAGCTTTGTTATGACCATCAGCATCTCGTCCAGACTCTGCTACTCTAAGCA
>CP045896.1:27977193-27989441 GCA_013387185.1 Caligus rogercresseyi | reverse complement strand
AATATTTTATTAAGCACTATTTGAATCAAAACCCATCTCTAAGTGATTCATAGTGTGGAAAACATTAGGTTTAAGATATTTCAACTCAACGCCTTACCAGCAAATGCATTCATACTATTACATAATAAATTTCTTTAAGTACCATGCCTTTATTATGGAGGGAGATAAAAAGTGCATTCTATAGACGCCTTCCTTTATCATAATTATTTTCCCTTCAAAGTATTGCTAATATTACAATTATACATGCATTGGAAAATCGTCAATTTTAATAGCATGATTACTATTCAATTTTGCCTCACAATTGGAACACAATGAAATGTAAGGGAAGAATATCATTGGGATATGCGTAGTGTCATTTTTTTGTGTTGTTGTTAAAGGATTAGATGAAGGATGAAGCAACCCCCCGCCATTTCATAATGTATAAACTTAGGTTCCGAATATTTTTCGTGTGACGTCACGTCTGGCAGAAAACATAAACAAATAACTTTTACTATATACCATCACTACTCAAATTATCATTAGTGCATCGTACTCTTACAAAAATGGCTTCAATTAATATAAAAAAAGAAAAAAAGACAGTGTGCAGTTACTGTTTGTCCTTCATTGGATCCCAATGCTCACAATGTATTGTACCACTCGTTTCCAACCAACATCAAACAGAGAAAAGCTTGGACCATCGCATGCAAAAGAGGAGATTCGACATTTCAGCCTGCATCATCCTTTATGTGTAGTCTGCACTTCACTGAAGAAGACTATGAGAGAGATCTAATGCATGAGCTTCTAACCTTCCTATTAGAAAGAAAATCAAGAAAGGAGTAGTTCCGACACTTAATTTAAATGAAAAAATTGAAACAAACTTGTCGGAATATACGTCCATGGAACCATCTTCCAAAAGGAATGATAGAATATTAAAACGAAATTATCGTCAGATTACTCAAGAATGCTTAGATAATATGAATCTTCTAATTCATCGTTACCTCCTCCTTCAAAGCAACCTCCAAGTCCACAAGTATTACTTCCAAGTTCATCAGAAGATAATTGTCATGACAAAAGAGTTTCTAAATCAATGTCTAAGGTGCCGTCAGTTCCATTGGAAGCTCTTAATAAATTTGCTCAAATTCGTGTATTTCTCCAAATAAAATTTGAAAAAAAACCGCCTTCAAGAGCAAAAAGCTAGACATAAAAATTTTAAGAGAGAAACGAAAAATGAAACAGTGGATTAATTAAATGCTCCAATAATTATTTACTTTTTCCTAAATATGTATTTCTAATAACATTTATGTAATATATGATTACAAACAGTATTTTGTTTTGTAATAATTTGTAAATTATATATTTTTTTTTAATATGTATTTCTAATAATATTTATATAATATATGATTATAACCATATTTTGTTTTGTATTAATTCATAAATTATATACTTTTTTCTAATATGTCTTTGTAATAATATATGATTATAAATAGTATTTTGTTATAATTTATTTCATTGTTTTTTATGTGCTTTAACATATAATGATTGAAGAGTTTGCTTTTTCATGAAATATTTTGGATAATATCAGCAACTTTAAATCATCAAAATTTATGATTACTTCAAAAATTTAATATTTTTCCATTTTCTAATAGAATTGTGATAATTAATTCTTCTATGATCTAATTAAAGACTAATTCGATTATATTTAACATATTTTACTTATACAATATACCCTCTTTTGCCATACGTGACGTCATGCTCATGAGGTAGGTTCGTGGCGGTGTATTTTTTTTTACTTTCATTGGTTAAAATGGCTCTACCTTACTTTAACTACCTTGGCATGAAGTTAATGTAAATTATACAACTGGAAACACTGTTTAATAACCATGCTTATTATTTCCAAGATATTCTTTTTTTATTAATCAAGGTATTTATAATACCACATAAGTTAATTTCATGTTTTCTTGAATAATGAAACGTCATACTCTTACTATTTTTTTCACGTCATCAAAAACTCATGTACAACATAAATTTTGATGACGTAAGCAGGCCGAATTTCATTACTTATGTTATTCTTCTGCTTGTCATTTCAAGCGCCGGCACGCGAAAAGTCAGTTCTTTTGGTAATATAATTATACCTTGTATTTCGATATACCTTGAATCAAATATGAATTCAAATTGCTTATGATTTTTCTATTCCTAAGCATTATGTCCCTGACGTCACTCTTACCAGGCACTCTGACGTCATTTCCTTTTCTTGTATATATTTTCTTCTTTCCTGCACTGTTGTAATAAAGTAGCCTCCATGTGATGACCTTCTCACACGTGTCTATATTTAGCATTCGACCCTGCCGTGCAACCTAATTGGCGACGACTCTGTATATAAATATACTAATAAATACTATATTATTCTCTAAGGAATCCGACACAACACTAAGGCGTTTTAAAACTAAAATAAATTGATGGATTATTTCAAGGTCGACCTCTTTTTATCAAGAGTTTATCTAGATTGCTACTAGGATTTATCTGTATATTTTTTTTTAATAATAAAAACATTTGATTTATTCTTCACGCTCAAAGATTAAAATGACAATCTCACCGCATACATATGTAATGGAACAATTATGTTGTAAAATGTTATGTAAAAAAACACATTAAAAAACGCGTCGTTTAAAAGATCAAATATAAAATATTACATACAAAAATAATAAACATGTTTTCTTGATACTAATTTTTAAATTACCAGGGTTTTTTTTTTACTGTTTCTGTATTTAATTCCGATTAATTTATCCCATTTTATGAATAGAAGATCTATTTGTTTTTGGGCCTCCTTCTTCGACAGCTGACAAACTCACTTATTTCTTCTTATAAGCTCTCTATGATAGCGGAATGTACACTATGAATGAGTTCGGCCTTGGATGACAGCGTCTTCTGGAAGATTGCATTGTCCAGCTGACCGTTTCGGGAAGTGATATATCTGGTCCCTGATGCATAATTACTTCACCACGAAGCAAAATTGCATTCATTCCATGTTCAACGGGATGCATTGAATGCAGGAGAATGTAAATCGAAGGACGAATGTGGCTAACTCTGTATATACATCCGGGTTTGTTGATTCGAGAGATAATCCAGGCCTTGAAGACAAATGGCGACGTAGGATACTTAGCTTTTTTCTATTTCTTTTTTCATATATTTTTTCTACTTGAAGCTGATAATAATATTATATATTGTAAATCCTATAACAACACACAAAAGTTACAAGCTCCAATCATTTTTTTTGGGGGGGGGGGTGCTTAAGGGGTTCGATTGGGTTGTGAGGAATTGAACCAGCAATATAGCATTAAAATTCTCTATTAATCCAAGAAATAAGTGCATTAATACTGGCCTTCCTCTCTTTGGAGGAGTCAAACCACGGCCTTTAAAATTGAGAATGGAATACGCCTACGCTTTGATATTTTTATTACAATCAATGATATTTATAAGTACGCTAATTTGGATTGTTTTAGACAAACTCTAAGAGATTGGCTAATGAATCAAAACAACATTTTTATATAAATGATTACAATTCACTTACAAAGTTTCTAAAGCGCTAAAAAGCAACCAATATATAATGTCAAATAGGGTGACCACAAGACTGTGACTATATAGGCAACGTTCATCCCATGCCGGCCCAAAACAAACTACGAAAGCTGGTTCACTGTGCCAAGACACTTTCTTTTAAAAATATTGTTCACCAGGGTTCAACAGGCACCGGGAGTCCAAAATTAGCAATACCCTAACAAGCATGTAAAGTTTTGTTTAGTCACAATCCTGTATGGTCACGATCCTGTAATCACAGTCCTGTGCAGTCATTGTCCTCTGGGAACCGTCAAATGAAACACATTTAATCATGTTTGATTTAGGAATCTCTTGATTTAGGAATTGAGAGCATAAAATAATATTATGTTATAAACATTCTTCTACTTTTTTATTTAAATAAAAGTGATATCATTTCTATGTTTTAACTAAATAAAGTTAGGCTAAAAGAAAAATAATGAGCTTATAAATTATTTTGACATTATCTCTTAACCTCCCAAGATGTGATATTCTTTCTATCCAAGTTTATTATAGTGTACTACTTCATAAATAAGAGAAATCAATTACGCCCATTACTTATCCACAGTTCTACGATACATACATATAAAGTTTGCCTGATGAATTTAGCTATTCATTTAAGAGTCATTTTTTATATATCATGTAAATTGTTTCACACTCCATACTCATAGAAGACGGTTTTGTTATTTAGACTCGTTCATATTTACCTATTAATTGGGATTTTTATTTGGGGCATTAACGCATATATACTTATGGAAACAATTAGCCGAAGAAGGCTTTAATGGCAGTTTTTATATTGTAAATTATGTTCATAAGGTATGATGTCGATTTCTAAGTTATATACTTTTTTTGGATGCATAATTATAAGTGGATTTGGATTGTAAAGTCTTTAAATTGGAAAATTACTTGGTAAATATGATATTTATTCATGTTTTAGAAGGAGTTCTAATATAATCATCAAATATTACAAAATGAGTCATTATTACTACATTTGATAGTCCAAATATACTAAATTTATTGAATGGAACAAAATTGGGGTAAGGTCTTTGTTTAATTATTGAAAACAAAATTGACATTTATGTGACTAATATTAGATAGGAAAAGTGATTTAGATCACTGAATCTATAAAATATATAGTTGAAAGCTACATACACGACCACTTTATCTTTAATTAATTACATTTTTCCTAAAACTCCGAAGCCTTACTCTATATTGCCATAGATGAAGAAAAAGCTTTGGATGAAAGAGGATTTGATGACCTAATTCAATTTGATGAACTCTATAAGGAACATCGTCCGCCTCCTATAATGGGTTTGTGTTCCAAATATCCAACATAATATATGAAATGAGGACTGATGGGGGAAAATATATGTTATAATTCATAAGTATGGGACTGCCGTCCGTCCCTCAAGTAAATACGATTTTTTTAAACATTCAATAGTCTTCTGAGGATTAAAGATATTTCAGTTACCTTATCGTAGACTTTAAAATCGTAGTAAAATGGAGGATTTATTTGTGGGCTGGGATTCGGTACCACCGATTCGGTATTCGGTAGATTTTATTATATATTTACCGAATATCGATCAGTGCGGTACATAAGAAAGAAAGAGAAATTTATGTATCTGCTCTATCACTTCGTCAACTGCATTTAGTATCGGACAATTTATAACAAAATACAATTAATTATAGATTATTTGAAATTAATAGTTTGTAATTTTTATATAAATCATATATGCACTCGGATTTCGAAGGAAATGGAAGGCAATAGCAAACAAATTATTTCTTTAACTAGTTATGCGTTGTCCGATATTAAATGCGCTTTCAGTTCATAGAGATATAAAGATATAAAGAGCTTATTCCCTCCAATTAGCAGAGAAACAATGACATAATTCTCTGAAAAATCCATTTTCCAATAGCAGAGAAACATTGTTCAGCTGTATTCTGGACACAATGACGTATTTCTCTTAAGAATCCAATAAGCTCTGTATATCTTTATATCTCTATGTTTCAGCTCCGGAGTCGTTTATTTATTTTGCAAAGCTCAACTTTTTCACACCAGGTAAGGCTTCCAGTTCTAAATACCGATTTACATTCGGTAGTCGCAGCTCTGCAAATAAGCATATATTTTTTCTTTGGATAAGAGGTGTTGCTTTGTTTGTTAAATATTAATAGTAATTCACTCAAGAGATTCGCAAATGACATAGATAAAGGCCGATGAGGAAAGATTCTAAAAAAATAATAACTTTAAATTGATGTGCATACAACAATTTAAGAATTTTAGGAAGAAATAACCCAAGAACAAATAGATCTGGAAGAAATAACCCAGGATAGAAAAGGAAATGATGACGCATGGATGATCCAATAAATCTTTCTTTTCTTTTCGGTTAAGACTTTTTATTTATCACCATCAAGAAACAGTGTAGATAAAATATACATAAGACAATACGATAATAAATAAATAGAAACATAAAACTGGTCAGTTGCGTAAAAACAACACATTAGTGAACATTATAGCTCATAATTACTGCAAATAAATCTTTGCTTCGTCTAATAACAACAATAAGGATCAATACTTAGATGCATTTAACTCAAAATCTTGCCTACCCATATATTTGGATCATTTTCCCTTAAGTTATCACTTTCTTTTTCTATTTTGGGTCATTTCTTCCAGGTCTATTTCTTCCCAGGCCATATTTTCCTCGTACATTTCTTCTGGACATCCAATTTATGTAATACCAACTGTTTTTACCCTTCTATTCGTTCAAGCAATCACGTCATCGAAAAAATCCCAGCGTGGGTGAATTAACCTTTCATTTTTTTAAGTATATGAACATAAATAGACCATTATCCCAGAGACTAAAAAACAATAATCTTGAGTCATTATTTTCACCCTCCGTCCACATGCACTCTTGCACCCTCATTTCCTCCATATTAAAAATATTCACTCAAGAGAGGTTTTTTTCTATATATAGATTCACCCCCTTTTGGAAATATGTCAAAGTATTCTATACATTTTCTTTATCTTTAAGGTATGTAATATAAAGTACTTCATACTTTAAATAATATTTATTTTATTTGTTAAAATTACGTGTAGTTAAAGGCCCATGCATGGCCCTATTTTGTTTCTTGTAAATCAAAGGAGGATCCCAAGGGTCCCAGCTGGTGTGGCTGCTACAGTAAATTGTTCTTATGATATTTATCAAAGTTGGTACCAGGAGTATTTTTATACATTCCAAGCCTATGTGAGTGAGCCAGCAAGCTGATGAGAGAAAGAGTGACTTTGAATGAGGGGGAAAGAGAAAAAAAAGAGAGACGGAGAAATGCAAGAGAAGTAGGAGAGGAAGGCCTGCGCAACGGATGAGAGATGTCCGAAACAAAGAGACTTTCAGAGAAAAAGAAATAGGAGCTCTACACACCAGAGGCACATGAAAAAAGTACGCATGCCCTGCTTTATACTACTACTACTTGCTTGTTATTATTATGTAACAAAACGTAGAGAAGAGATCATCAACATCAAAAATTCGTCTTTACAAAGAACTGCAACGAAGGAGAAGAGTATGCCCTTTTTGTCCAAGGATTGGCGAGGTCCGGGTGAGGAATGGGTCCGCTATCAGGGTGGGTGGGAAATGAAGAAGTACTTTCAAAGTGTGGATCGACGGAAGTGGAGGAGAGAATCCCTTCCACCCCCAGGCAAGTCCTCAGGAGAAGCGACCACGGCGACAAATGTCTCCCGCTCAACCCCGGCCAAGTGTCATGTCAAGAGACTCCTACGACTCTTTGAAAGGAAGCTGGCCAAGGACTCCTCTTCCTTCAAGCGAACAGCCAGTGTGGATGAGGAGGACTACGAAGAGATTCAAGCAGAGAATGAAGAAGAAGAGGAAGTGAATAAGCCCCATGATATTGAGGATGACAGCTCAAAGGGCCTTGAGGCCTGTAATTCACCACCTTCCTACCCCATCATTGTGAAGTGCACTAAGGAAATAGCGGCTTTAACGAGCTGTCAGAGGGCCTTCTTCGCTTAGACTTTCCTGGAGCCCTCAGAGACATTCGCCGATTTCGCTATGTGGGCCGTGTGATGCATATCCTTCTGCGCCATGACAAACTTCGAACCCTCCCTGGCGCAGCTCAAAAACTTATCTTCCGAATGCTGGAGGAGATGGCTGACGTCGTCTACGAGAGTCAGTCTCACGAGGACATCCTCCGATCACTCATGGAGGAGCTTCACGCCACCATGACCATCTACAACGTCTGGGGGAGTCATTTGGGAAGCTCCCAGCTATTTCAAGATCACCTACAAAGACGCCAGAGGATTACGGAGTTTGTAGAGAAGATGCAGGCCCGCTACAAGCAGGATCTGGCATCCCTCTCAGCCTCCCAGACCTGGTCTCTGTGCTCCCGGAGGAGTGTGTCCGGGAGATACTTCTCCGGCTCTCGAGCAAAAGGATCTGCTCAGTGCGGCGGACACTTGCAGCGTCATGGATTCCATCGTGAAGGAGAAGCGCATTTGGCGCGAGCTTGTTCAGGCCCACTTTTCCAAACCCCAAATCGAGTCCCTCCTTAAGGAACAAGACTTTAAGGGAGAGTGGAAGGCCTCTATGATTCACTCAGAAAGAAATGGGAGCCCAAGGAGACATTTGGGGATCTCCTCTATCTCTGTCGAAGCTGTTGCAGTCTATACTGGGGATCCCTTCAACATATCTGTCCCATGGAGTATAACGAACCCTCAAATGACGTTCCCATCATGCCAACCACGTATCTCATTTTTTTCCGTCTAAACGACCCGCCCACCCACAAATATATTCATAAAGTACTAGAGAATTGTAAGTGAACGCGTGACATCATACCAAGATGGGGGAAACAACCTCTCTTGATTGGATAAAAATGTATATACTTGAAAAAGAAAATATCCAATCATAAGGCAGGCAATATTGATTGGAATGAAGACATGTCATTTTTTTTAAATAAGTAACACTCTTTATCTGGATATATAAACTATGTCTACCATTTTTATTTTCGTCCCCTTAACCATTCATTTGATAATGATGTACTATGTTGTGAAGAAAAAATCAATAGATTTATTTGCCTAAAATTGCACAAATATCTGATAATTTACAACATTGTTTTGAAGACGTGACATAAAGAACTTACAATCATGATAATAATGCAAACAATATTGTATAATTAAATAAATTAATTGTGTGGACTCTTTTTTCTCTTCGTGCATTCAACCAATCATATCCCTTTAAAATAATGTAACTATGAAATGAACAAGAAATAATAACTTTTTAATGCTCAATTGAAGCACGGCCCATCAAAGGAGGTCTAAATTACCGCCTTTTTTTTGTTGTGGTATGAAGATATCATCAATACAATCATTATTAATAATTATGAATACTCTAGTCGGTTTATTCCTCATTGGAAGATGTCGCGCGCGTGCCTCTAGTAATATATATATTGGTATCTTTGTATCATTTTTGCTTTTAACTCGAACCATTGTGCAATTCCTTGCCCACCAGTCAATTCATTCTTGTCAGCCCATATTCTACTCAGATGCTTCTTGCTTTCATTGAGCAGTCATTGTCCTCTCTTGTCCTCTCCTCCTTTTATCTTTAGTCCTTGGTTGCAAGCAATACAAAGACTCGTACTTTGATGCTGCACCAACCTTGTAAAATGAAATAGTATCATCATAATAAATATACACACACATATTCATATAAATATATATAAGAGACATATAACCATGAGATTATATATTTTTTTGTGTCCTCTATATCATGGCTTCCCAAACTTTTCAATCCGCGACCCCCCCCAAAACGATTCCTGAGACTGGTGACCCCCACTATCTTCTGAGGTGGCGGAAACCTAATAAAACTTGTACATAGGTCACAAGCATTGTGGCGTCTCGCGACCCCTCCCTTGACGTCTCGGGGGGTCGCGACCCCCACTTTGGGAAACCCTGCTCTATATGACCTCTATAGCCTACACTGGGATATATATAAATAGGTATCAATAACTAATCGTTATTCAACCAAACCTTACATTTACTGAGAGGTAACGTTGAAGACATTGTTTATCTTATGTTTATAACTTTTACTTTCTAGAAAGTCTACAATAAAAAATGACAAATAATATAAGTATTTAATCATCTCAATACATGCTCTATTGAGCTGATAATATTTATTTTTATTATCATGTTTGTCATTTTCTGTTATAAATCAAGTTATATACTAAAGGGTGACTAATTTTAGAGAAAATCTTCCACAATAAATTAAAGATTATGTTGATCTACGTTGTATCATTGATATTTATTTGTATATCCCAGGCCTATTTGTTCAATTTGCCGTTTCTTAGTTTTGAAAAATATATAAGCATATATATATTTTAATAGATAATCAGAACTTCTTCGTTGCCTTATTGCGCAAATTCAATGACTCCCTGAGGATATCCTCATTTAATGGATCTCCTTTTGAACCCTTGGATACAAAAATAAACACGGAAAGAAGAAAACTTGAGGGGAAACTACGCATTTGTAGTTTTGTTTTCCTTCTTTTGATTGGACTTTGGTTTCATACACATACATAATATTTAGTACCACGAAGAAACCCTTGCGTGACGTTTCTACTTTCCCAGTAGGAGTTTCTGCGTCACAAATCACCTTATAGCAATTCATGGTCAAAGCTAACACAAAAAAAAGTTAGCCTCAAGTTCAATACATTTGTTTTATCAATAGAAACGTAACCAATGAATTAGTATCCTCATTTTTTCCCCATTAAATAACATGAGTACATACACCTCTTGTGTTAATTTGCTCAATTGTATACACTCAGTCCCACAAGATACTTTTTGCAAAATGAATGACGAACATAATAGACACATGGAATCCCTAAAAAGTAAAAACATAAACATTTAACAATATGCATTTGAAAGTTAAATAGATAAAATTGATCAGTATTTCCGGTATGACGGATAGGAAGACATTAACCAAGTTTATTTTATTAATGTCCTATTTTATAATCAGTGTAGCTTTACTTTTGGAAACACCTGGAAATGGATGGTCCTAAGCGGTTAATTTATACAAAAATCTCGTTAGTAGTTTGTGTAAATGATGTTTTTTTGAATTACGTATACATCTGACATGCCTTGTTGCTATGATGTATTTTCTGTGACGTCAGTTATAACTTTCAGCAAAGGATATTTTGATTAAGACCCCGGTAAATAATAATTCCAATTCTAGGCTGATTCTCAATCCATTAA
Source organism: Caligus rogercresseyi (assembly GCA_013387185.1). Classification (NCBI taxonomy): domain Eukaryota; kingdom Metazoa; phylum Arthropoda; class Copepoda; order Siphonostomatoida; family Caligidae; genus Caligus; species Caligus rogercresseyi. The sequence continues at coordinate 27,978,620 of CP045896.1, read as the reverse complement.
CTATGATAACTCTTAAAGAAAATAATTTCATATTTGTCCAGCGTGTGAACGACAGTTCCTTGAGGGAAGTTTAATTGTTACTGATATTTATCAAAATAAATATTATACTTGGAGAAAGGTAAACACGAATCTATGACATCTCTGACGTCATTGTAAGTATATGCTTACCCAGGGGGGGCAGATCGGAATCTATGACAAAAACTGTGCCTATCAAACCTTTCATTGATTGGGGGTATTGTTTCAGTAATTAAATAGTCTCCCTTATGCATTTAACTCCATATTTTATACGTAATTTACTAAATAATATAAAAATATATATAAATCATGTGGTAAAAAAAAAATTATCCATAAGAAACGATTGTCCAAAAATATCCCAAGTATTGATGAACTGGATTTATCATTGAACCCGATTTATATATCCAGATTAGTGAAATGATTAATTATGAATGACAAAATAATTTAAAAAAATATTTTTTTATCATTGAAATATATTTTACAACACGTAGTAATAAAAAATATATTTTTATTTTTATACTACGTGTTGTAAAATATATTTCAATTTAAAAAAATATTAATTTTTATTTTGTAATTTATAATTAGTCATTTCACTAATCTGGGATATATTAATTATTATAAAATACATGAATTTGATAATTATTTACATAATTTTCCCATGTACATACTTCTACTTCCAAATAAATTGGAGGTTTATTAGACCTATTTTTTACTATAGTCGTCTGTTCTCGTAAATGTATGTGTAAACGAATTTTTATATACCTTGATATATATTGTTATAGTTAATGACATTGTGGTATACTCGTATATTCTAATGATGATCTAATTAGTTGAACTGCCATTTCTATTATTGAAGATCCTATTTGTTTCATTTTTACTAATTCTTTTACATATAATTTAAATATTCCTTCAATTTTCGTAAACTCCTTATTAAATTTATCCAATTAAAATATTAATCCACCAGAAGAAGAATAGTTTCTTAATGAAATGATTTTTAAATAGATCTTTAGAGTTTATATTGTTTTTATACTTCGAAAGTGTTGTAAATTTATGGAGATACCTATGATACAGAAGGATATAGTTCATGGTATCCCAGACTCGTCGCCAATCACAGTAGGACAGGGAGCAGAAGACGTAGACAAAAGGAACATGTGTTCAGTATTAAGTGTCTTTATTAGTGACTAGATAATAAGATATAATAATATAAGAGAGGATAGGTTTATGCATTAAGGGAGTCGGTGTGGGTAGCCCATGACGTCAGAGAGGTGTAAATCATCTCATGACGTCACACACAAAAGAAAGAAATATTTCAAAAGACTGTTTACTTACAACCCCCTCGATAAATTATAAATATTATGAGCCAACCTACAGGCAGGTCTCACGACGTAACTCTCCTTATAGGGCTCTGCTAA
>CP045896.1:27943943-27977093 GCA_013387185.1 Caligus rogercresseyi | reverse complement strand
AAAAATTAGTGTTCCGTTCAGCGGTCCGTTCAATGTTTTTTGCGTTCAGTGTTTCCGTTAGTTTCAGCGTTCAAATATTAAAAATAATTTCCAAAAAAGTACTGCGTAGTGATGACGGTTTTTTTTTTAGAAAATAATTTCCCAAAAAAAGTATGCGTAGTGATGCTTTTTTTTTTTAGAAAATATTTCCAAAAAAGTAATGCGTAGTGATGACGTATTTCGAAGTCCCAAGAAATGTTTTGCAAAATTGAACGCTGAACGCAAAACTCTTTTTTTTTTGCGTTCAACGTTCAGCGTTCAAAAAAAAGTTGCGTTCCGTTTCAGCGTTCCGTTCATTGAACGTGCGTTCAGCTGAACGCCGGTCATTTTGCGTTTTCCGTTCACAAGCCGGGTATTCAAGTAGAAGTCTTCTTCTCAAGCTGCAAATACAAACACAATGCAGCCCCTTTTTTCCTTCAAGATAATTACATGGATTTAGGATTAAATTTAATACTCTCTATTAAAATTTCATAAGTGGCCTTTAAGGATAAGAAATATTATGGAAAGGGGGTAAATGACTCGGCAAGGATTGCTTTATATCCGACCTGACATAAAAAGAGAAACAGCTGTCGATTAGAAAACATAGAGACATTTTCTTGCATTTCTCTGGCATCTCTTTGATTATAGTATCAAATTAATCACAAACCTCTCTCTTTTATTTAATTAATAAGCTGTTGCTATTATTATTTTTGCATGATTATAACAACTTGAGTTTTTCAATTTTTGAGGAGAAGCCCTAATATGAAAAAGAAGAACTCAAGCTGTTTAATATAACGCCATAATAAAACAACAACATCTTTTGGTTTATTTATTAAAAATGTAATAATAATTTAAAAAAGGGACAGGTGTGTTCCTCTCGTCCACGATTCCTGAGGAATAAGTAATCCAGACACAAGAGGGAACTCTTTATAAAGTTCCTCCCCCAGAATTAATGAACTTATTGTGTTAATATCATGCAAAAGATAATAACACCAACAGCTTAATAAACTAATAGAAAAAGGGAAGGTTTGTGATAATTTGATACTTTAATAAAATAGATGCCAGATAAATGCAAGAAAGATGTTTATTTATGTTTTCTAATCGACAGCATTTTTTTTTCTCTTTCTATGTCATGTCCGGGTTTAAAGTAATCCCTTTTTTTTTCTACAACAGAGCAATTTTTAAGAATAAGCTAAAAGTGACGTTTTGAAACGTGATTGATTGAAAAAGAAAGGGAATTATATAAATGCCATTTGCATTATGTTCACGTTCCTTTCATTCATGGCTGATGAGAAGTGAAAACAATTCAGAGAAGAATATTATCCTTAAAATTACCAATTGTTTCTATTACATGGCCTGCATCCATGACATTTGTGATCCTTTGAATGGCTATATTAATACTCTTCCAGGAATGCAATGTGAATAATGACAACGCTCGGAAATTTTTTTTCTACTTTGAACTGTTCATACTTAAGAACAAAAAATAATTCATCATATCTGTCGATTAATGGATCGTCACTTTGGCTATCAACATAAAATTGTGTTCTCAAATGAAAAAAATAAATAATTAGTTGATGAGAAAAACATTTTTATCTCTACCAATATAATTAATGTCTATTTTGAAATGTCTGATAGTGCAGGAGCATCATTTAAATACTTTAAATATGTCTCTCCAAATAAGGAGCATAATCCGAGAGGAACTAAGGAGGAGTGAAAAATATATGTTTAAGCTAATGCATTAAAATGCACTCTGCCATAATGCATTATAATAATATATATTTTTTTTACAAATATACTGCACTTTTTTCTCTGAGAGGTTTCATATTTGAATAGTGTTATTTGAATAATTTCTCTAGGTTCCAAGAGAAGAGAAACATAAATATATTCAATGCATAGCGTCAAAGACGTAACTGCTTTTTAAGAATATACCGATGACAGATTGGACTCAAATCATTACCAATTGCCAATATGAGAAGTATAGTTTTTTCTAAGGAATCCTAATTCTAGTAATTTTATCGTATAAAATCCTTTTTTAATATAGGACTTTTTCCTATATGAAGAATGTTTTGCAAATGTAACTGTGAAATTATTAAACTTAACCAATGACGTCACTCCTTTTTACTTCCTGGAACTTCTTTCTTTTATAACCCTTGCTCTTCTCTCAGAAGCAGCAATGACGAGAGAAATTCTGGTGTGATGACGTCAGAGTTTCATTTAATAGATGTAAAACTACTACGATATTAATATTTATTGTTCCTTCCTGATCTGCTTCCAATCAGAGAGCAAGTGACTTATTAATTCTATGGTCATAGAGTGGTATAGCAACGTGTCCGTCTCAGAATGAGCCGCCGTTGGGTCGTGGTTTCCTGTTGTCTCTCTTGGAGTGGGTCTCATATCTGGGCGGAAGCATCACTTGGTCCTCTCACATGACCCCGCTTTGGATTCCCCATCTCAAAGTTCGGCTTCTACTCGGGAGGCACGCTTCAAGTGAATCTCACGGGGCTCCAGGCACTCAATTCCACTCCGGCGGACACCATGGGATTCACACTGGAGAGGTCCCTGTCCAGGCAGTCTACAGCTTGGAGGCCTCCGAAGGAGAGGCCAGAAGCTGTCCTCTCTCAGGTGAAGATGATACACATAGGAGAGGCCTGACAAAGCTAGAAAGATCAGTTGATTTCGAGCCTTGTCTTGTCCCTCTATGGAGGAATGAGATTCACTCATCAAATAGATTAGACATTTATCGACTCAACTTAGTTGAAGAACGCAAAATAATCCTTTGACGATCTACCCCTGCTTATTAGACTTATTAATCGACCCAAGTCTGTATAAACAAATTGGAAGTTGATTAGTAAAGGGTCTTTTAAATAAAATACTGGGGTCCTAATTACTTTATTATTAGTGCATGATTGTGGAACTTCCATTTAATTATTGCTGACGCTCTAAAGCTTCTTAGAGCCTAGTCAATTAAACGGTAAGGAATAAGTAACCGTTTTAGTCCCTTGGTTTTGCATTTGATGTGTCGGTTTACATATTCAAACAACTATACCCAATGTAAAGCAGATTTTACAAACTTTGATTCTAATTTGTGACCGGTCACTTTGATTGAATTGACGAATGTAAGGGAAGGAAGCACATTTGTATGTTTTACATTGTTGTATCTTAAAATATCCTATAATTAATTGATCAAAACTTTTATGAATACTGCGATGCTAAATCTTCCTGCTAATGATATTCGTGTTACTACTGCTTTTTGAATTTTATCTATTAGTCTTCTACTTTTAGGATAATAGAGCTATATAATCTTGTCTCATTGTCGATTCCGATATAAATAATTGTTGGGAAAATGAGTATTGTAGATGGAGAAAAGGTTTCATTTTTAACGATTATATTCCTTTAACAAAAGGCACATGTAAGTGATTTGTTCAATAGTGAAAATTAAATTTTTATATAATTAAAAAAACCCGTTATTTTATCAAAGCTATCTACATTTCGATAAATTAATCGAAAAGTCGTTGGTATCCTTGTCAATCCTTATGTATTTTGAGTTGATTTTTTAGCCGTCAAATAAGACTATTTGTGGAATATTGCTACTTCATTAGTGTAGGAAACAACCACATGATCCTAGGTTCGATAGACTAATTATAATGCTATAATGCTTATTATATCCTATCGGATGCAATTCTACCGAACCATAAAGGCAAAAAAACAACAACCACATGTTAGACCTTTTAACAATTTGCACCGCTATAAAATAAAGCTATTATAATCCTTGTAAAATAGCAAGCCTAAATAATATCTGGCCTACAAATCTGATTCGAATATAAATACAAATATGGGCTAAAGTGAATATCCAACTGCTAGCCACTTCTAAAATCACAGTAGTATATATATATATATATATTAGGGCTGTTTTTATTTTTCAAATGTTTAAAATGTTAGCAATATTGTGGATTTTCTGTTTCTTGGTGATAAAAGAAGACGACATACAAAGTTTGAACAAAATCAGTCAACATTACGGGGTTGCTCAACCAGGTCAAAGTTTAAAAAATTTAGTAAAAATATAGTTTTCCGCAAATTTCTTGAAAACGGTGGGCGTTACAGACTTCAATAATTATTATTAATTTAAAGGAAATCTATTTTACTACCAGACGTAGTTTTGATGTTTCTTACTAAAACAAAGTTTTCTGTAAAAACAAAGAAAAAATGGAGTGTGTAATGTTAGCATATTTCATAGCTTTTTTGTATCAATTAACTTCACTCGCCTGTAGAAGATGACTTGTTCGCTTCAGAGTAAAATAGTATTTTTAAGTTTAGTAAACCTTTGATGATGAATCCAAAAATGCCTTGGTTGCATTCTATCAATTCAGAATTCAGTACAATCTGAGTTTACATCATATGATTCAGAGCCTGTATTGACCTATAAGAAATCGATTATGAAAAAAATAAATAATAATGTGTTTTTTAGATTTGTGTCAAGGTATCCTCTCAAAATTTTACTTTTTCTCTGACGCATTTATAATCCATTATATGCGTCATTTTGTACGCGAGGATGTTTTTTTAAATGTACATATAACTCTCTACTTATTCAATTGACATGATTTAGTATACCAAAATATTAAAGCTGGTTTACCAAGCTTTCATTTTATATGTTTGGTGTTCTAAAAATCGCTATACTTTAAGAGAAATAAGCAAATACATTTTAGCACGTACTCTCCCTAAAAAATGATCTTTTGAAATGAGAATATACAATTACCGCTTGGTAACCACTGTTACCTGGATAGAAAGAGAAAGAAAATAGAGAAGCGAGAGAAGTGAGGCAAAATACTCTCTCGCTTCTCTTTTTTAAAATAACTCTTTCAAATCTAGGATACTCTTCTAAATGAGATCCGTACATATCCATGAAAAATTGAAGCTGCGCCCTCAAATTTTAGAGTTGAACACACGTACTTATTTAACACGCTCCCTTGTATTATCCATTTATTGCTATTTAAACTTTTGTAGACTTTCGTAGATATTTAATCTTATTCAGTCACATTAGTATATTTAATGTTTTTGTATACGTCTTCTTGGGTTAGTCTGCTCCTCATATATATTGGGAGTTAATGAAAGCACGAGACAGTCAAACATTTTTTTCCACGTTATCAATTTATAGTCGTCTTCAGACCTATCAGTTGTATGTGAATATAATATGAACTTTCTTTTATACCTATCATCTTTAAACCAGGAAATATATTTTATGGTTTTTTGTATATATTTTCTTGGCACAGTTCATCTTATTGTTGTTTAAGATCGGATGATTGCACACAAGGAATTAAAAACATAACTAGCTCATGCATTACACACAAATACATATTTGGCAAATACAATTTGGTTAAATATCCAATTTTTAGATGTAATCTATTTTATCAGTATCTATAATATATGTTCAAAAATTTAACAAAAATGACTGGCACTTTGTTCAACCATCAATTTACTCATTTCAATGTTGCAGAAGGAATAATACATTTTCTTTATAATATATTTATGTTAGTTAATTTATAATTACTTGTGCTAAGGGTTCATTTTCAACTAAAACGTTTATATACATTTATGCAATTTATCTAACTATATTAAATGGTTACTTGAAGAAAGGAAGAAAAAAAAACTTAAGTTTGCAATTGTTTATATAATGTTTTGTTTGTGTTCTAAATACAGTCAAGAAAATAAGTGCATTAAAAATATAGACAAATTTTAAACTGAAATATTGTGGTATAATTTTTAATAATGCCTCAAATTGAGCACACATAATTTAAATATGACGATGGTAAAGGATAAAAAAAATCAATTTAGTGAAGCATAATACTTTGAAAAATGCCTCAAAAGTTAATACTTAAAAAATAAGAATTTTAAGTATTATATATATATATATGTGTGTGTGTTTTTAAAGAGAAATCATTATTTGATACTGAATTGCCAAATAAGGTGTCCAGTAGAGTGAGTAATATCTTTATTTTTCACAGTTCGCTCTTCACCTGAGTCCATGATCCTTTCGTTCGACTTTGCAAAGGCCGCGTCCTTCAGAGCATCCCCAAGGAGCTATCCCCTCTCACAGTCATTCCTTCAGTCATATCCCTTGTCCAAGACCCTGTGAAGGGATCTTTCTCTACCGCCTTCAGCGTCCGAATATCCACGAAAGAGGAAGAAGGTCTCTACGGCTTCTACTTCCACAATTGTGGCCTCCAGCCCACGGCCTTGGACCTACGAGTCACGGAGATGAATGGGGAGAGCTACCTTAGCGCCGGGGAAATGCCGTTGCCCTCACTCTATCTCTTTGCTAGCATGCTATTCTTCACTTCGGGGGTCTTTTGGGTCATTGTGCTTCGAAAGAATGGCTCGGAGCGAGTGTTCCGGATCCATTGGATCATGGCGGCCCTCGTATTTCTCAAGTCCCTCTCCTTGTTCTTCCACGGGGTCAACTACCACCAAATCCAAATCCACGGGATACACATCGAGAGCTGGGCCGTCCTCTATTACATCATTCATCTCCTCAAGGGAGGCCTTCTCTTCTTTACCATTGTCCTCATTGGCTCTGGATGGGCCTTCATCAAGCACATCCTCTCTGACAAGGAGAAGCGCATCTTCATGATTGTTCTACCCATGCAGATCCTCGCCAACGTGGCCTACATTATCGTGGAGGAATCAGAGGAAGGAGATGCCAATCATAACTACTGGAAGGACATATTCATTCTCGTGGACCTCATTTGCTGTGGTGCCATATTCCTCCCCGTGGTTTGGTCCATTCGGCACCTTCAAGAGTCCTCGGGCACGGACGGAAAGGCCTCCATTTCCTTGGAGAAGCTCAAGCTCTTCAAACACTTTTACATCATGGTCGTCTGCTACATTTACTTCACGCGGATCATCATTTACCTCCTCAAAATCACGGTGCCCTTCAAGTACGAGTGGCTAGATGAGACCTTCCTTGAGGCGGCGACCTTTCTATTCTTCGTCTCCACGGGCTACAAGTTCCGCCCGGCCTCCAACAACCCTATTTTTTCTGTTCCCACAGAAGACTACGAGATTGAGGAAGTCCTTGTTGGGAAAACAGCCTTCAATGATCAAGTCGTGAACCGATCCAAGCTCAAGGATAGTCTCCCGCTTCTAAGGGATGAAGATGACTCCGACGATGATGAAGGACTTATTTTCATTCCCGAAGACGGGAAAATGAATGATCATCTTATTTAAATGTTATTTTTGCTAAAAATAATGCCCCTTTTAAAATATGTATAAAATAATAATGTTAATAATAAAGTATTGTGTTTGGTCATCCGAGTTCTTTGCACCTCGAGAGAAAAGTAAGAGAGTGATCGAAGGAGCATATTTTTATGATTGAATGACCGGTCCAAAGAGTAAAGGTGGGAGATCACCACCTTATTTGTCACATTTTGCAACTGCAAGTCTTTATTGAAGGTAAAGAAAATGATTGAAAAAAATGACTTTTTATAGTGATCACCTTGCTCGTATTGTTTTCATTAAGAATAAAATACCATTCATCTAACCATGGTACCCTGATAGAGCAAAGCTATTCTCCCAACCTCTCCCACCACCTCATTGTTTACTCAAAGGATCATTTACCTTCCATTACTCTCTCTCTCTAACACCGCCCAGCATACTTATATACGTTGTAGTAAGATTTCGAACAACACTACAACACACACACAATTCCCCCCTCACATAACAACTCCATTATCCTTGTCTGCTGCTGTTCTTTCACAATAAAACCTCACACTATGTTGTGTGTGATCCAGGTCGTGGCTTATTATTTCATAGATAAGAATAGGCTTACATATATATATATAGTTGATTATTGGTTATATATCGCTCTGTATCTGACAATAAGTAAGAGGAACAATAAAAGTATTCGTTAATATAATCATATAAAAGTATTTCTAATAAATCAAGCCTGAGAGGAGAGAAATAATATATAGGTGAGCAAATAGTCTGAATACTAAAGCAATTGAGTTCCATGATGACATAACGGCGGTCATGTGTGTAAGAGTGATAAGAAGCCACTAAAATTGCATTTAATCCATAAAGATATAAATCTATAAAGGAAGTAAAATCTTGAAGCATCGAAGGTTGACAGTTTCTTAAAAGAAATGTGATAATAACAATGGTGACTCAAAGCTTAATCATAAGTCCATGAAATATATGTTTTACTTTGATTTTTTAAGAATTGGTTAAGAGGAGTCAACTTTTTTAAGTCAAGGCAAAAGTGTTTTACTCTTCATGGCTTGAAAATAATCTTTCGAAGGTATCCTTCTTTTTGTGAATTGGTAAGCAATCCTTCTTCTTAGAGCTTTTACACCTCTTGTCGACCTTTATCCCACCACTCCATGTGTACTATTAGGATATATTTACTCATTTCTCTCTCAGGGTTATACATATAAAAATAAAAGAATCAAAACGCTATGATTCAAAATCGATGTCATTAGTTTAAAATAAATATGGGGAATATCTATTCTGGAATGAGCCCTTGTTCTTGCGTTCCCGTATGACGTTGATTGCTCTCCATACACGTATCTCTGGCCCTGTACGGAGTCCCAATCGACGTAGGTCTTCCCGGTTAAGTGTTCTGTTACATCCTCGTAGTTCAAGTCCTCGGTTGCAAACTGTATAAGAGAAGGGAAAATATGAAAGTATGGTTATGTTGGTTAAGGAAGGATACTTTTTTCAAGGGCAATGCAAACGACAAATACTAAGAATTAAAAGCTAGCCAGCATTGCCGTCATGTGTCAAACTCAAACAACCAAACTATATTCTCTGTCTGAAGTGTATATGGCGTTCTGTTAAAAATAAATAAATGTTATTTTGAGTTGTTTCAGACTATATCTTATATCTCTTGTTTTGTTGAGCTATCAGCCTCACTCATAGAGATATAAAATTCCTCAGAGGAATATGTTTTTGCGTCCAATATAAACAAATCTTTCTATGTCTATGATCAGCTTATGATGACGTAGTATAGATTACTTTGTTTATATTGGACACAGAATACAGCTGAACGATGTTTTCTGCTATTGAAGGGAATACGCTCTATATATCCTTATATCTCTATGACCCCACCACACCGAAACTCAATCCGGTATTAACTGGTAATATACTATCTCGGAGCTAAGCTTTATTGTGTAATAAATCATACTTAGACAAAAGTAAAAATAAGTTTTTTCTTCTTTTCGTCATCCCTTTGACCAAAATCGTTCGAGCACAAATAAGGTGAATTGGGGATATAATAATGAATAGTCATCCTATATTCCAAGGCGAAATCAACATTGTCTTTCTGTATTCAGGAACGTTTTAATAATAATGATAATAACTTTAGCTTCATCTTATTAATTGGCTTAAATTGTTTATTTAAGCATTGGAATGAATGTCAACCACGGGCTCTTAAAGATACTACTTCTTCAAAACAACATCTGCATGTTTGAATTTGGACATATGCCGTCATATAAGCTTGGTTAAACAAAATGAATATTAATGTTTGCGGGACTTTGCTTTTACTTTTTACCTTAGACAAGGAGTCATCGTTGAGATTGAGTGTTTTGAGCCAGTCAATCAAAAAGGGATCTCCGCCAGAGTAAGTGGACCCTGTGTCTGATGCAGAGGAGGGATCGTAAGATGAAACGCTGCTGACAGAAGTGTTTTTTCGAAGACTCTGAATCTGCTGCTTTTGGTCTGAAATGTTCATTTTAAGGAGCTCCTGGTGGCATTTGTTTAGATCTAAGAAGTCCTTCCAGAGCCGTGAGTTCTCTTCACGGATATCTTCCAGTTGCCGGCCGTAGTCTATTCGACGAAGAGGATGTTGCGAATTGATGGTTGAGAGGGTGGATGAGGCCTGAGAGGAGACTGTGCGAGGCACAGAGAATGTAATGGAGGCCTGACGGGAGTAGCTTGGAGCCCGGGAAACAATCTCTGAGGTCGAAGGAACCACCATACCAGTCACCTCTGAGGGCTCTAAAATAGGAAGACAATGGATAAAAATATATATTTATCCCTCCTACACGTAAATGAGGCATCCCATGAGGCTAAGTTTTATTCAATCTAATTGATCATATAGAATGCATCAAATAATGTTATTTTAATTATGACTAAGATCTGCAAAAATCCTCCAGTCAGTATTCATCAATCAGAGCTAAAAGTTTTGGAACCACAAGAAAACGTCTGACTCGGAACCACAGAAGTATCATCGAAAGTCCTAATTTTTAAAAATATTCTGGAACTGGCAGATATTATATTTCATTCTTCAAAGACAGTTCTGAATCAACAATAAGTCTAAGGTTTAAAGTCGCTTAGCGACTCAGCTGTCATAAATGATCAACCTTGCAATTTTTGAATCGAAATCCCACAAGTCTATGAAATTAAAATATCATTCAAGGTAGAAATGAAACATTAAATGAATAATAAGTGCATATTCATTCACAAAAACAAGTCCTGAATATCTGTTGAAACGAAACGTAAAATAATCCACCATATTAATTGACGTAATTCAACTGTCAATGTATTATTATAAAGGCTTTTACTAAGGTTTAAAAATAGAACATACGAGCATAACAAGGATCTCTAATTCATGTGTAATGTCTACATACCTATGCAAAAGGACTGTAGTCTCTCCTGAATGTCACTCCCTTCCGAGGACATCAAATGCTGTCCCAGTTCTGGAGAGAGAATAAGTATAGCTGCCTGAACTGCGTTTCGGATTAGGTTGTCCAGTGCAAAGACCCAGTGTGGCTGAATGTTGTGTAGGCGAAACATAGGACTAACTGCATCCTGAAAAATGTAGAGGGCCAACTGCATTTGATTGATCTTTGCCCCATCGTAGTCCAGCTCGTCCTTCAGCTTGGAGAGTGCAGACTCCAGTGGGGATATGTTTTGCTCTGGAATGTAGCCCCGGATGCCGTCTACGATGATTTGTAACTGGCACTAAAAATAGCAGTGGGATGACAGAATGCTTAAAAATAGAGCTTACAAATGTGGATTTTGTAACATGCATCATGATCTATAAATACAATCAATATATTGTACACACATATGATCATGATCACTTGTTATTTTTTAACATATTTGATAGGCTCAAGGAGAAGCCAGTTACCTGAGTGAGACAGGTATCGGGAACGGTTTGGAGTAGGGACTCGTGCCAGGTGGAGCAGATGCGATTTCGATCTGAATTGAGGACTTTAACAAGTGTGGATCTCCGTTGAGAGTCCTTTTTGAGGAGATAAAAGCCGTCTTGTTGAATACCCTCGTCCCGTGGAAGCGTGGAAGAGTCTAGGACCTCTGGAGAGTGGAGTAGGCTCGTGTTGGACTGTCTCCGAGAGCCAAGCTCAAAGAAGGACTCGGATATGTTGTCTTCGGGTGAGATCGGTGTGAGGCCTTGACATAGACCAGAGTCTGCCGTACTATTTATGAATAAATATAAGGCTAAACGGTGAAGGGATCCTTATTCAAGATTGCTTGTTAGTAGGACTTTATTAAATTAACTATTGTATAATTATGAAGGTTTAGTAGTAAGGTATTTGTGAGTACCTGAGGGGTCGTCGATAAAGGGAAAAGAAAATGTTTTGTGAGGATGAAACACTACTACAATTAGATGATTTGTGATGAGTGGAAATAACGGCCATTTTTCGGCCGGCGGTGAACTTCCATTTTTTAGTTTTAATGACAGAGGATGGGCCCGCGTTATTATTGAATGAGGAATGTGTATGCGTATTGAGGGAGGGCCTCTGGTATGGCCTATGCCAGTCCCTGGAGGGTTCATGGTTCTCTGGTATGATTAATTTCAAGCCATCACTCTTGAGGCGTCTTCTCTTTAGAGACATGATTATCCTACTACTACTACTGGAAGTTGAAGTGCGAGTGTGTGTGATTGAGATTTAAAAAAATTGCTGTTCCGCAAATATTTTGTTTTATATTTATCATCATACTCTGTATAACGTCATCATCATTATATTCCGCATGCCTGCTGGTTTTAAAAAAGCTTGATGATCTCATCAAAGCACAACTCATTCTTAAGCAGGCAGGCAGGCTTCACACGCGCTCTATGACATCATCCTACGAAAAAAAAACGCAGAATGAAATGACGGCCTTGCCGGCAATTTTTACGTTTCATTTTTTTTGGAAAAGTGAAAAAACCTTCTGCTGCATCAGTGGGCTTTCCTTCCTCAGACAATTAGCCTGCGTAAATAGACATTTTTATTTAAAAAATATATAAACTCATATAAAATGTGAGTTTTAAGGACTTATAGACACATGAGATTATTTATGAAGAGAGCCGGTAATCAATAAGCCCTTTTACTCTCAAGTCCAAAAACGGATTATATGAATGTATTTATTGATTATTACGTGATAGTTTTATTTCATCCCGACGACGGAAATGCTGACATATTTAATAAATTCATGGATTTACATATTTAATAAAAACCAACTAAAATGAACCTAATTAAATCTCCATATTATCGAGGGATCACATTTATCTGTATTAATAAAAAAATGCAGATTGCCCTTGCTAAAAAGTATGGAGGCTCAATAATTGGCTGAAAGGACACTAAAGGAAAGGTCATTGTTATATATACTTATGAAATAGTGTTGAATGAAGCTAAAATAACTTATTTGACAAGTTTATATCCCCAATAAAAAAGCAGGATTATTTTTTTAAGATACCAAAAAACACACAAAATATTATTAACTTAATTTGATATTGGTTTTGTACTCCTTATTATATACTCATAAGTCCTTGATAAATTCCAATGGATCAATACTTAATTCATTATTAACCGTCTTTATTTATTTATGTGAATGAACAAACGCTAGGGACTATGCGTAATAGGTCCCACTTATGCTTGGCTCGAAGCCTCAATATAGAATAGGTGGTAAAACCTTTGGGTAAATTAACACTTGGTTTGGACTCGCAAAAAGCTATAACGATAGTCAAAATAACAAAGCGTAATAATCCCTGGTTTCACATCCATACTGTTAAATAAATATACGCTCTATATTATATAATTCAAAAAGTACAATTACAAATTAAGATTATCTTATTAGTAGTACTGTAGCCTAGATATTTGCTCCCATAATTGCGTGACTGTGTACTTTACTGTAATGCCCGTACACTTTTATCTTATGTAATTGTATTGTAAACAATAATAATAATATATCATTCAACAGTGAAGTAACTAAATAACCTTTTGAGATTTTCGTTTCCAAATATGAAGGGAAAGGAGATGGAGCTAAGGAGATTCCCTGAATACTACGTTGGGCAGCGCAAGGTATGTCTATCCGTGATTTAAAATTATAAAAGTAAGGTAAAAATAGGGGTTCTAGGGCAATCACCCCCAGACAATCACCCCCGGACTAGCACCCCCCGACATCACCCCCTGGACTAGCACCCCCGTGCCAATCACCCCCCGGGCATTTACCCCCGTTAGTAATATTTCTTATCTCATAAAGTCCACTTATGAAGCTAACTATGTTTTCTAGTTATTAACAAAGATGACGTCACTGGTTAGTACGCAGTCCCAGTCCTTTAGAATTGGAATATGTATTAATTAAATGTGCATAAATTTGCAAATTTCGTGTCTTAGACCTTATATCTGGGCTACTTATGTACAACTAGACAATCATACAGTTTGTAACCTATCAACTCAAGATATCTTATTTATCTCATATAGGTCCTAAGCTATTTTCTAAGATTTCATCAAGGAACCACTTGTCCTAAATCGAAGACTATGATCAAAAACTCATCCACTCAAATAAGTTGACATATAAATTTTATTCTCAATCTATTATTTCATTTCTTCACACCCAAAAACGTGTTCCTGTGGCTTTTTTAAAGATATCCAAGTCCCCATTAGTCTTCGCAAGCAGCGGAAAAGGAGATCAAGAAAGTGGTTAACCAGTGACGTCACCTTTGTTAATAGCTGGAAAACATAGTCAACTTAATAAGTGGACTATAAGAGATAAGAAATATTACTAACGGGGGGTAAATGTCCGGGGGGTGATTGGCACGGGGGGTGCTAGTCCGGGGGTGATTGTCTGGGGGGTGCTAGTCCTGTTACGAAAAATAGGTCTAATAAGTTATCATCATTACTCAAAGCAGTGACTCAAATCACTTTCATGACGCATGCTCAAAACATGTCACTGTGCATTCCGCACCCTGACTCATCAAAGGCTAAAAAAGATTTTCTGAAGGCTATATATATATATATATATATATATATATATATATATATATATATATATATATATATATATATATATATATATATATTGTTTATACTGATTATAATAATTGATTAACAATGCAACAAGGCAACGAGAGCCATCTCAGCAATTGTTTTTCAAGTCGTGTCAAATTTTCTTTAAAAAAGGTAAAATTCCATTGAAATATAAGTATAACGCGCAATTATGTATGAATGTTGGAAGTCATAAAAATTGATTCACTGACTACTATGACATGATGAAAATGAGCGATGAACGACAATTATTACTGAACTATTTGTAAGTTATCGACAGGTTTAAATGAAGTAATTCATCACTTTTCACTGGTCCCCCAAAATAGGTAACATTAACGATAAATGCAAAAAATGTTTTTGACAAGCAGATAAATCTTTCAAGTGAGTGATTCTTGATTTCTCGAAACTGTATTGTACATCCTTCCTAAAACGTTTTGTACAATACTGTTTATGGTATAGGAAGTTATTATTTTTTAAGCAATCGTTTTATCATTTATTAATGATCATAAGGTGAGATGTGATATTTAATCTTTTTATCGTAAATTACAAGTTGAAAAGTCAATTATCTTCTGATTGTTATATCAAGTACAAAGTTATCGCAGGAACAAGTCAGAAACACTCTTGATAGAAACTTGATATTTTGGTTAAATAAGGTTATAGCGCCACGGATTGTTTAAGGAGATGCTGGCAATTTGATAATTCATAATTTGATGATATTTCAGCTTGCTGAGGATTCTATAACTCCCTTTACATTTTGGATCAATGAACTAAAAAAAGTTTCCACTTTATTGTGGGCATTTTTATATGTTAATTTTGAAATGTGAACATTTCGGAACGGTTTACAGCAAACTGATGACAGTCTCTTAATTGATTAATACTGGAACAGAAGTTGCATTATAATTACAGTGATTCCATTTTCGCTATGCTATTATGATATGAAGTCTTCTAGCACAAATTTGCTTTGTTATTGTATTTACCATTCTCTATTTATATTTTTATTTTTTTTATATTTAGTAATTTTTTATGCGTGACTTTATTTTTTCGTGATTATTTTTAATTCATACATTCAAATCATAAATATGTCTAAAATATAGGTAGATATGCGAATAATGACTTCCAATAGATATTGGATGGTGGTCAATTCATCAGATATTTGGTTTTAGCTAAATATCGGTATTGGCTGCAAGATTATTGACCCAGCACAAATTGCCTTCCCTAGAGTTGGAAGCCCATTAGTACTTGATTGTTCTTTGAAAGTGTGTTGCGACTACCAAATATGAAGAAACTGTTATCTGATGCAAGGTCTTGTTTAGGATGAAACAAATAATCTTTCATTGGACCCACTTGGTCACAATCCTCCACGCTTTCGATTTTATATTACTATTTTCAAGTGTCTTAAGTTTTTATGAGAATTATGGGATGAGGTAATAAACTATGATTGTTTTCTTTCACTATAAAAATATCTATTTTTCCATCAATTATTGACGATATTTAAAAAATATATATATATGAAGCTTCATAATAGTTTCCTGTAAGAGCCATTCAATTATCTGAATTGATAATAATCTTTTACATATGAATGAAGAATGTCCAGACTCAATAGGTAAACAAATATGAGATTAGGTTATGGTGTACTGCTATAAAATGTCTTCATTGTCAATTGAAATGTAATTCCTCCGCCGGCATATTTCGTGTCAGTCATTTCAAGACATGATTTGCAATCTTTCTTTTCCTTTTTGAGCTGCATGACAATCTTGACATTTCTTATTTCCTGAGACACATCATTAATCCAAAAATAAATCTTAACACATAGTGCATAAAATAGGAAAACATACACTTGGAAACATATCTTGGCTATAATTATTTGTAGAAAAGCCGCAGGAAAAATGATCTTTATCGTTTTTAGGTTTCTAATACACTCTAACAAAACTATGCATATGCATGTTTATAAATAAGCAAAGCTATCATAAACAATAACTATGATATCTAAAAAAGCATTGCAAGTTATTCTTATTTAGGTATATTTATTTTTCCTACTCTTACTTGCTACCAGGAACGGAGTGGGAAGAATTTATCCACCGGACAATTATGCCCTCGCCGGCCTTATACAGGCCCCAATATGCCATTGGGAGGCTGTCAACGGCCGTTTATGTTCTTGAGGCCAGCGGTCCACCGGGAATAGTCCCGGTACTCCCGGTGGCCACTCCGCTCCTGCTTGCTACTTTTAGTTTTAGGGAGATTATAGGATCAAGACCAGGGATACAAGTGAGTCGGAACGTCGTTCTGATAAAATGTTCAAGATCAGTAAGTTAAAAGAGGAGACATAAGTTAAACGGAACTTGGAATGATAAAAAACATGTTTGTTTCGGACATAACATTTCAAAAGAATGTTATAACAATTTTTTTGCATAAAAGTATCGGCAGGAACTTTGAACCACTTTCACTCCCTGATTAAAAACCCTGAACACCATTCCTCAATTACATGGATATAAAACATACACGCGGCAATCAACAGGAACGATAACTAACGGCCTCTTGTGTTATTATTATATATTAGTGTGCAGAGTGATTCTATAAAATTATACAAGAGTTGAATTAGTATGTTATTTAGTGATGTAGTAATGAATGATTTGATGCAACCTTGATGTGTCTACCTTCAGGTGTCCATAATTAAGCTTTAGATCCCTTCAAATACATATGTTGCTCATTAGAGTCCACAAAAATAATAGTGAGTATCCCATATCACTTCTACTAGATGGTTTCAAAATTCAAAGCGAATAATTTGATGGCAATTGTCATTAAGCTCCACATTAGTGGAATCGGAGAGCCTGAAAGCTTTACAAAATTTAAAAAATATAGAATAAGACTCAGATAGTCCCATTTACATTATACTTTGATTGTGTATAAAAAGGTTTGCCACTAAGGTTCTAAACTGGTTCCTCACCATAAAGTCACAAATATACAGAGTTGGGACTGATACAACCGGCGATGGAATTTCACTATTGATGTCGATCATGTTTTTATAAAATTACCAAATATCACTAATGATTGTATTAATTGGAGAAATCTGTAATGGAATTTTTTTTTAAATCTTGATTTTCCAAAAATTAATTGCATTATTGATTTTTTCATGATATTTGGTAGGTATGTAAAAACATTTGTCAATCTACATATTCCGATGAGTCACAGTTAGCTAAGGACTACCAATACCGGGTGGTTGACTTTTGGGCTAGGGATTACTTTATGCCCGACATGACATGGAAAGAGAAAAAAAATGCTGTCGATTGGAAAGCAAAGAGATATATTTCTTGCATCTCTTTGATTATATTTCCAAATTAATCACAAACCTCTCCCTTTTATCTACCTATTATTAATACGCTGTTGATGTTATTGTTTTTCATAAACAGCTTGAGTTTTCTACTCTTGAGGAGGAACCCTGATATGAAGAATAGAAGAACTCAAGCTTTTTAAAATAACGCAATAATAAAAACAACAACATTTTTTGGTTTATTTCTTTAAAAATGTTATTAATAATTTAAAAAAGGCCAATTTGTTCTTCTAGTTCACGAGTCCTGTGGAATAAGTAACTCCAGACACAGGAGGGAACTCCGATTCAAAGTTCCTCCTCCAGAATATAAGAACTTAAGCTGTTTAATATAATGCAATTATAATAACACCTTATTAATATAGAAAAAAGGGAGAGGTTTGTGATTCATTTTATGCTATAATCAAAGAGATGCTCGAGAAATGCAACGAATACGTCTCTATGTTTTCTAATCGACAGCATTTGTTCTCTTTCTATGTCATATTGAGTGTAAAGTAATCCCTTGCCGATTTTTTGTACCGTATCCCTTCTCTGCAAATATATAAGAAAATCCGAAGGTCATCTAGCATAGGACTATTAAAAGCGATCAAATATTACTATAGAACAAATAAATCAATGTTTTTTGGTGTGAGCTTAGTACAATTTTATAAGGGAGTAGTATACTATTAAATATCCGATGCAACAGTATCAATAATGAACCATCGGTTGAGAAAATATCTAAAAGATGACTGAGAAGATTTGCTGATTGCCTCCTGATTCTTACATATTAAATATTTGGCGTCTAATGACGTCACTCAGTGCAAGCAATATCAACTCATAACCTGAGTCCTTCTCCATGTACAAAATCATACAATGTATTGAAAAAGATAAAGAAGGTTTGGATTCAAGCTATGCAGACAAGGGTGTAATTTGAAGTGATTATATTTCATCATATCTCTGGATCACGGATTAGTCGACATTGTTTTTTGGTTTTCTATATCTATAACAGAGAGAATATTTATGGATGGTCAAGAGGATAATAATGACGACCTCCCACACACTTTATTGGTTCTTGACACTATTAAGACAATATAAAATATTCCTTTCATTCCTCTCATAATTTTATCTGATGCAAATATAGTTTCTGGGCCTTGGCAACAGTGGTTCATTTAGTATTTAATATTTAGAATGCTGTTTTAAAGGAATTCTGTCTCTCTTAAGGTCCTACCTTAGTAAGAATACGCCTACATTCAAAAAGTATATATACCCATATCACAGAGAATGAATAGTTTTTATCTCCAACTACTTGATAGGTATGTTTAAAAGAGTTCATAGGAATAGGGAAATGAAGTCATCAATGTGAGGAGGGATTATAAAACAATATCTATGTATCTCAACAACGATAAAACAAACCGCCACCCACATCACCACCAACGCCATCTATGTTATGCGATAAAAACTGTAAATATCTAACCTTGAGGGATCTGGGCTTAGCCAACCCGGCTCTAAACTAGTCTTTCTCTTATTCGAATCCCCATCTCTGGAAACACACAAAAAGTTTTATATGTATGAAGAGTCCTTGTAAAAAAAAGAGTCTAGATCATGATATTATTATACCTTTTTGGAGGAAAAAATAGTTCTAATTCATGCTAGACATGCTATATCATAGTTTATATTTAGTGATGATAAAATGATATCATTATAATCAGAAGCTGACGTCATAAAAATACTATTTTAAAAATAGAAACAAAAAACCTACAAAAGTATTAAGAAAAAATGTCCGCCTGTATTATAATAGATGTTGGACAGTCAAACTATTTGTAATATATTTGATTGATGGTATGGCATGACGCCATTTGGTTTTCGAACTTATATCAGCCAAGATTTGCAATTTGTTGAGTTCACGAAGTTCAAACATCCTAATTTAGCAGAGCTGTTGATTTGATTATTGCGTGCCAAGAAGATTTAAAAAAAACATTTCTTTCAAAATACATTTACTGTATTTGCTTCAATTTGGACATATACAGTTTTAGTATTTTAATTGGAACTATGAATATAAGTAGAATCCTTTCAATTTGATATATGAAACATATTTAAATGATCTCATTTTATCACCTCCACTAATTATAATTGGTTGAAAACTTACGAGCTTCCTTCGATTTTGTCAGAGTCCAGTGTGGCGAACTTAGTGATTTGTCTTGAGAGCTTCTCTCCGGGAACAGAGATGCTTCGACTCAGCTCATTGTTGTTGCTCAGATGCATCCTTGACATTTTCTTTTTGATGCTGGCGTCGACAATGAAAGGGTCTTCAAGTAGGTCAGAGGCCGTTGGTCGGCTCTCTGCGTCGGGTAGGAAGCATCGGGAAATGAAGCCCTGAGCCTTGGAGGAAAGCTCACCTGGGATTTCGGGGTGCATCTTGTAGAAACCCACTTTGAACATGGCAGCCTCTGGTGAGCCCAGCTCGATAAAGGGTGGTTTCCCCGTGGCCATTTCTACTACTGTACAGCCCAGGGACCAAATATCTGCCGGGGCGCGTAGCCTCGAGCCCCTTTGTCGATGACCTCGGGGGCCATATACTGAATGGTCCCCGTGAAGGTTTCCGTGCTAGGACAGATTCCCGCGAGGCGCTTCGACGTACCAAAGTCCGATATTTTGACTATACCGTTATAGGTATTGACGAGAACGTTGTCACCTGAAATTAAGAGCAATTATATTGGTGTTGTCAATAAGTATGCGGTGTTTGGGAATATTTGCGATCATACATGTATTTTTTTTTGCTCCAGGAACAGTGACCATAATTTAGTAACTATGAGGTGTTAAGAAATATTTGAATTTCATAACAGTGAATTCTGGAATGTTCGTTGCACGTTGACATGGGTATGCTTATCGCTTTGGATAGTTGCCTAATCATTTAAATTTGTTTACATCTAGGAAAATGCCCGCAATGGAATAGTTATCGCCTCTATTATTGGTTGCGGCGATTGTTTAATTAATTAATATTTTAAAATAACTCTTTTATGCTCAATATTGTAACGACTTAGTACGATAAAAAAATCTGTGTCTGATATTTATTTGCTTGAGTATGTAAGTCTGGCCAAAATGACAAACTGCTTTGGCGCTATAAATGAAGTTATAAGTAAGTTTATGAATAAAAAAATGACCAGAATCATCAGTAGATTTTTCCAAATATAAACATTTGTACAGCATTGATAAAGAAGTCACTGGTGTTTTTTAATATAAGTACTCATATTCTTTGTTAAAAAAACATTTACAATATTGAAAATGTAGATTATACCGTCAATATTAATATTTTATTTTTAAAAATCAATTAAAATACAATAATATTATCAAATATTTTTATCTTTGGTTATAAATGTTTTAATGTAAAAAAACTTTATATATTTAAAAAATGCTGAAATTGGTAATATTATATATGACAACAGTTTCTTACTTTGATATCTCGATGAACGATCTTTTGATCGTGCAAATACTTGAGCCCGTCCAGGATTTGCTTTGAGTAGTGTACCATGGTGAGTTCGTTTCCTTCAGAGGCCCCCATTTGTCTCTCAGGAGAGAGGAGAGGGATCCGCCAGGGACCTGCTCCATGAATATTTTAAAATATCCTTCCTCGGAAACGGAGCCAAGGTATTGTACTATGTTTCGATGTCGAAGCTGGGAGTGAAGCTTGATTTCCTCATGGAGAGGCTGAACGTCACCAAGGTTTTTCTCAGGGACTTCCTTCACAGCTATTTTGACTTGGGTGTTGAGGTCCAGAGCCGCATAGACGACACCATACGTACCCCGACCAAGAACGATCCGCGTGCCACCGCTATCCAACTCATACTCAAACTTTTTAAAAATAGCATTACAATTGAGTACCGCGGTGATTTAGGTGAGGTATAAAAAAACAAATTACCGAAATAGGAACATTTTCAAGCTCGGCATCCAAGTCAGTGATCATGCCCTCCTCATCAGCAGTCAGTTGAAGGACCAGATCGAAGAAGCATTGCCTCCAAAATCCAGAGGGAAAGTACATTTGAAAATCATCTGAATGGATGTATAGAAACAAACAACGATCATCCCGTTTATAGTTTCTATTATAAAAAATGGGTAGATATATACATATATTTATAGAAGAAATTAGATCTGTTGTTGGAAAAATTTAAGGCTTAGAGATAAACGATGACGACTTGCCTAAAGTATGCAAATACAGTTGCCTCAAATGATAGAAGGGAAATACCTATACAATTCCAGACGACTCATCCCTGAGATAAACAAAATTATTTGTTTATACATTCATTCTGAAGAGTCTCATCATTCCTCGTATTACTAACGAAATTGACGAGTATTGACGAGTCATTTGTATTTAATAATTCATATTTTTACAAGTTGAACCAAATGGAATAATTTATTGACTTTCGGAGAGGATCCAATTTATATGGATATCAATAAAAAGAGATGGGACTTAAAATGATAGTAACAAAGGAAGAAAAAAAAGCCTTATTATGAGTGCTCGTGGGAGAAGAGAAGCAAAAAAATATCGAAAAAAAATATATACAATTTATTTTCCCCTTATGAAGAATATTTTTGTAAATAATACGGAAATATATTAGGGAATGTAGTTTATAATAAATTGATGCAAAATGAATCATATACTTCCCCTTTCGGAGGGATATAAACCAATTAAACATAGATGAGAAGTAATAACATTTACGCAAATGATACATTTGACAAATTTAATTATTAATAACGTATCTATATGTACATATGTAATTGCCAACTAACATACATCAACTCGGCGTAAGTTCCAATTTCCCCATATATGATGTCCTGCTTTACTTATGTAATTTAAAGATAAATAAGTATACCGAGGGTTGCTACATTTTAATATGCATCTTCATTCAGTGGAAGCTCCTTAAACATGTGCTTATGCAAATAAAACTTGGAGCATGTGTAGAATGCATTGTATGAAAAAAGAAGAATATACATCATTGGAATTTCCTATTACACCCAAGGAGAAGAAGGCTCCCTCAAAGTCAGAGAGGATCATTAAAACTTATCTGTGGGCGTTGCTATCCTTGGGCCCATACAAAAAAAGACCTCCTATACTACCCACTCTGTGACTCATTTCTTGTAAAGATGAAACAACCTGGGTGTATCATTGGGGGGTCTCGAGAGGTAATGCGTAAACTAGGCATAAGAGTAGGCTATAAAAATAAGCGTAGCACACCGTATCCATTCTTGTATGACGTCATAAGACTGCAGGAATTTGGAATAATAAAAAGACATTACTCCAAGTAATATGTACAAAAAGCGAGTTAAATATCATGGAAAAATACTGTATATGTATAAAAATATGCCAAAAATTCAAATTGTGCTAGGGAGAAATATATGCTACAAATCAATATTTCATTTGAAAAATATTCCCAATTGTATATTTTCTAGACGTAAAGGATCTACCAACGAGCAAGGCATGTATTTTACATATATCTCTGCCAGGCACGACTGGCAGTCTGTTAAGCTTGTAGAGTCTCTTGAACCGTGCATTGTTGGTTTATAGACAACCTTCAAACGTCCATACATATAAGAGGATCAATTAAGGTTATCGTAATTCAAGCTGGTCACAGCTGTAGGATCTGTCAAGCGCGCTGGAGTGTTTTTTTTACATCTTTGTGCTTTCAATTTGTAAAATATTGATAGGTTTATGTGATAAAAATTCAAATACCCGGTGCCCGTATCAAAATTTGTATAATTATGTGGAATATATGCCAAAAAAGATCAAATATGTGTTCGATATGTTAGAAAGTCTTAAATTGTCGAGAAAAAGTTAACTTTCTTCAGCCCTGCTCCTACATCGTGTAGATTAAATTGGTATCGTGCTTACGTGACGGTTTTGATCATGGGGGCTTTGAGAAGCCAGTCATGGACCTGGCGACATTTTGAGGATTCTGAATGAATACATTTTGAACATATATTAGTTATGTGAAGGGACTTCTCTTCCATTCCGAGGTTGATTGTGACGAAACTTGGCATGTAGACTTTGGTTGGCTCCCATATCAAAATCTATAGCAATAGGCGAAGATGAAGAAATATGTATCAAGCATTAAGGAAAAAGCTCTAATTTCAATTTACTCCTGACCGCATATTGCATTTATAATGATTTTTTTGTGTTACTAAGCATATTACATATATAATGTTGAGAGAGGAAGCATTATATTAAAAAATGTATATGACACGTACCGGAAATCGAATGGAGTTAGTAGATTCTTCGTCGATGGCAAAGGAAAAGTACTCAAGCCAAAAATCAAAGAGCTTATTTTCGTTCCCAGACTCTGAGGAAGACTGTTTTTTCCTTCGAAATCTTGAAATGAGGGTAATGTTTCCAATGGTAGACTTCAAGTACCATTTCGGCGGCTTGAGTTGGAACATGCACTCGGAGGCCGAGACGGCCTTGCTGTAGTCCTCCGCCAGAACGGATATTTCGAAGAACGTAGCAACGTCCCAGTAGTCTTCTAGGCTTTGAAGGCTTCCCTTCTTCCCAATGAGATTATTCAGCACCATCCCAATGCTTTGAAGCTCGGGAGAAGTTGCAAATTCCTGCCCACTTACGACAAGAAGAGTTGCTAGGTTGATCCCGGCATATTCGTTTGGCTGTACTTGGAACCCACGTCGATACCAGTGAATGGCCTCTTGCAGCATGGCCTCGTCCTTGTACTCGGACTCCACGAATTTGTCCTTGCAGATACGTCCGCAGAGGCATATTATATCAGGTACTTCGTATTCTTTTTGTGAAGGGCCTTGGTGATGAGTTTGTAGGCCTTTTCTCGATCGCCTTCCTTGTGGCGCCTACAAATAGTGCATAGTTATTTATCTTTTTAAATAACTTCCTCAAAATAAATTGCCAGATGATTGACTCAGAGGCAGCAATCAAATCACAGACAAGGCATAAAGTAGTCAGGTTCACAGGTTTTCGTACGTATCAAACGGATGGTTTGACCATCATTAGTTCATGTAGAGTCTTCTTTGAGAGTCTCAGCTGTTGTAAAACAAAAGTCAAGAACTTCTTTCTTTATAAACCTACCTGTTTAGAGCAAAGGCAAACAGGAATATGATTGCACTATTTTGCGTGTAAGAAGACCTATTGGGAAGTGTCCCAAGATCCTGGACTAGGTGGACATGGCATCGTAGTCTTGAATCTCACGGAATGATATGAGCATATTATGAACTATGTCAGTGGATAGAATATTGGGATCATCCAGGCGACGTCGCATCTTTTGAAGTGCATCTCTTAGCTCATTACCGCTAAGGGTCTCTCGACACTTGCGTAGATCTGCTAGGAACTTTTCTTTCATATAAACCCTGTAAAGAGGGTAAAAATTATGTATTTTTGAATGTTAGGGGATAAACGTATTCTTTTTAAAGAGGGAGGAAGTGAATTTTAAAAGGAATATTATGGCGGGAAAAATAAAGAGGAAGAGCGTACTTTGACTGTATTTCCATTTCCTTTAGATGGAAGCTGAGTTTGGTAGAAAGGTTAATTCGTACATTTTCGGTGAGACTCGGATTCCATGAGTCCGAGAGGACCACGTTTCCCTCCACCAATTGATAGAGTAAAAGGATATAGTTTGAGCAAAAGGATTTAAGGGCACAGGTCGTCTCTCGATCCGTATCCATGCAGAGAAGTATATTCTGCTTCATGCCAAAGCTCTCTCGTACTCCAAGGTGATAAAAGAGGGATCGTTGCTGAGTCAGAACGCTCAAGTCAACGATGGCCACATCCGCATTATAAAAGGTGTCAATGACGTTCACCTCCCCAAAGTCCAGCCGCTCAAACTGGATGTGATGAAGGTGGGCATTACAGGAGGAAATGGAGGACTTTAAGTCCTCAAAGGCAGCCTTACGATCACTCAGGTGAAGAGGTTGCTGAAGGTCAAGCACACAGCAGACCTCCATTTTGAGTACTTGCCTAAAAAGAGGGATAATTCATAAGTCATAAATGCATAAATCTAAGTAATTTTAGTTACTTATTATTGGATGCTAGATTATTGTTGTTTTGATTGTTTGAGGTCTTTCCGGAGCTTCCATAGCTGTCCGTTTGGCCCTCGGAGGAGGAGTTATTTTCAGGCTCCATAGTCTCTTCCTTCGTCTCCGGTGCTTTCTTCCATCGGGATGAAATGGCCTGAATGCCTACCAACAACATGAAGCAAGTCGTCTATAGTAGGTGGTGGCATAGAGCTTTGAAACCCTCCTCAAATCAGGTCATGAGTATATTGTATTTTGGCTGAATACTTTACAGCCCACAACATATTATTGTTAACAATAATTAAGACCCTAAGGATTCACACTTTATCAACACATATTTTAATACACACAAACACTTAGGAGGTACTCGTAGCAACGTCAGAGAGACGAATAAAGTACTATATGTAGTATGGCTACCTAGAACTGTTGCGCTCTCCTTCGTATAATTATTTTTGTCGACTCTGCTTGTTCTTGAGGCAAGCAGGAGCAGATAGAAGAAGGAAAAAAAAGAAGCAGTTGTCTCAGGCAGTAAGCCTAATATATGTACTATAAGTAAGTATTTCATGCTTATAAATAATAATAAGAAATATATATACAGGCACTCCGTGCACAAGGATAGGAGGATAAGGTATTCATACTTATAAAAAAGAAAAGATGGAGAAGGATATTATTTCTTTCATCAGGGCGCAACCAAATGAATTGATACATGAAAATCATTCATACATATTGGGGGAAAACAAGGATGAATCAATAATTAAATAAAGGATAATGAAATGAATGAACATGTTTATAAGAAGGAAAACACTAACACTTAGAATGTAATACTAAACTACTAAAACTGAAAGATTATGTTTTAAGGGTTTATAAGGAATTAAAAAAGTGTATATTTAGGTTTGTATTAATGCAATTTATATATATATATATATATATATGATGAATATCGCGCTGTCGGGCGAAAACCTCCTATGTCCAAAAATCATGATTTTTATTTTTTTTCTTAAATCGGTACTATTGGTCAACCTTTATGTCTGTCTGTGATTTTACAAATATTTGACCAATGAAAAGTATGGAAAATGACATGTGACTAAAACTCCTAACTCCATTGGATCCTGAAAACCACAGTTCTTTTCATTCCTTAAAAATAACAGTTTTGGACATAGGAGGTTTGCGCCGACAGCGACGATATGTATTTTATATATGTTGTAACAAAATAAAACCTTTGCTGATAAGAGGAAAATTGAGAGGATCAAAAACAATAAAGGCTCTTCTCAAAGCTTAATTATAAGTCCAGGTTATTGACATACATGCTGCTCACGTCCAAGAATAACCCTAAGTGGTTGACAGACAAATTTTGTTCTCTAATCTCACCCGATAACAACCCACTAAGATTTTACTTTCCTGGTGCAAATTTAGTTTAAGGCTTGCATTGTATGCTGACCAATCATGAACAACAACAAGCCACTGCTGGTCTGTACTGGGGTAAAACAGAAACCGATGCCTTCTGCAGTAGCCCGGAGTCTGTCAACACTGTGATTGGTAAGTAAATCGATTAGTAAAACAGCTCCGACACCATTCATACAGTAATATGTATCTTGTACTACTTGCAGTCGAAATATATCTTAATGAAACTCAGGATATAAAGTGTAAATATTTATTCACCCGCACCAAATATTATTTTCAACTTGAACTATGTACAATGCGGCCCAAATATGAAATATTTAAATATTTATAAATGCTCAAAACTGCATGGTAATTTATGTTTTGATCCTGTTTGCATGAAAAAACTCACCTTCTTTAACAAACAATCCCATGTATTTTTTTAAAGCCTCTAAATCTCAAATATGTATTTGTCTATATTCCCCCTTATATTTAATTTCTCTATGAGAGCGCAAAGTATTTTTAGTTAAGTACACAAATAAAAGTCAAAATATAAAACTAATGCATAGTTATATGAACTTAACTAAAATGACACAGGCATAGGAGTACCTTAGTTTTTTTCTTGGGGAGGGGGGTTGAAGAGATTAATCACTCAATCAATAAAAGCAATATGAAATGAACGGACATCAAGTGATCGTAATTATGTAAAATTCATAAATAACCATTAAAATATACAATTAATACTTTGGCAGGGGAAATAAAGTAAAACTATAATCATGAATGTCATAAGTGCCAAAAATTATTTAAAAATAACACTCTAACAAAAGGCGGATGTATATTCAAAACATAACAATGTGTTATTCTTATAAAAATTGCAACTTCATGTGACCCGCTCTTTGACGTGCTCTGTCATATATTTCCAACTATAATCTTTGTGTTTCTCGCTTACAAGCATTCATTAACTTTTGATTATGGGTTCCGTTCATTGAACGCTAGTTACATGGATTATACGTACCGTTTTCAAGTATCGTTCTTAGTATTGTTCCTTGGCGCTATTTTTTATGGCTCTCAAGTCTAACGCATTTGAATGTGACACATATATATATAATGTTAATTCATTATTGCTACCTTTAAAAACCCACTGTTAGAATCTCGCTTTTATACTTACTCTTAATTGAGCGTTCATTGTTCAATTTTTAGTCTCCTACAATGAAAGCTCGTTCTATGGAGTGGCGATTCATTTTAAGTTTTCATCACGAGTTTGTGTAATCAAGGCACGATGCAAAAATACGAAATACAAAAATAATAACAACCCTTCATCAGCGCAATATATATTTTATCTCTGTTGTCAGGTCACTTAAATTTTGTTGGTCTTATTTCTTGTCCTCAATACAATGAAACACCTCAAATTTAATATTTGATTGCTTCATCTTGAATCTTAAAAAAGTGATAGCTCAGTAATATCCTAATTTATACAATATCCAAAAGCCAAAAACCAGTATAATCCAACAATTCTTTTGACTTGTCTATTCATAATCATATTTTTATTTGCTTTTCTGGTGAGTACACTTTTTCCTTTGCCAACAGGCGTAACAGTATATTGGTTAGTGGACAAAAATGGTGACTCTATCAAAAAACAAACAAATTGTTAAAGTAGAAATGTAAAAACATTCAAAGGCACATTAAGATTCCATGCGCATTATTGATAAAATCGCTGCACAACGTCCAAGTCCACCAGTGATCTCTTCGCATATATTATTTGCTGAATTT
The DNA here is from genome assembly GCA_013387185.1 of Caligus rogercresseyi. Classification (NCBI taxonomy): domain Eukaryota; kingdom Metazoa; phylum Arthropoda; class Copepoda; order Siphonostomatoida; family Caligidae; genus Caligus; species Caligus rogercresseyi. Next base: position 27,948,341 of record CP045896.1, on the reverse strand, counting down.
GGTCATAATGGCATTGACTTTTAGTTCCTTGTCGCTGCTATAGTTTTTTGGTGAATAAACTATATTTTATATGATTACATGTCTCCAGGATAATATTAAGCGTAGCAATCTTTGTACTCGCATTGGATTATGGAAGTGAAATTATTACTGAAACTCCGAGGTCGAGTAAATATTTTAAGACCATAAATTATCGTAATATTCACTTTTTAAAATATAATGATTGGCGTTTTTTTATCAACTACACAAAGTACAAAGGATTTAAAAAATAAAATATCTTGAAGGGAAGAGTTTCGTGATTTCATTTTCATAATTCTTCCGCTGAAAAGGAGAAATTGTATATTTTATGGACAAACTGAAGGAGTAAAAAAATAAAAATTATTCATGATGTCAACAGATAACCTGTTAGTATTTATTGTTAAGTCGATAGTTAATCAATAATACTCATTTTATAGATAATAATTAATATAACATTGAATAGCTGTCTAAAAATCATAATATAAAAAATACACAAAAGATCACATAAAATCCCTCGTGAATAATAATTAATATGCCAATGACGTCTTAAAATTTAAGGTATTATTTTCTCTAGTCCCAATAAACTGTTATCTATTATACTACGTCATTGTCTTAAAAATCCTTATGGATACTGTTTCTATTGTCCGAAGTTTGAATTGTATGGAATGTCGTTATCGCATGGGGTCTATTTTTTCTTATAAATCTTATGTTTCAATGCATTTATTATTCATTAAATCCTTCACTTTTGATTGATTGATCAATGAGTGCAAAGGAAATACTTCTTTTATCGTTTTATTTATAAGTCTTATGCAATCAATGAGAACCTAATTGTCATGTCAATCCTTATCAAAAGTTGTAACGAGAATCAGTATTAATTATGGTAAATAAATTATATGACTATTCATTGTTACAAGGGAACTTTTATGAGCACTTTTGATATTTCATATTACAATACAGTTTATAGCACGATAATGTCAATGTTATAGTAAGGGATCTATTGATTTGAAGGCACAATTACAAGGGATATCAAAAAGTTTGTCCTCGAAAACTCACAATTAAATTTTCCCCGGTTCGCAACACTGTTCGATCATCCGATAGTCAGGGCGATGATCCAACTATCACCATATATGAATAAACATATATTTTTGCTTGATTATAAGCAGTTACTTTATTCCATTGATATTATAGATGGAATAGGAGGAATTCATTTCAAGGATACGTAAATTACATTGATCGAGGCTCATAAAGAAGATACAATTGTATTTTGTATAGATTATTTTCTCTCTTCGAATTGATGTTCACTCCTCAACAGCTACCCCGAGTGAAGTGATACTTTGTACCATAACGCCAACTGCTTTTTTATTATTCCCTCTAATTGTCTTTCAATCTATCGTATTTCAAAAACACCACATTATTCTTATCCTTAACAATTATATTGAAAATGATCCTCGAGGTTGTGAAATCAAAAAAAAAAAATGCATGCCTTCAAAACATGCGTACTTACCACAATCTATTTCATAGAAATCCACGATGAAATAAAGAGTGTAGAATCCACAATAGATTCTTAAAAAATCTGGGATAGCCTTATACTACATATATCCATTGTTTTATCTAATTAAACAGCTGCATATAAATAAGCGATTAAATCAAAATATTAATATATTGAAATCTATATTGTCGAATATTTATTTTTCAAATATTTGCTTATGCATTTACAAATATGTACCATAAATTTTAATGCCATAAATAAAATAATTGGAACATTCTATTAAAACTAAGGTAATAATTAATCAAGAGATGATCAATATATTTCTTCAAAAAATAATACTTGCAATCAAATATATTATCCAAATAGTTTTTTGCATCTCATGTATTTTTAAAATTTATCTTTTACATTTGTGGCCCGAGCTTAAAGTAAATATACTTAGTTAAAATATCGTTTTTGTTCATTGTATCACAAGCCGTCCCCTTGCCAAAATCATTGTCTTTTTACAAGCTCTAAATAAAACTTAAATGACCTATTGGAAACAAATCTGATCAATCCTATAATTCTCCAGTTTTGGAACCGACGGATCACTTTTTGTCGTTAGAAGCAATTAAGTACCCCTCAGCCCCCATAAGCCCCCCCCCCCCCCGTACTTGATGACCCTTCACGACATCACTTTCGAATCGGCAATAAGACAATAACAAAGCTTATGAGTGAAACTTTCCATGATTTCGTCTATCTTTGGAACCAATAAATAAATTTTACCCGTACAATGAATGTGACCATTTATTACAAAGGGTTTTAAAAATAACATCATCATCATTAAGTTTAAAGATCCCATTTCCTGATGGTGAGTTACATTGAAGTAGCTAAGCCTATATATATATATATGAATAATTTTGAATGTTTTGGATATATTAGGTCTTAAAAAATAAATTAATTATAAACTTAAATATGAATATATGTTATTTTAAACTCAAACTTTGATTTATTTAATATTAATTATACATTTGATCAAGTATATTCTTTATTGAATACAGACTATTACAACAACAACAAAAAATACAAAATATCATTCTTAAGTAATGAGTCATACATTTATACATTGTTTGCCACTAATAAAACTTATTATACCATAAATAACTTTTAGATGCCCCAAATATTGAATCACCATTAGTTTATTACGGGTTTCATACCTCATTCGTCAGATTTAGCTGGTTCGGAAGTGTGAAATACATCTATTTATTAGTCACCATCATGGCTCCACCAAATAATACTTTGTGATTATTTTATTACTTTTATGGTTCAATGGAATTACATCATTCCTTGATATATATATATATATATAATATATATATATTATAATCGTTAAAATCAACTGTAAATACAAATACAGAGTAAGTTTTGTTTATCAGTCATATAAATAAATACATATATATAAATATATATATATAGGTATATATATATACATATAAAATAATAATTATTTCATAAAATACTCGCATAAAATGATTTTAAAATTGTGGATGTATAATAATGAAGTATTACTATTAAGAAAATGGTTATAATTTTAACTGTAAAATAAAATAATTGTATGATTCCATTTTAATTGAATAAACAAGCGGATTTTTGATGATATTTTACCGAAATTATTTTATATAATTATTACAATTTGGTTGATGTTTGTCTATTGTAAACAGTAATAAATTATAACTAACTAACTACAATTTGGCTAAACCTTTGACTTGGATTATAAGTGCAAAAACCAAGGGTTTAATGATCAAGCTTGTTTAAGCATATATTTTATACTGGAATTGTAATGTTTGTGAAAGCACTCCATTAAGTACAGATGTAAGATTTTCTTATATCCTAACATCTTTGTTCCGTATATTTTTTTTATTTCTCTTCAAGAAAGTAGGTCATATACTTTTTTATTTTTAATAAATATGAATATTGAAATACATAATTTTATGTTGTTAAAAATATCTTCAAAAGTTAAATATATTTATTTTCAATAAAACAATAATTCCAGTCTCTCTTTTACGACAAATTTAGAATAATATTCTGAATATATGACTTTTTCCGTCAAATTAAATTTTAGGTACCCAATGTTCTAATAATTTCGACATTATTGAAGTAAAGTCAAATATTAAAATTGCATTGCTTAAATGCATTTTAATGTTAGCTGTTAAAAAGGAGACACACTAAATAGAGATAAATTAGTTTAGGTTATTGGAAGATATAAAGCTACGGGGATTTAAAAAAACATAGATTTCAATTTGAATTTATCTACATTTTCGAGAAAAAAACTCCTTCTAAATTTAGTAATTTATATATATATATATATACATACAATGTGGGAGTGCGTTAGCCGTGTGTGTTAAGGCTTGTTCATCTCTCAATGTTGGGGGTGCAGGTTCGAATCCCGAGAGGGGATGGTCATTTTGGTCTACCTCATTGATAAGATCCTAGGTTCGATGGACTAATTTTCTTGCTATAATGCTTATTTATATCCTGTCGGATGCAAGTCCATCGAACATACACATTATAATATAATATATATATATATATAATAAATCAAAACAAATATATTTAAAGAAAATATGTTTAGCCATTGTTAAAAAAACATTTTATAAAAATATGATCGAGTTATTTTTATTCCTATCTGAAAAATAACGGCTTAGCAAAGATACACATATAGAAAAAACTCATTTTTATTTAAATCAACACCTGTTTGTATTTTAATATCGGCATAGGAATCTTATGAAAGAAATAAATAATTTATTCTTTTTGGAGAAGGATAAAATTGAAAAGTAAATTATAATACTATAATGGAACTGTATCTTGTACAAATGCAAGGAGTAATAATACTCCCGCTTACCCGGGTTTTATCTTTC
>CP045896.1:27910409-27943843 GCA_013387185.1 Caligus rogercresseyi | reverse complement strand
AAACACAGTTAATTTTATATAAATTTCGTTCAACAAGATTAGTCCTCCAGATAATATTGTAAAGTATTTTAGTGATTTTTAAATATGTAATGTAATGATGTAAATTTTTTATAATGAACCAATTTGATGGAAAATAAATTGTTGTACTGAGGTACCAAAAAAAATTTACAAAATTTTATTATATTTTAAAAGTTTCATTTATTAACAAACACAAATATGAAACAAATTAAATATCTTTTACGGCTTAAATAATCGATCTATATGATAGCTTGATATTCAACAATTAATAATGAAAAAATCGAATTGAAGAGTTCATGATAACATTATATCGACTAATATGGGAACACAATTTAGTCATGGGGGTATAACCAATAATTACAGTAATATCACCCATAAGCGTAGGGGAGATGTTGGTTTAGGGGGCAGCATTAAATTGCGCGAATTTTAACAAGAACTATTTAAATCGGTGAAAAAAATAATCGAATGAAGAAAGCTATGTAGATTAATGTTTTCTTATAGTAATTACTTACTATTCATTAATTAATTTATTTGGTTATAATTCAAAATCCGATTGGTTTCATTATTCATATTTTTTTTAAACTTAAATGACCGAATACCTCAACCAATTTGCCCGAATCGAGATCTCAATCAGGGGGGGGGGGGGGGCAGTTGCCCCCCTGTCTACTACGCCTATGATGTCACCCTATGTTATGTTTCTTATAAAATTACACTGTTCCCTTACAACCAACACTATAATTTTGTCATTTCTCGCATTTTTATAAGATTCCTTGAGATATGGTGTTATACTCAAGGGATAACAATTATTACTTCCTTCCCTTCATCGTTTCATCGACTTAAATATATATATATATAACAGGGGCGGAGTGGCCAGCGGGAGTAAGTCCAGGATTATTCCCGGTGGGCCGCTGGCCTCAAGAAACAATAAACGGCCGTTGACAGCCTCCCAATGGCATATTGGGGCCTGTATAAGGCCGGCGAGGGCATAATTGTCCGGTTGATAAATCTTCCCACTCCGTTCTGTATATATATTATATATGTGACGTGAGAACACTATTTGAATACAGAACGAAATATAAGAAAAGGAGAAAAACTATTATACGTATTTTTGGCTATATTTACTTCATACGATGATGCTTCCATTTTTTATGATTTGAAATTATACGTTCTATGTACAAAAAACAAAAATATGACTTTCGATCATATTAGTTGGGTGTTTGTAGTTTGTTTTATCTCGATTGTTTATTACAATCAAAGGGTTTTCAATGCGCAATATCCTTCCAAAAGATGGAAGGCCGTAATTTGTCGTGGAATCATTACAAATTATTTATGCTGGTATCCCTGCGCATCGATATGAATCTCCACCAATCACATGCTCCAACAAAACAATGGCTAGAATTATGCTTTGAAGAGAGAGAGAAAGAGAAAGAAGGGGGATCTAAATTCAAAACAATACGTCATGTATTTCTTGTTAATACATCATTATTAATTAGTTATTCTCATGTACATACTTCGAATCAACTTGGATAGACAATTCGGAATCCAATCGTGGATTGTATTTTGTCGAATTGATTGTGTGTTGCTATGCAGAGATTCCATCCAGTAGAATCCAGTACATCCTTCATCTCGTGGACGTGCCGCTCACAAAGGAAGGCTTGGCGCTCGCAAAAAAGGACGTGCCGCTCGCGATGGAGGGCTTGGCGCTCGGAGACGAGGACTTCTTCCCCCTCCAGGATTCATACTCCCCGGTGATCCCATCCTCGTCGTCCTCCGGCACAACGGAGGTGCCTCCGAATCCACGAGTCCTGGTTCCACTTGGACTCGGCGGAGCGGAGGCAGGTCTGGATGGATCCCATGGGGCTCGGATCTCAACCCCCCCGTGTGAAGCTGACGACGAGGAAGACGATTATCCTGATGGGGTTCAGCTGCAAACTGAAGCGAGTCTCCATTGAGGCACTATCTCTCGGGAGGGACCACAGCCGACTGGAAGACCATTAGAGAGTACCTGAAGACGACCGGGAAACACTTCATCAACCTCAACGCAGGATTCACCAAAAGGATTGTCTCCTGATGTGGGACAACGCCCGTCCTCACGCTGCCGCTTAAACAAGGGAGTTTCTGACCCAAAGGGACGTGAAACCGGTCAAACAGAACCCCTACAGCCCAGATCTGAACCTCTTTGACCGATTCCTGTTCCGGAAGTTGAAGCATCTGCTCCGTAATGACGAGTTTGGGGGGCATGAGGAAGCCACTACTGCTGTGCAGCGGGCGATGAAGAGGGTGAGCGAAGACGAGCTGTTCGACCAACTCAAGAGGCTCTGGGAGCACTGCTACGACGTCATTGCAACCGGAGGGGATTGTATTTTCTAATTTAAGTGTTTTTTAATATTAATTTGATGAAAATAATGAGTTTTACTGGGCCAGACTATTCATGGTTCAACCTAATAATAAGCTATATGTGCGTATTTTGTTGTATTTGTTTATTTCATTTGATCAAACATAATCTAAAAAACATTTGATTTAACTATTAATTATACTTTGTAACACATTTTTGGTCCAATGTTAATAAATTTACGTTATTTTATTAATTTTTCACATAGGATTTCTTGTCTAAATTGTCGAGCCTTTAGAACAGATGAATTTCTTGCATTGCTTTTTAAAATGTTTATTACGACAATATTTGCACCTATAACATTTGGTTATTTTCTTAATTAAACGTTGCTTGTATAAAGTGCAACCTTTACATTAAAAACATCTAAATTTTTGTCCATCTTTGTCCGCATTGAACGAATCAGAAAGGCCAGAAGCTCCGTCTGCTTCCACAGGACTTACAGAAGTATCTACAAAAAAGCATTGATTATAATACTTATGCTATGTCCGTTATGAATTTACCTTCGATCAAACTATCACCTTCATTGTTTATTAATTCAAGTGTCACATTAAATGAGTTAGAAGGACCATAAGATATGTCAGCCTCCACAGCACTTACAGAATGATCTACAACTAAAGAAAAATACTTTATTTTAATACACTATTGTTATGCTAGTTATGAATTTACCTTCAATCATACTATAATCTTCGTTGGATATTGATTCTAATGCCACATTAAATGATTCAGAAGAACCATAAGATTTGTCAGCTTACACAGAAGTATCTACAACTAAAAAAAAGACTTGATTAGAATAATTTATTGCTATGTTAGTTATGAATTTACTTTCAATCAAACTATCATTTTCTTTAGTTTTACTGTTGGTCTGATGTTCTTGACTGATCGAGTCATCTACACTGGCAATAGAATTGATGAAAAGCTGTTTCTTGGTTCCAGAAGATATTAGAGGAACAACATTCTTCATAAGGTATTCCTTCCCTTCCTTCGATAAACCGTGCTTTTCCAATAAGAAATCATCATTTATTGATGTAGGTACATCTGAATAACAAATGCCACGTTTCAGAAAGTTCATTTGTACACTTTCTGAGCTATCTGACCACTCCTTTAATGTCACTATTCCAGGAAGTGCTGACTTCACAGTAAATACATGAAATTTCTTCATTCCTTTAATAGGACGGAAGTAGGGATGAAGGAAATTCTTCCAGTCATACCACTGAATTGGTGGGCATCCTTTCTTTTTCGAAGATATGACATTGAATTTCGCAGATGCTTTAGCAACCATATCTATCATATCTTACAACACACTCGATTTTTGATAATTATAATAAGATTTTGATATAACTCCAAAGCTGCGGTCGGGAGAAAACTTAGCGTGATTTTCAACGAGGAAATGAATAGATATCTCCTCAAATAGGTCACACTTCACCATAAATGCAGCGAATCCAATATTAGTTTTATTTTGGCCTCTGCAAAATAAAATTGATATTTAACTAATAAAACTTAATATATATGATCATCACCATACCCAAAATTATCACATTGAATTTGAAGATGGGGAACCGGCTCGATACGATACTCATCCCAAGAAGAAAAGAAAAGGTGGATAAACAAACTCTTTGACCACTAATTTGGAATTTGATCTTTTTATCGCTTATATTAATTACTGAAAAATGTCCTAAGGCATATGCTTCAAGGCTCGATGGAGATATGAAAGACATTTCAAGGCATTGTTCTCGTCAATAGACGACTTCTTCTCGATTGAACCAATTAAAACATGGCGTCTTTTGCCCATTTATATCCAAAGGACAAAGAACACAGAAGCAACGACTGAGTATAAATTGATTAATCTTTTGAAGCTCCTCCTCATCCAAATCTCGAAGTACGATGTCAACATTATCCATTTTAATGGTTGAAAATCCACGAAAATAGAAATCACAAAAGCAGAAGCAAATAGTGAATTTGAATAATACTATTGTTAATGCCGCTTTAATCACGGACAACATATATACGGACGGAAAGGCTGCGAGAGCTGCTTGCATACTAGGTCCATTAAAAACAGAAGGGAAAATGAACGCGCTAAATAAATAAATTTGTTAGGCACATATCAAAACAGTATATTTTCAGTCAGTTTGTCCAAGAACGAAGTAAAATTAAAGTAATTAAAGTAAAAATATAGGAATTACAGGTAAATTCAGCAATTAAGACTGCAGTTTAGCAATTTTTCGCACACTTGAGCTCTATTTGACATTTCATTGACATTGGTTGAGGTCTCTTCCTGGAGCTCCAGGTTGATGATGCAGCCCACGCTCCGGGCCTGCTGTATGTTTGCCCCGTGGGCTCCGATGGCTAGGCCCATGAGCTCACTGGGCACGTGAAACTCCTATGTGTAGCCGTAGGTGCTCTGAATCCGCGTGGCCTCCAGGTGCCGCTCGACTTCCTCCGTCTTGCTCTTGAGGAGGACCTTCTGTGTGAAGTTTCGAAAGTGCATGCCCTGGATCATGGCGGCTTTCCGCTGCGTGTCCTCGTCCGTGCTCACGACCCGCAGAGACCGCTTGGCGGGCTCGTACTTGACGGAGCAGGCGTTGATGGACTTGACAAAGACGGCGTGGGAGTCCTCGTCCTCTGCGTAATTGTCCTTCATCTCCGAGGGCAGCGGGATCCAAATTGGAATAAAAGTCCTTGTCCTGGATGTGTGGCATGTTGGATCGGGGGCGAAGGCGGTCCTGGTGGAAGCTCCCTGGCGGAGGTTGAGCTGCAGAGGACGACCACGTTGCTCCGGAGCTCCTCGACGCGTGCGGGCTACCAGCCAAAGGCCTCCGAGTCCCGTGCAGTGTTGAGGACTTCCACTTCCACCCCGATGCTGAAGCTGTGCGTCCCGGGTGGCTCCAGACGGAGGAGAAAGGGAAGCATGAGAGGGGGAGCTCCCGGGAGTCGAAGCTAGCTCACGAGTCCCTCGGAGGAAGAGGGATAGACTTCCTTCCTCCACATGGCCGCTGTAGTAAGCACCTCCACATGAGAGGAACCGGACACGCTCGGAGACACGGAAGAGGGTGAGGAGGCGGTCGGCGGGGATACTGAAGACGTGCTCGAGGACACACAGTTCCCGCTCACCACGGAAGGAACCACGCCGGCGTAGCCCGACCGGCATCCGGGGACAGAGCATTCTTCCCCATGACGGACGAACAATCTTGTGGGAACGTTTTCAGAGCAGCAGCTGTTGTGCCTCCTCCCCCCCTCCCCGCCTTGGACCTACTCTGCTAGAGGTTTCCTGATTCTTTTGAGAGCCTTTACGTCCTTAGCTATGTTGTCCTAGTTTTAATAAAGTAGTGAACCTACTAAAAAAGAGGTTGGAAAAAGGGAAACTACTGCCTACTCCATTTTAATATTAGAAAACGTACATTAACTATGAACAAGTTATATGATTGGTTAAAAACACAAGAGCGTGCAAGATGATGCCAACATTCCTGGTCAATTTTTCATTTGATTGGCTTCTTCATCGACAATTATTCCTTAAATATCGCATCAATTAGAGGGCTTATTGAAAAAAAAATATCAATACAAAATGGAGAAGAGTAAATGAAGAATACTATTATGGGTCAATCTCATTTTCACCAAAAAAAATCCTGTATTGAAATAGTTCTCACGTCACATATATATCATGATATTTTAAGCTCCTTTATTAATAAGGCTTAATACAAACACCTGTTGAAGGTCTAAGGTTACACATTACATAGATTCCCATCCGCCTTCATATGCTACATGTCATTGAAAGTATTCGGGGTCAGTTTCTCTCCCTCACCCTCTTGGCTTAAAATGACTTATAGTTCATACATATGTGTGAGGAGTACAGCTTTCCTTTTTATTTGAGGATAATAATCGTTCATTTTGCGTGTTCCCCTTGTTTTGAAATTAGATAGATAAGCACAAATCAGACGACTGTGGAAAGAAAGAAAACGTTAAAGTATATTCTATGTAATGAATGATTTCTCAAATATTTATTGTTGATGTAATTTATGAGAGTTATTTAGAGAGGAAAATGATTAGCGGATTTCATTTAAAAAATAGATTGAAACCTAAGCTTGATATATAAATATGGTGCCATATCTAGGAGAAAAAGGAAGCTAAATATACAGACAAACAAGATCCTTGGTGTTTGTCCTTTTGCACCAGTGAGTCTTAGCCTTTTAAAGTGGTGGCATCCTACCTAATTGAATGTTATACAGCCGGCACACCTACTCCCTGTATTAGAGTTTGAGTTCCACAAATATATATATATATATTTCAGACGAATCACTTGTTGTTCGATTCCGTTCAAAAACTCATTAATTTTGAGTATTTTCATTTTTCCTTATTCATTTGGCGAGCCTCATAATTCATTTCACATACCCGTTCGTGGCCAGAACTCCAAAGATCAGAATGGCTCCTTTACACGAAAGAGCCTGATAAGAAAATTATTTATTCATAAAGCACGCTAGACCTTTTTATAATCTATTTCTTGTATTGAAAAATCAGATTAAATTAGAAGTGAAGGACACTTTCAGTCTAAATAAATGTACAGTTTTGATATATGAGTATATAATATATATTTTTATAAGAGAGTATCATAGACAAAATTAAAAATTAAAAATCATGTTCAAGGTTTGAAATCGATCATAAAATTATGGAAACGTTTTGATTTACTTTGGATTTCAGACATTCTAAACAAAAAAAACAATTAAAATAAATTTGATTAGCTCCAAAACCAATCAGTCGCGATTTTAATGCAACATTTGAGAAGACTAAATTACATCATTTATAGCAGTCTGTAGTACCAGTATTATGTTGATCGAAATAACGTTACAAGAGTCATAGAAATACTTTAATCCAATTTTATCTGCCTACAAATAAGTTAAACGGCTAAAATAATTTATCTAAAATCTTGTGGCCTTAATAGGCCTTCTCTGGTAATCGAAAATACAGTCCGAAGATCAATTGATCTTATCCCAAAGATCGGTGCTTACACCTCCCCCCCCCCCCCCCAAACGCACCTATTATGTACAAGGTAGACTAAGAGAATCTAGTCAGCTCTCAAAATAGGAATGACGATTCTTGGTGTCAATAGTTCAATCTTGATATTTAAATAAAAGATGCAATTAAACCAAACAAAATAAACTACTAACTAACAAAATAGGAGCCTTTGCCTCACTCTCTGCGTCGTCTGTCTATATTTTCAAAGGATAGGATTCCGTAGTTTAACTGATCAAGTACGTTTCATCTACTCACTTGACCTCTCAACGGCACTCGAATGTTTTCTACTACACCAGTATACACAATAAAAAACACAAAATATTAATTAAATATTTATATTTTATTTCATGATAGTTTCAAATGTAATTTTTTAAAGGTGTACTTTCGAATGATATATATATATATATATATATATATATATATATATATATATATATATATATATATATATATATAGTAATAATATTGTTCTAGTTGAATTTATTATTTTAAAATGATTTAAGTTGTATTTTATAATTTCTTATTTGGTAAAATTGTTGTGGTAATATTTTATAGTTTCATGGAACCTGTAGTTATATTATATATTTTCAAGATTGTTTACTTATTTTGTAATTGTTATGAATGTGCTGTTATATTTTAGGATTGTTTAAGTTATATTTTGTAATTGATAGGAACATATTTTTATCTAAGATTGTTTAATTTATATATGAGATATTTCAAGATTTTTAAGTAAATTTTCTATTATTTATTATAGTATAAGTTATTTCTTTGATTTTTTAAAATATTGTTTAAGATATATTTTTAAGAACATTTAAGTTGTATTTTATATATTTTAAGGTTGTTTAAGTAGTATTACTATATGCGTTTCAATAATAATTATGTTTTATAGATTTAAGGTCTTTCAAAGGATATTGATTTTAGAGTATATTTTATTAAGTTTATTTTAGACACCATTTTTCATTACAACAATTGTTTTAAAATATAACTTTTATATTAGTTGTGATATGAAAAAAACATAATAGCCAAAAATGAAGTTGAAACAAGACTTTGTAGGTATGCAAGAGTAAAAACCATTTATTGGTTTGTTAATTCATTTCAGTATGTCCTGAGGAATTCATCTTTTTCTTCTTGTTGTTATTCTAAACGATGGTGTTTTGGATGATACATAAAAGTGTTATTATTATTGTTGAATTGTAACACACATTTATGAGCTTACTAGCTCACATACTTAAGACTTGAGGGGGGCGAAGGCAAGAGTCGGAGTAGAGGAGAGTAAGCTCGTCCTGCTTTCTCCTAGCGAGTGAGTGCACAGATATTGTAGTAGCTTGGAGGAGCTCTGAGGGAGGGGGGGGGGGGTATTTTTAGTTATTTTGGGCTTTGCCAAGGGCCGCGCTCGTTGACTCATTGCCGGAGTCTAGCGTAAAACGGACTTGTCTTTAATCCCAACTTGCCAAGAACGTCTTTAGTCCTCAATAAGCAAGTGATTTAGCTTGAAGTAGTTCTCTTTTTTTCTCGAATATCAACAGTTAAAATCAAACTAACTTCAAATGGTAAGAAACGTCTCTAAACTGAGATCATAATACTAAGCAAATACACAGAGTTCTGTGAATGTGATAAAGAAACAAGAAACAAAACATGTGTGTCTACCAAAGGAAGTGCTTGTCTCAAATCCCCTTTTTTCTTTTTCTTTTCAGGCAAAGGGCTCCGGATCTAAGTAAGGAACTGACACCTCTATGTGACCCCATCAACACATTTTTATTATCAATCGTCTTACATCCATTAATCATGCAATAGAAACAAACGAAAAGAAAACTATGTTTTAGAAAGGAGGCTTTTTTGGCAAAATTTCTACTTTTTCTTCTCTTCTTCTTCCTCCTCTGCTTTTTAATGAAAGCAAGATAAAAATAGAGGTGCATTCCAGAGGGGAAGCGAAAATATGATTTTAAATTTCCCTCCTTCTTTTCAACAGTCCTTTTCGTCCATTTATTTTTCTTTCTCTCTTTTTATTCGAAAATGAAGGAAGGCCAAGCGCAGCGGAAGCAACATCTTCGCTCTTTTCTCTCAAAAGCAGATCCAAGAGTTCAAAGAGGCTTTCGGCATCATGGATACCGACAAGGACGGCATCGTCTCAGCCGGAGACTTGAAGGCTGTCTTTTCCTCTGTCGGAAAGTCCGTGTCCGACGGCGAAGTCTCAGACATGCTCTCCGAAGCCCCTGGACCCATCAACTTCACACAGATGGTCACCCTTTTCGCAGAGAAAATGGCCGGCGGTAATTGATTTTTATCCTAAGTCTTTGGAGCATGTAATATATATATCTCTTCTTTGCAGGCACTGACGAAGATGACGTCATTCTGAAATCCTTCGACGCCTTTGAGATCAACGGCAAGATCGACGCAGAGATGTAAGTTTCCTTTACCCCGCCTTTTGTCATTCGCAAAATATACAATTTTTCTCCTTTATCTTATCTCAGGTTCAAACATTCCCTTATGACCTGGGGTGACAAGTTCACGGAAACTGAGATCAACGATGCCTTTGGCGAATTCCAGATCGAGGGTGGCCAAATTGACGGTACTCACTTGAAAGGACTCATGGTCGCCAAAAAGGAGGGAGAAGAGGAATAAAGAGAGACTCCACATGTCTTTAACCTCCCAACCTCCCACCCACCCCTACCAAACACATCACACCAACAACTTCGCCATTTGACCTACCTTAGTAATAATAGCTAAACAATCCTAAGACGGACTCTCAATTCGCCATCAAGAGAGTTGTCCGCAAAAGGATTCGTTGTTCTGTTATAACATTGTTACTATTTCAATCACTTCGTAAACTTATTTTTATATCCTTTTTTCAAAGAAGTATGAGACGCTTGGCTGCAAAAAAATATACAAAACCATCAAAATGACAACAAAACCCAACACCATGTAATTAAAATACGAGGGATGAAATTAAGTGATCTTTAAAAAGTGTTATCATCATGTCTTTTTGAAAATGTCCATATATATATTGACCATTATTAATATACTATGTTTAGTACAAAAAAGAAGAACCATGTTGACTATTATTATGCAATTTACGATTGTCATTTTAGGAGCCTTGCAATTGTGGAGTACTTCAAGATATATTTGACTCAAAGTCACAGCAGATATAAAAATCAATCATTTTATTCTTAATTGTTTAATTTTGAGGTAAATTTCTAAAGTTCGTACTTCACCATTGTAAGATCTAAAAAGGCATCTTATGTAGGGCTAGATAAATCTTTTATGAGGCGGGAAAATCATAAAAAGGAAGGAAGGGAGGGTTAGGCTTTGACCTTGACAAAGGTGAGGGAGGTTGAGTGAATGAGGAAACGACGACGTAATGACCCTGAACTGAAGGGTATTCTCACTTCTTCCAAGGTTCATTCTTCCTCCTATTTGTCCTAGGACGACATATATATATATATTTATATTGGAGTCAAATCTATGCATTTAAAAATAAACTCAAAAAAGGAGAGTCAATCGCTGAGACAGCTACGGCAGCTTTAAATACAACTGGAAAGGAAAGGCAGTTGGCTAGCTCAATAGAATTCCCTTGTTTTTTACTCTCAAATTCAGTTTAATTATTTACAAAAGTGTAATGGAGAGGATTGCCCCGAGTTGTATTAGATGTTATCCAACTACAACAGAAAGGGACAGGGAGTCAAAAGTCCCATTGTTTTTTCTTTTCCTTTCATTTCGTTGGATGATCGACTGGCTGTAGGAAAATAAATATCCAGGCATGAGGTCAAAAACTGTGTCAGAAGGTCGTTTAAAAATAAAAGTATGTGAGTCTCACATATTTCTGTGAAAAGACGGAGAACTGTCCTTTCACATACATATATAAATATCTGAAGGTGTATTTTAAAAACTGTCAGAGTGATCATGAACTCTGTCAAAGTCGGCAGAGTGCTTAAATCATGAGCTTGGCCAAATACAATATAATGTCAACAATAAAGTTGCTGTACTGTAAACCCGAATGGACTAATATATTACGATGAATCTAAAAGTTGATTGGAGAATAACAATAAAATATGTTTAGCAATATGATGACAATCTGTTTTAAATGAGCAACTAATTATAAAATTAGATCTGATTTTCTTTACATTTTGTATCAACTCTGGCAGTGTTATTCGTCTTTGTCCTCCTATTCACGGAAATGGTTTAATAAAAAACTCCCTTTTCAAAGGAAGTTATATAATGTCCTCGCTATGATCGAAACTATCGCCCATCATCAAGTTTCTTGTATTTTAAGAATATCTGTTACTTTGATGGGATATATCCAATTATTAACCATTGTAAGAAATTCATCTGCTATCAGCCGTAGTGCCAGAAGACTGTTGAGTGAATCTGCGTTTTAGTTAAATAATGGCATAGAGAAACTATACACTTGAAGTAGAATTAGACTTCCAATCCCATTTTTAATTGAATAATACATCAATTAAGGATGAATTAAGGAAGATGCACCCACCGTTTGACCTCACACAGAAACTAAAGGTTCCAATGCTTGTGTTCAAAGAGAATAAAAAATGCGTCATGACGTCCATATTTGATCCGATCCTAACATCCAAACAGGCTTACCTCAAATACAGGATCTGTTTTGGACTGTATTATTTAGGTGAGGAAACCAGGTGTGTGATGTGCGGGGCGGAAGAAGACAAAACAATAGCCCATGTCTTCAGAGACTGCAAAGAAGTCAACAGGCTTTGTGAAGAAATGGACAAGACCTTTGAGGAACGTGTGGGGAGACAATCAACGCGGGATGAGAAGCTCAACGGTTTTCATCCCAAGTCGAAAATGTTCTGAACCGCCTCCAAAGTATTTGACAAATTTCAAACCTTGATAGCATATGCTTATTTTACGAAAATAAAGTTACGCAATTCCATTGTCACCGTTGCTTTAAATGAATTTAATTTTTAGAATGTTTTTGATTTGTTTTTTAAAGATCACTGTCCTTTTAATACTTTTTGTACGTCTGTTTTTATCTGTTTTCTATATGGTTGTTTTAAGGCTTTATTTTATTTGGTATATATTCGCCTGGTGGGTTTAATTGACAGTAGAACATTCACTTCTCAGTTCCAGATCTCTGATGGGCTGATTCGATTTTTTCGCCCCTACAAGGACTGCGGGAAAACTTATAATGATATTGTTCACGCTTTTAGTGACTGCCAGTTTTAGCTTTATTTAAATCTTTTATTATATTGAATCAGGATTTTTTCAAAAAATTTAGGCCCAGCTTCCTTAATGGATTTTTACTTTTGTTGTGTAACCATAAACTAAACCCATCTCAGTCGAAGGCAAAGCTATAAATGCTTCAATTTCTAACTGTAAGGCCTACATTGCCAAACATTTGACAAGCTACACGCCAGTAAATGTTGACCATCTGAGGGCAATTTTATTTTCGCTGCTGCGAGGTATTGTGCTCTTCGCTTACGAATCCCCAAACAGTTCATGGAATTATGCTTTTGAAGTTACTAAGTTCTACCCTTCTCAATCTGCACGACATCTCCATACTTTGAAAAAGGTGCTTCGATTTAGCAAAAAAAAATCTACTCCAAAGACAATGAAAACCGCAAGGAAAAAATTGAAAAAATAATTTGACCTTGCTGATAATATTTTTCGCGTAATTTTATTCTCTGTTTTTTAAATATTGTGTTTGTTATTTAGATTTGTATGTATTTGTTAAGATATTTTGGCCTTTTAGTAGAATTTTTTTTATAAACTATAATGTTTATTGTTGTTGTAAAACATAAAATTTTCTATCACTCTTTTAGTTGCTTTAATATGTTTTTTTATGTGACTAATAAAGGCCTTGCTGCGGATTAAAAAAAATTAATTACGTGGGTGTAAAGACTGACTTCTTTAGGTATTATGGTTTTATTCATAAAGTCTTATTACCCTATATGATCAGAATGGATTTGACTAAAATACAGCAAACTCTTTATAATAAAGTGCACCTAGGATGAATACAAATAAATCCAATCTTATGGTCTCATTCTCATAATTAGTCACCATATTAATGTCGTTGATCAGAAAATAAAAGTTTTCGTGACTCCTTGAGGAACCTTTACTAGCCTCCTTTTCTTGGGGTGAGAATAGTAAAAAAAGTGTTGATCCAAGTGATAGTCAGCTATTCGTCATGTAGTAAGAAGAATCTAGGTTGGGACAGAGAGTGTATGCGATCAGAATATCATAAACCCCCGAATAAATATATATATATATATATATATATATATATATGTATGTCATGGAATTAAAATCCTGGCCGATTAAAAAAATTGAGGATGACTCCAAGACTTTTGAATGCTGCTTTTAGGCGTCTAATACTTATGGCGAGTTATGTATATCAAAATGAGGATGCACAGCCTACAATTTTAGATATGCCAATAAAATTATCCCCTCTAAGTGAGTTTTTCAGTGTTGGACAAAGTTAGAGAAAAAAATGATACTATAGGTGTTGATTACATTTTATATGGTCTTGTGGTTGAGGCTTAGTGTTTTTAAAACTTATAAATAAGATTTGTGGTTTTGTAGAAGCACCATTTTCTATAGTTTTTCGTTTTTCTATTTATGGCTAGTGACTAATGATATATAGTAAGCAAACAAAGTATTTTTGTGGCATGAAAAACAGGCTATGCATTAATATATTTTATCCGGCCAGGATATGTATATTTATGTGTTTCATGGTAATATATTTTTATTCAAGACTTACTTGAATTTTTAAATATGAAGTGTTACAGCGGCGTTTGAGAGCCATGTTTGTAGAAAACCTTATTTTCAATTATCTAATATTTACTTTTTTGTTTAAACAGTTCGATTGTGTTGCATCTGTGAAGATTTGAATTCTAGCAAATACATTTTCCAATTTATTTGAAGTTGCATATATGTCTATAGTTGTAGATGAGATGAATACATCTATCGTAATTGTAGACTGGAGAAAAAGAGGATGAGATCTTTTGATCACAAGCAATTTATAGCTCTGAGATCAGACACTCTCTTTGACCAAGTATTTATTAATAATAATGCAAACACACGTAGACAAGAAATAGTATAAATATGAATAATGTGTCATTAAGCATTATAATACAATGAATACTAGGATGAAAAATGATTGAAATTGGAATAGGAGTAAGTACTATTATTAACGTAAATGCTGACATTTTCAGAGCAACTTACGCCACGCCATCTGGCAGGAATTAATGAAGAGAGTCTGCTACATAGTCTATATACTTTCCAAAGTTCAGACCAAAGTCTATTATGGTCTTTAACTTAGGCATATATACAATTTAATCTTTAGTGTAATTGTATTTATATACTGATTTCAACTAAACTAAAATAATATATTTAAGATATTATGAATAAATTCAATATATATGTATTCAATTATCACATTCACTTTAGTTAGAATGTCTTTTCAAAGTATCGATTTGCTACCTTACAACCAATTTTACAAGGAAAAATATATATAATCGAATACTTGGAGATTTCAAATCCAAATCTTAACCATAGAGATAAAAAGATATAGAGAGCTTATTCCTTTCAGATGTATCTGTGTGTACAATATAAACAAAGTAATTTATACTACGTCATCGTAAGCTGATCATAGAGATAGAATCTATCTCTATGAGCAGCATACGATGACGTAGATCAAATTACTTTGTTTATACTGGACACAAAAATACAGCGGAACGATGCTTCTCTGTTGTTGAAGGGAATCAGCTCTCTATATCTTTATATCTCTATGATCTCAACCGTCATAAGTACATTATCATTACTTCAATAATCAATTATTTTTTTTCAAATATTTTTCATCTATTTGAGTAGTTTTTACAACGTAATTAAAATATTTTTTATTATAAACTGTGGCTCTGGAACTATGGCAAGTAGTATACTTTCAATTATGAAAAAGTAGGGTTATAGTTAATTCAGTAATACTGCATACTCCATATATACAATATTTTACCATTTATTGCAAAATAAATTTGCTTTGATGAACAATTCTAAAGGTTAAAACATTCGCATAATAAAATATTCATTCATTTAAGTCCACCCCCCCCCTTATAATTATTTGGAACGTAGAAAGTAAAGAAGTATGACAGTAAAGACGGAATTGTGTTAGTGATTGTATAATTATTCCGTAACAAACAAAAAATGAATGCTATGAAAAACATAGATGAAGTAAATACATATAATTTTTTTCTTTATTCTTAATTCTCTAGTTTAGGTTTTTATCGTTTATATTATCTGTGGATAGCATTTCAAATCTTTAAAAATACTAATTACCTCCGCCGAAGGAGGTATTGTTTTCAATGGTGTTGGTTTGTTAGTTTGTTGGTTGGTTTGTTTGTCAGCAGGATAACTCAAAAAGTACGAACCGGATTCGGATGAAACTTTGTGGAGTTGTTGAAAATGCCAAAAGGCACAAGTGATTAGATTTTGGCATCTCTGAGTGCAGAATTAAGATGCAAAATGAGCTAAATACTAATAAATATTTCAAGTTAGCCTACTCTGCCAATAGATGTCGCTGTGCTGTGAAATCGGGTGCCGGGAGCGTCTTCCTCTCGGAATTTCCGTCGAGGGGGACCCTCCCCCGTCCCTCTACGCCTCCCCAGTCGTGAAAAATTCGCCTCGGAAGGCTCATAACAACCCCGTGACGACGGAGGTTTGCACTCTCTGAGTGTATATATGCCTCTAGTTGTTTATACTGTTAAAATGTTTCCAAATATTATCATTCAGACAACACTCATATCGACTATCATATCTGGACAGCGATAAAAAGATACTACTTTCTGATTTGTTAAAGTCTTTGGTCAATTCTATTTGGAATAGTCTAATAAAATTCAACCCATTTAAATTCGAAAAACCCTCTATGATTGATATGTTATTTTTGGAGTATTTATAGAAAATTATTATTTTAAAGCTTTTCGAACAATTACGATCCTACACTTCCTAAAAACATAAATTAAGAAAGAGTTACTTATTAAGCTGACTAAGTTTTTATTATGTGTACAGAGAAATAATTCATCTATTGTATTGAAGAAATGAACTTATCAACTTGGAAAAGGTCCTTATCCTCCAAAATCATCAACTCAATCACTAAAGTTTGTTTGTCTTATCACAAACAATACGAATTTGTACGTCAGAGATTGCTAATTCATTTACTGCTGAAAAAGTAAATGAGTTGAACACATAAACACTAATTATGAACACTTGACATTGACCAAAAGGAATACGACAAGAGTGTGTCTTATGGTGGACTTTTACAAGTAGGACAAACAATCCTAAATACATCTCTATACGGTAAAAAGTAAAATGACCTTTTAGCAGAAATGAATGTTTAAAAATAGATGTTTCATGGGTAATGTACATATTTAAGTATGTATATCTGCTCAAATAATGTTATTTATAAATATCTCATGTTTGCGGAGCCTTAAATTGTTTTTTCTGCTTCTAATTTAAGGTCCAATAATCCAATATATATATATATATATATATATATATCATATATATATATATATATATATATATATATATATATATATATATATATATATATATATATATATATATATATATATTAGGGTTGTTCTTATTTTCAAATGTTTGAAATGTTAGCAACATTGTGGATTTTCCGTTTCTTGGTGATAAAAGAAGACGACATTCAAAATTTGAACAAAATCGGTCAACATTACGGGGTTGCTCTACGAGGTCAAAGTTTTGAAAAATTTAGTAAAAATATAGTTTTCCGCAATTTTTTTGAAAATGGTGGGCGTTACAGACTTCAATAATAATGATTAATTTAAATGAAATCTAATGTACTACCAGACGTATTTTTTAATGTTTTTTACTAAAACAAAGTTTTCTGTAAAAACAAAGAAAAAATGGAGTGTGTAATGTTAGCATATTTCATAGCTTTTTTGTATCAATTAACTTCACTCGCCTGTAGAAGATGACTTGTTCGCATCAGAGTAAAATAGTATTTTTAAGCTTAGTAAACCTTTGGATGATAAATCCAAAAATGACCTTGGTTGCATTCTATCAATTCAGAATTCAGTACAATCTGAGTTTACATCATATGACTCAGAGCCTGTATTGACCTATAAGAAATCGATTATGAAAAAATAAATAATAATGTGTTTCTTAGATTTGCGTCAAGGTATCCTCTCAAAATTTTACTTTCATTTTTGGATTTATCATCCAAAGGTTTACTAAGCTTAAAAATACTATTTTACTTTATATATATGTATAGTTTTTTATACATTTTATTAGTGTGTAAATTACATGTTTGCAAAACAAAGATGAAATGATTTGTTTGAATACTTCTTTAATACTACAACTTTGCTAGCTGTATTTAAAATTATACCCTTTTATATAGTTCTACTTCATAAAAAATAAATTCCCTTGTAAAATGTCCATTTAACAATACAATGTTTCATTATATTTTAATATAATTGACTATATGATTTCTCCAATTGAAAGAATGTAATGGAGGTTTTGCCTTTTTACGACATCTGACATTTGGACTTTGACTTCTAATAAAACAATTTGCGTTTCCTATGTATAATAAATACCCACAAGATGCAAATGATTTTTTTTACATTTTGAATCGGAGAGTTACAGGGGCCTTTGTTTATTAATATACATAATGTTTGGCGTAAATATTTATACTCATTATTGGTTTATAAATATTAAAATTATTATATTTTGCCGCCATATATAGATTTGGTTCATATTTAAAACGAAAAATGAATAATGATATGTCTCTATTAAAAATAAAAGGTATCATATAAATTGGAAATACTAACAGATGGAATAAATATAAATTAATGAATCTAATCAACACCGTCCGCATCAACGACAAAAAAATGTCAAATCCTTTTTTTAAAGAGTGAATTGTTGATTCATACATATCATCTTAAAGCTTTCAATTTATGTAAGCAACATATATTTTTTATCTACAAGGCGCCTTATCATAAGTCGACATACATTGTCTAAAGTTCTTTCTTAAAAGTAATTGAACGTCAAAAGTTTTGTCTTCATCATGAGTTTCATTTTAAAAAGAATGTTGATATTTTCCGCACAGTTTTATTGAATAATAATAAGAATCTTGTATTTTTTTATCTATAAGAAATGATCCCATTCAATCAAAGTATATGGACACAAAACTTATAAATGTTATCAAATATTTTTTTTGTAAAACGTGATCCCGCTTTCCCTGATCTGATGGGTTCAAATCAGCAGTTACTTTTATCATTTAGCCCATTATAGGAACTTTTTTTGGGCAGAAGGAGCATAAATGTTCATTTTTTGGTCAGAAGCACATTTCAACAAAAGATAAATGTAATTGGATTGTATTTTTTGCGTATCATCAATAACTTTAGGAATGTACTAAAATTATCTTTTAATAGAATTTTATATATTGAAGCCAATACAACAATGCAAATATTGAGCCATCATTTATTTATCTTTGTCATATTTAATTATTCTATTTTACTGGGTATGAAAATAGGTCAACGAATAACTTTTATGCAGTAAAAAATAATTTATCATGATCTCACTTACTTTACAAAATGTTAGATTGGTTAGCAATCTAGACAAAGTCATCAAACAATGAGTTTATCCCATATCATACTGCTGATTATTTAAAAAGTTTTACTCAATTAATTCTAAGTTTATTATCAATTTGTCTTATTATTTAGGTCGAAATCACAACAAAAAAACGCTTCTACCGTTATTAAATTTCTACATTAAAATAGTTATTTTAGTTCAAAAAAAATGTATGCCTTCTAATTTAGGACTAAAGTACTTTCTTTAAGATGTACTTTTATAATAACTTAACATAATACAATGGAAGGTAAAACCGGTCATTTCCCATGGACATTAATATTTTCTCCTTTAAGATATTCCTTTCAATGTATATTGTATTGTTTTTATTTATTCTATGAGTGTACTACATTATTGTTTTAATCATTTTTGAGCTAAATATAGGCATACGTTTACATAACAAGGTCTTTACTAGTTATGGATAAAATCTTAGAATCTTAACGCACAAATACAATTGCATATATGTTTTAATTTATATAATACATGTCTAAAATAAATTAAGCCTTCTTTTATCAAGAATGCTAGATATTTATCATAATTATATGTACTTAAAACCCAAAACTATGACTACCCATTGATTAATTATCATTGTTCGTTAAATAGGCACTACCGGCAGTAGATATCTGTTACTTATGCTGATAACTTTTAATTCCTTAAACTACAAATGGGAAAGCGTCAACTTAGAATCTTTATGTCGTGAAAATTAATGTAATTTATTGGCAATGAGTCTTGAATATTGAAATATGTCAATATATTTGTTAAAGTCTATTGATATACCGATACAAATTGTATACAGGCGTTAAACTTCCCCGCAAAACAAGACCTTTTAATTGTTACATTAATTAATCTATATACATGATTAAAACAGTTGTACAGCGATATAAAACCATTATAATTTGAAACCAAATTCTAAGTAAAGCCCAAAATATTCTTAAACGTATATAATTCAGCTATAAAAATTGGCTTGACATTGATATATAAGGTGAAAAGCATCAACCAATAACGTAAAACACATTAATTAAAACAAATAACATTCATCCATGTAAAGCAATCCTGTTTTTGTAATCGTATTTGTTAATTTGTTATAGTTTATTTATTAATTCATACTTAGTTTTCTTGCACAACATAGGACTTTTTTATCAATCGAGATATTCCTTTTTATACTAAAAAGTGCTTTCAATACGCTTTGTTAAAATAAGACTTTATGCAGTGTTCCTTAAATATGTCTTAACTTATCTTAAAAATATTATATTTTTTTACTCATCTTTGTTGATATGTATGTATTTCTAGGTTTTAATACATATTTAGAAGCATGTACAAAAATCGTATCTTTCTTCGTATCTCTCTGTCAAACTCTAAAAACGATATTTTACATAAATATGTAAGTATATATATATATACATAAATAATAAAGCTTTTACACTCCAAGTTTTGTGATGAGCAAATGAATATTCAGGCTATTCATTACCAAATCACAAGAGTCATTCTGATAATGTATAATATGTGTATTGTTTCTTCAGAATTATATAATAATTATTTGAATCTTTACAGTGCTCAATCAGTTTTATTTATTCATAAAGCAATATATGATTGGATTTAATATAGCAAAAAAAGATAGAATATCAACGGATCTTCTCACTCCTGAACTCATGAGAACATTTATTTACGTCTTAAAGATGTATTCCTATCACTTTTTACGTCGTTCCTCCACTTTTTTTTACAAGAATGATTACTTTTTCTCATTGCACTTTTGTAAACAATCCATTGCTGTGATGCTTTCTAATTCATAAACACCGATATGCATATTAAACATGGATCTCTTTAGGATATATTGCAATGAGCACATCCAGTACTTACATATTTGATAGAAACTTGTGAAACAATTAAATCAATTAAAAAAAACAATGTCTTCAGGAGCTTTATTCATATATATATATATATATATATATATATATATATGAGGATGACTTAAACATATATGAATATAATATAGAGTCAACCACTAAATTGAATTATTCATAATTAATTTAAACATTCGATTCCTAAAGTATTAAATGTATGACCTGTCCCTTTTTTCTTCGTCGCTATTTGTATATATCTACATTAAATAATCCTAAATTTGGCTCAATATCAAAAAATCAAGAATGCCAATTTCCCTTTTCCCCCTTTTTTTACATTGCTCTACGATCAAGGAATGAGTCAGATGGATCCCTTGACATAATGTGCGCGGGAAGAGAGGTTTCCCTGCCTGAGGACCCATCTGGAAGGGCCATGGCTTTTAAACGCCCACGATGACTCATTTAAGCGGCATTCTTTGGAAAGGAAGGGATGAGCAAGACGGTAGGTGGATTGGTAGAGGGGATGCCTTCAAGGAGGAGGAGGCTGTATGGATACTTTAAGAGGCAGTGTCCTCGAAGGCTAGCCTTCCCTTTAAGGTATGTGTGCGTGTGTGTCTCTCTATTATTGAGGGAAAGAAGGGCAATTCTGCCAACAATAGTGAAATATGAAAAATCAAGCAATTTGAGTTTTCTTTTTTTTTGTCTTTATGATTACTCATGAAACGCCCGAAGAATGAAAATCACTCAGTGGAGAAAGCCTTAAAAATAGAACAGTGCCTGTTGAGAGCCTGGTTACCCTGGCGGCTTTCCACCTATTCAGTCCAGCCAGTGAGCAAAGCTATTCTTTTCTCCATCTTCCTCTTGTTCTCCTGCTCTATTCTTATTACTCCCTGTCTTGCCTGCTCTCTCATTTTCTTAAAAAAAGGTGGAATCCAGGGCCAAGAATTGTATTCGGATAACAATATCCTAGGCAAAATCAGTTGCTCGATTCACCTTATTGCGTTCGCACGTTAAGTAGACGATAACACGAAAGCAGCCAACACATAGCCATGGGAAAGTAAGTCCATCCGTGAAATCATATGTGAGCCCTTGAGGCTGTGATACGAATGAAACAAAAAAGCAAAAGAAACCCTTAACCAACCATCACCACTATTTCCTTCCAGGGGAGACAATGGCGGCTTCTCTCAGGAGCAACTCGACATGTACAAGGAGTGCTTTCTCCTCATGGACATCGACAAGGATGGCACCATCAACAAGAACGATCTCCGTGGAGCCTTCGACAACGTGGGTAAG
Source organism: Caligus rogercresseyi (assembly GCA_013387185.1). NCBI lineage: Eukaryota > Metazoa > Arthropoda > Copepoda > Siphonostomatoida > Caligidae > Caligus > Caligus rogercresseyi. Next base: position 27,921,679 of record CP045896.1, on the reverse strand, counting down.
CTCATGACTGAGGGAGAGCTCGACGAGATGTTCAGCGAAGTCGGGGGGAGCTGCACCTACGACACCATGATCAAGATGTTCCAGGACAAAATGGCTGGAGGTATGAGAAAAAAAATGCACAAAAAGAGTCAGAATTGAGCTTTTTAACTTTTTGAAGGATCTAACGACCCTGATGACCTCATTGTCGCTGCCTTCAAGGCCTTCGATACGGACGGCAAGGTTGAGGCTGAGATGTTCCGCCACGCCCTCCTGAAGTTTGGAGACAAGTTCACCAAGGCTGAGTGCGATGACATTTTCGACGAGTTTGAGGTCGATGACGACGGCTTCCTTGAGACCAAGGACATGATCAGCCTCTTCGTTGCCGGTGGCGGTGAGGAGAAGAAGGAAGAGGAAAAGAAGGAAGAGGAGAAGAAGGAGGAAGCCCAAGCTGAGCCTTCAGCTGCTCCCGAGGGTGGAAAGAAGAAGAAGAAGAAGAAGAAGGCCGCCAAGTAAGGGATCCTTCACTCACCAAAAAACAAAATATTCATCATCCCCCTTCCTACTACTATTGTTATTCCATGCCGACATGTATCAATCACCAACCTCGATACCTTCACAAAACCACCAACACCTGATTTTGTTGTAAAATATCTTTAAAAAACACCACGCGCAATATTCAACATATAATATAACTACATATATATCTTTGTTCTTGAAATAAAAAGTTTCATTCGATTCGTATTTTAAATCATGCCGCCTTTTTATTCAAATGAGGGAAAGGAAGGAAAAGATAATAGAGGAAATGAAAGACATAATCATCGCAAGACCTCCAAACATTTGACTGTCAAACGAGAAGAATAGACTGACCATTCAACAGACTGGGAATTTTTTTTTTATGGACAGCCACTCCAAGAGGTCAAGCTATTGGCCATGGTCATCTTGGGCTTTTGATCCAAGAGGAATCCCCCAAAAATTATACATGAAAACCAAATAAATTAATGAGTGCGATAGCCGTGTGCGTTAAGGCGTCTTCAACTCTCAATGTTGGGGGCACAGGTTCGAATCCCGAGAGGGGATGGTCATTTTAGGTCGACCTCATTGATGAGATCCTAGATTGGATAGACTAATTTTAATGCTATGATGCTTATTTATATCCAGTTGGATGCGATGCTATCGAACCATACAGGCACAAAAAATATTACATTTTAATTGTCAAATGCTAATATCATGGCTGGAAATGTCAACATGACGGCTGAGATAGGTACATGCTCGATGTAGGATTGAAAAGCAATTAGTATTTGAACTAATTAAATATCGAATGATCAAGGGTCAAGATCGTTAGTCTATTTTAAAATAAATTGTACATCAATAGTTTATTCCGAAATCTATCAAACTGTAATGATCTTTCCTTTCTTCTATCTATAAATATGAATACATGTCCTTCAACAATTTATTTCTAACCCATAGTATATATATGGATGATTCAATTAGTCTTGCAGAACTATCGTATCTTTTTCAGGAGTTTGCAAGAAGCGATACAAAAATAATTTGAAGTTGAACGTAAACCGTATTGAAAAAAGGAAGCATCTCATCAATAAAGTGAAGTGTCACGAGATAAAACGAATAAATATTTAATATTAAAAGTAGGCTGCATGAAACGCTAGAAATATAGGAATTACAGTGGACGGATGGAAGGTTAAATAAAGTGCTATTATATTAGATTACTTTTTAAATCTAAAGCAATACAGATGTAAAATATTTAGTACATAACTTCATGCACTATGGCTGATGGGCTCTTGTAAGAAAGGGATGCCTCTTTAAGGATAAATATTTTATACAAGTTACTCCATTTGTCAATCCCATCAAAGTGGAATTCAACATTTGACCGCGAAAAATATTAGTTAGGCATCTATATTATTATTTATTGCAATGACATTGCTATTTCAAACTATAAGCCATGAGAAATATAAGTAATTGTTCCGTTAATGGATTTTAAAAGGAAATATAGCTGATAATGACCTCCACAAATAATATTATTGTTGTCTGAAGGGCTAACATATATAAAAAGATCTATTTAAAAGTAATTTATCAAAAGTTGTATTATATAATATCTTCCGTTTGCTATTTAAAACTTTTCTAAATATCGCCTTCTTCATGTTGACATATATTTGTCTGTCGTAGAACATTTATAAATGTTATGAATATTCTCGAACTAAACTAAAAGTGATAAATACACCAATTAAATTAACACATTAAAATTCCATTCTTTTACATGTTTTATGATAAAGGTTGACCATTTGTTTCAATGTATTAATCTACCCCTTTGATCGAATATATTTTTATCCATTTGATTTAAAAAAGGTTTTTTTTTTTCGTTTACAATTGATTTTTCTAAAATATGACAATAATCACGCTCGTATGGAAAAAAGACTTGCATAACTTTAAAAAGACATCCCTTTAAATGTTTAAATGTTGACAGTTATTTTTGGCCCTACTTTGGCTCACAAAATAAAATCTCAAAACTCGAGGGATCTGGATATAGCTGGCTCGATTGATTTGAGTACTTATTCAAACACATAGTATGTGTTTTAAAAAACAATTAGTAAATTGAACGATGCATATTTCATTATAATACAAGTCAATTCATAAGCTTATACAAGGTAGTTAAAAGTAAGGTAGAGCCATTTTAACCAATGAAAGTTCATTTTTCGTCTCTCTCTTAAACTTTTTCTATGACTAGCTTTTTGCTCTTGAATGCGATTTTTTCATATTTTATTTGGAGAAATACACAAATTTTAGCAAATTTATTAATAGCTTCCAATGGAACCGCCGATACATTTGACATTGATTTTAAAACTCTTTTTAAAAGGTTGTCGTTCCTATCAACCCTTCCATTTACTATAAAATTATTTGGAAAAAATTTGTTGACATTTCCTCATAGCCTCTAAAAAATCTTTTTTACTTTTTTTAAATTAATTGAAGCCTTTTTTAAAGAATAAGATTCACTAATGATAATTTGAGTAGGGATTTAATACTTATTATATATAGTAAAAGTGATCTGTTTATGTTTTCTGGCAGACTTGACGTCACATGAAAAATATTTCGGAACCTAAGTTTATACATTATGAAACGGCGGGGTGTTGAGCTTATATATGCTTAGCCTTTATATAATAGTAGACTTTTTGCGTCATATATGATTTCTTTACTATTCCATCATTTAACTTTGTTTAGATTGACTTGAGTACTTACGTCATGCAAATGCTCTTTAATTCATAAATATTTTGAAGTTCCTAGATTGAAATAGTCATGCAAATTATTATTTAAAAAAGGGACATAAAAAACTTATTTTTTAGTAATCATATGAAAACGAATTTTCCGGTAATCACCAAATTTAATAAAAACGTCTTACTACCTTAGAATCATCCACAAAAAAATTCATCAAAATCTAACTCGGCAATTTTAAAAAAGCGACAAAAAACGTTTTGGCGAATAAAATAAGCATGGCAATGACGACTTTTCCGGGAGTTTACGACCCCACTAAAACACTCCCTGAACTCTCAAAACTATTCCCTGAAATTTCGTCAGGATCCAATGAACAGTTCGGGAGATACATGGAAACGAACGAACGAACGGAATCATTTTTTTATTAGTATAGATGAAGGGAAAATATGTGGGGTATGCCATCATTTTTATATCAGGTATTTTCTTAACTTTTTTGAATCACTGTAGTAGTTTTATTCATTCTACATGTAAGTTAACAGAATTTTCAATTATATATCTTTATATATATATAATTTAATTTTTAAATCTATCTACCCAAGAATACTTTTCCAGCAACATATTTTGAAAATGTTTGCTTTACTGTTTCGGCATATATAAGTATTGTAAATATTATTTCTATATGATTTCTTAAATATAATATGATTGAATAAAATATATAATTATGAAAATTAACACCATTTAACTGCTAATATTTTTATTACTTGAATTTTAATGCCGATCCTGGGGTAAATTCTACAAAGTTATTTTCTTCTTTGTTCGGTTTTTATGTATCATTAATGAATCTATATTAATGAAATACGAATTCTGTTTCTCATTCCCTGACTCCCCCCAAATGATTCATTAGTCCTGGATTAAATTTTCAGAGCATAATTTTTAGGGCTTAAGGATTGTTTTAGTGGAGGTGGACATTCTCTGAAAATTCATCGTCGCTATGTTTATTTTATTTACCAAAAAGTTTTTCTTAATTTTTGAAATTGCAATGTTAGATTTGGACCAAATTGTCTGTGGATGACTTGGAGGTATTAAATTTTAGTTTGAACACTTTGGTGTTTCCCCAAAAATTCCTTTTTCTTATATTTATTTTATGCGGAAAAAACGTTTTCTGCGATTTCTTGATCATGCCACATTGGATTTGGACAAATTTTTATGTGGATGATATTGAGCTGGTAAGGAGGGTTTTGAAGTGTTTTTTTATTATTTAATGGTCCATTTGTTTAAAAATCATACATAACATAATTTATACAATAATAAATAAAAATAGTAAGAAGTTGTGACAATAAAATCATATATAAACATTTTAGTTTAAAATTAATCCTTTGAAGGAAGACCCATCACATCATTAAAACATCATAATCTAAATTATATAAAATGGAAGTGAGTAACACGAAAAAGAAACACAAATTTTGTAAAAAGTATATAAAAAGATCTAATTTTAGAGTGTTTTTGCTTTTTCCTGGAAAATATTTATAATGAAAATCATTTATTAGTTTATTCGGTTATCTGTATCTCCTAAATTGCATTTCATACACTTTTTTTATTTTGTCTCAGTTCTTTTTCGATGTAAATCTTCTCATATAATTCAAATAATCAGTTGTTTATCATTTAAATTAAATACAATAATAAATCAGTAACTATACATTATTAAATAAATCACGACTTTTTTAGAGATATAGCTGAGTAAATTTGTCAATATTAGTATATTGAAATTTGTTTAAAATCATAAAAGTGTTTGTTTGTTATTTTTATTTTATTTTATTATTATTATTTTTTTTTTAGTACACACGTACAACTTTATTTACATCATTTCATAGTATTAAAAACGCAAAAACACAAAAATAGTTTAACATAAAATACAATACTACATCACTTTAAGAAATTAAGATAAAAATCATTTATCGTATTCATAACAAATATGTTAAAATTATTTGGGAGGGTTGTTTTTGTACTTAGAAATTTGTATAATGCTTTCTGAATGTTAGTGACAATTGCATTTGTTTCTTCCTTGAATGGACCTGTATAAATATAGCAAAAATCTCTTTTTGTCAAGTAAATTCGTAATCTAAAATAAAACTCCTCGACCAATTGTTCCCATACAATCCCAATGGTTTGACAGTCTATTAAAAATGTGTTGATGTTTCCGGTGCTTCATTACAAAAGAAACAAATTCTTTCAGCCTCAGTCCTTCCAAAAATGCTACCAAATGGAAGTGTATTGGTAATAATTCGGTATTTGAACCAATATGATGCGAAATTCAGGTTCCCATCTTCCAAACATTTCAAAACTTCTTTTACTGGGCACTTCAGATTTAATCGTTCTATCTTCCTACCTATTTGGTTTTAAAAAAAAATTCTATCATTTTTCTTTACCAAAAGGTCCCGTAATATACCATTCCTAATGTCCTTCAAGTAATTAAAAACAGTCTCTTGGACCATCAGTCTCGTCTTGAAAGTAATCTCATTTATGATTTTTTCCCCGTTCAAGCTTTTCATTGAAAGTAAAACAACAGTTTAGTTCACCCAAAACCTCTCCAATAAAAACTATTTTCCACTTGATTGAGGTACATGATAAAAATGACAATCTTCTATTTTCTAGGGTGGGCTCTTCCCATTGCATTTTAGCTAAAATTTTATTGGTTAATTCATAATTAATTTCAACATTTTGTTTCCAAAATTCACTTATAGATTTACATCGAAAAGCTTGTCTGGTCCTTTTCCTCTAACACTGTTTTTTGACATGCCAAACATTTCCACCATTTTATTCTCTAATATGTCAGACCATAGCGTCCCGGGAGCAAGAATTCGCTTGAACCAGGAAAACAAATTTGTTTTCCAGTAAACTTCGAAATCTATCATTCCCAAGCCACCATACTTTCGGGGGAGTGAAATTCTTCTCCACGTTATTAACCTGTTCTGACCATCTCTAAAAATAAATTTTAAGGCCAGTTCTCGAATCTTGGACGCCAGTGTCTGAGAAAATATTGTAGATCTTAATAGATGGGTTACCTTTGGAAGAACTAACCCATTCCATGCGTAAATCCTTGATGGTGCGTTCGAATTCAATGTTTGGGAATATTTAGAAACAGCCCTATTTATTTTTGATTCTATATTTTTACAATCTTTAAGATCATCAGTAGAATTTAAGGAAATGTTGTATCCCAAGATTTTTAAAACTTTTAAATATTTTAGTCCATTAATTTCCAATACTCCAGAGCAGTTTGTAATTGCTTTCGACTTGTCAACGTAGAACTTTAAGTCCTGATAGCAAAGAGTAATTTTCAAGAATTTTGAAAGTATTATTTATTGACTTCATAATATCTTTACTCTCTCCCGAGAAAAGGACAGTAAGATCATCTGCAAAAGCCTCTACCTTGTGATAATTTTTGTCTATATTCACTCCTCTTATATTTGTTATTTTTAAAATGTTATTTGTATGAGTTTTAAATATAGGTCTCATTAAAAATCATAAAAATGGCATCCATACTTTTCATGTATAACATTTGTTAGGCTTAAATGAAAGTTATAATACAGCAATCGTTCGAGGCTCAGCAATTATTTTATCCTAAAGAGTCTTGAAGGACTTATTTATAGTTTATTTTGCTTTATTAGCTTCAAAAGCAAAATTAAGCATTTAATATATATTAAAAGATAAAAATACGATATATTTAGATTAATTGAGAAATGCTCTTGTCAAAATACCTCTTTTTTGTTAAATCCATCTTTTATTTGATATAAAAAACTTTTTGTGTAATATATAAACTTGTACCAAAGACTAATTTATAGCTTTGTTATATCCTTAAAATAGAAGGTGCTTTGTCTTTTCAATGTTGGTACAAATTTAATTCTCTTTACCAAGTAATGCAGCTTGTAATTATTTAGTACAATATTTGTCAGTAATAATTTATAAAAAATTCAGCCCTTTTGAAAAATTTAACTCAGTATTTACGGAATAAAGTACGGAATAGAGTAACGCAACCTAGACTCAGTCTCTTGAGCGCTTCTTTTCCTTGTTTCCCCCTTCCATATTAGCGTATCGCTTCTAACAAAATAGACAATTCATTTATTCAATGGGCCATTAGGAACGCCTTTTGATGTGTCATTTAAAATACCTTTCAAGAGAGAGGCGGCAATGAATGCTTATTCAATCGTAAGTGAATAAACACAGCTTAAGAAAACAATATTAATAATATTTGCTAACACTTGTATAAATATTCAATATGTGATTAATCGAGTAGAAGATCAAGGTGTGTTTACTCTTCTTCATTTCACATCAATTTTGATGTTCTTTCAAGCAGCTAATGGATACTAATAAATTTGAACTCATGGAACAGGTTCGATTTATTGATGATGTGTCCGACTATAAGGACGAAATAATAAGAATTATTTTATGACAAATGGCTCTCTCAGAAAAAGTAAACGATTTTCAGTGCTATATATATATATATATATATATATATATATATATATATATATATATATATATATATATATATATATATATATATATAGGTTACAAGTATCGCCTTTTGCCTTTTGAGTTTCGTGGCTATGTACAAAGCGCTAAAGAGCTAGTATCTGACAAACTGTACATCATTTGAAAGGTCTAAACATAATTACAAAATCATGCTATGCATACTTAGTTGGGATATTGTGTTCAACTTGTAAACATGGAGTTCACTAACGCCTAAATTCGTGCTATTTTAAAGTTTTCCTTCGTAAAAAGCTATTTCGTTGGAGAAACGTTCCGTGAGATTAATGGTGTTTTGGAGGATTGTACTCTTTCACTTCGAACAGTGGAGGCATGATTTCGACGATCGGAGCCGGTGGAAACGACGGCACTATGGATAAGCCATCCGGTGGAAGACCTGTGACGACAAATTCCGATCAAATCATGGAATATATCGAGGTACACCGCATGTGGCATCACGTGGTATCGCCCAAAGATGAGAGTTAGTGACCACACCATTTTAAGCCATCTGCAAAAGCCTGGATACAAAAAGCTTGATGTTTATGTGCCGCATGATTTGACTATAAAAAACTTCTGGACAGAATCAACGCCTGCTGAAACGGAACAAATTCGACCCATTTTTGAAGCGGGTGGTGACTGACGACAAAAAATGGATCACATACAACAATATCAAGCAAAAAAGATCGTGGGGAAAGATCGGTGAATCGTCCGAAACAGTGGCCATGCCGGGATTAACGGCCAAAAAGGGTTTCCTGTGTGTTAGATGGGATTGGAAGAAAATCTTCCACTATGAGCCTAATTTTACAATTTATTGCGAGGAACTGGACTAATTGAAGCGGGGATCGACAAGAAGCGCTCAGAATTGGCCAACGGGAAGGGTATAGTGTTCCACCAGGACAACGCCAGATATACAATATATATATATATATATATATATATATATATATATATATATATATATACAAGGTCAAGTAGATTCATTCAAACGAAAGCAAGCGTAAAAGTATTCTGATACAATTATCCTGTACATTTTTATTGTTTATATGGTAATTTATTTCTTTAATTTGTTGTTATTAATTTGAAATAGGTTCTATTTTTTCATGTAAAAATATATTTATCAATATTCATGCCTACACATCTTCAAAAACAAATGATGAGCACAATTACATACCAGATTGACCTTTGGTACATCTGTAGAGAGGTTATACATATATATGCTATTGCCTTCAATAATATTATTTTGATATATTTTACCATTTATATTAGTTAAGTTTGTATGTTCCTTCAACATATTTAAAATAGATACACAAATAGATAGTTTCCATTGTTTCGCTACTCATAGTAATGTATACTTAATCATACAAATTAACTGGTTCTATAAACATCCTGTCTTTTCTTTGAAAATTGAAATACGCTCATTAAGATTTGTTATTTTTTCATTCATAAGAACCAATTGTTCAGTTTTCAAATCATTTGAATTATACATATGTAAAGGCAAGGATGGATATAATTCTTTGTCTTGCTTTATGATTTTAAATATAACTTAAAACTAGAGGCATATATACACTCAGAGAGTGCAAACCTCCGCCGTCACGGGGTCCTTATGAGCCTTCCGAGGCGGATTTTTCACGACTGGGGCGGCGTAGAGGACGGGGGAGGGTTCCCTATACGGAAATTCCGAGAGGAAGACGCTCCCGGCACCCGATTTATCAGCACAGCGACATCTATTGCAGAGTAGGCTAACTTGAAATATTTATTAGTATTTAGCTCATTTTGCATCTTAATTCTGACCTCAAAGATGCAAAATTTAATCACTTGTTCCTTTGGCACTTCTAACAACTCCACAAAGTTTCATCCGAACTGTTTCGGTACTTTTTGAGTTATCCTGCTGACAAACCACCAACAAACAAACCAAAAAACCAACAAACAAACAAACCAACGCCAGTGAAAACAATACCTCCTTCGGCGGAGGTATGAAGTAACTAAGGCTCTACACATAAAGTATCATATGCTATTTTTATAGAGGTAAGACTAACCGATTATTATCGTTAAGCAGCAAAAACCCTGTAAATATGATCCTCTTTTCCATGGAAACCATAGAGTTATGTCAACTCAAATTTACTTTCATGGTTAAATTCAACAATGTGTATCAATAATGCATCATTATAATGAGGTAAGTCAAGATTTCTTGTGATTATTTGTAAAACTCTCCTCATTTTGATGAACATAATATCGTGAGGGTCCTTATGTGTGGTGAAAATAAGTTGACCAAAGTGGTTCATTTGACACAAATACCAAGGAAGGTTTTTATACTCCTTTGCATAGATCATAACACTATTACCTTCCTCCCGCTCACATTTTGAATAACTTATTCTTTATCAATAGAGGACATATATACCGCCCGGGCAATATTACATAGATGATGCTACCCCCTTTTTTTTAACCACTATTACAACACCACATACGGATGACGCTCCTGCTATTGGTGAGCAAAGAAGAGAAAAACATTATTTGAGAATATATAGGAAATTCTATATGGACCCCAGCAACATCTTGTTGGATCATTCAAGGATATATATATATTATATTGAAGAGAACAAAATGACGTATAAGGGGCTGCTGTTCACCTTATCTTGTTTTTGTTTTTTGTGCTTGTTGTTATAACAAGACTAATAGTAAGATGCAAATGATCAAATAAATATCCTTATCAGTCCGTCCTGCCCATATTTATTTATACAAGAACCAACACCCACAACATCAATGAAATCCAAATAATAAAATTGTTTTCATTCCCTCGAGTAAGGCCCCTCTGTTAATCATCATTTGTCATCCTTTCTTTTGTGGACTCAAACTTCACTCAACACAATAAGAACATTACATATTTCCCCTTATAACTCTATAAATACAACATGTTTATATTTTATTAAGATAACCCCTCTGGTTATTTTTATTCATTAACTATTGTAATCATGTTGTTTGTATTAATGTTAAATAAAGCTCCAATAAAAACACCAACAAAATATTATTTAAATATAGAGGGATAAAATCACTAGTAGGGAATACCTCAAGTCTCTACTTTTATAAAGTTGTTTTTTTTGATATAATATATTGATTTCTTGTGTTTTTGCTTATACAAAAGAATTCAAAATCTTTTGAATGAAAGAGTAATTTGAAATGGCATAGAATATACTATTTAATGGCCTAAGAGGTGCAAATCTTTCAAAGAGAATATACCTAGGGACTCTTTGTCGATTAATAGTAGTTTTACAATAGTCATTCATATATAGTGTTAAATTTTTTTTTAATAAAATATAATATTAAACAAAAGGATACTCCTATGAGCAATGAAGTATATTTATGTTATGTTTTCATTCCCTGGCGCCCTCTGTACATCATCATTTGTCATCCTTGGGCGCACCTCGTCTCTGACCATGATGATCCATCACTTTCCCGCCCTCCATCTAAGTGAGGACGGATTTACCTCAATCATGAGGGAGGATCTCATGAGGATATCATTAAACACACAACAAATAAAGAATCCATCA
>CP045896.1:27871615-27910309 GCA_013387185.1 Caligus rogercresseyi | reverse complement strand
TATATATATATATATATAAAGAGATTCTATAAATGTTATAGCAAGAAAATGATATTCTCGAGTAAATCCTTTAACAATTTCATTTTTTGTACACCGTATCACAACTGCAAAATATGGCTAGATAACAACTGGTATATTTTTTTACTTTAAAAGGAATGGTGGACCCACGGCTTTTTTCAATTAACATAGTTTGGAGAGCTAGATGGCAAAATATATAGTATAGTCCTATGAAGTATGGAAAGTTTTATAGATGTATTTACTACTTACTTCATAATTATGTTGTATCGTTTTTAAGTTAAGAACAATATGTAGATTTCATATTATTTGGAAAATAACAAATATTAATTCAAATTTATCTTTTCTATATATATAAAAACCTTGACAAATGTTTAGTAATTGAAGAGCGTTTATTTATTTCCACATAACCCCATCCCCATGTACCTTCTATATTATGGACTACTTACATTGAAGAGTTAATTCTTGAAATGATAAACTAATTCATTAAAATAATTTCACTTAAGCATATACATAAAAATATTATATGAAATTATGTAATAAATGCTTGCCTTAGAAAATCACCCAACAATGATTTGTTGTTTGATTAATTTTTTACAAGACTTCCACATTAATATTTATATGTTATTACTTCATTAAACGTAAAACTAGATTTAAAAGTTTGTATCGTCGTTGTTATACGCTACTCGACAAGTATTATATTATAACTTTTTAAATTCTTTGGAGTCGAATGGTCCACAGTTAAGTTTTATAAAAACACTTTAGCAAAAATATAGGTCATAAGAAGTTGCATTCATCCAGTAACTGATTTCTTGGGTTGCTAGTATTGAAGACTTTATTTCTTTTTATTTTACACGGGGTGATCAAATTCCGGTTGCCTCATTTCTTATGTCTCTAGGTATCAATCTTGTAAAATATCAAATAATCCTCCATGATTACGAATATGTTAAATAGATTACTTAAAGTCATGAAGATTTTTCAATTACTAGTATAATAAGACTATGATTTAAAATCTGATTGTTTGAACGAAATAAATAATAAAAATCATAAATTTGTTAAATAGACATTATTTTATTCATGGACGTTTGAGGAATATATCATTTAAAACACTATCTGTGGCCCTGTATCCATGTATATTACAAATCATTTGAATAGAATCCTTTTAATTCTATAATGCTTTAATTAAATCGAAAACATGTATCCCAAACGACTCTTTTTATATCATATTTATTGTTACGATCGTTATTAAACTATTCGTCACACGTACGGAAAATGTCTGTTTTGTGTTTATGGCCATCACTACGTTTGATAAGCCCTCCTCCTACTTTGATGATGATCAGAGTTGAAGAAAAAAATTGAATAAACCTAGCCACATGCTACATTTTTTTAATACATGCAACAAAGTCAGCGATATTGAAGAAAACTAAGGAAATGCTTTATTTTTATATTTACTCACTAAACCTAAACACTAACAATCTTTGCAATGTTATTTTAGAATAATAATCCTTATGCTTCTTATTGTTATGATAATAATAAATAGTGTTAGTTCATAGCAACAAAATAAAAATGTGAAGTCAAATCCTAGGAAGAATGTTTACTTTTCTGGGATCCTATGAATGGAGAGAACCCTACTCTGTTTATATTTAGGATCCTCTACGTTAAGAATTCGTGTTCCACCTTGAAGTTTCCGGAGCTTCAAGAGCTATGCCCTGAACTCGAGCTCGGGGAGAATCAGGATCAATTACGGGCAGGAAGAAGACGAACCGACTGGATGGATCCGGAACAGGCCCGGCGGGATGGGTGGGCCTGAGGGGGCCAGGCCCGCCCCCCACTGAGTGACGTGGGCCCGATTTTTTTGATGAATGTGCCAACTGTGCCCCCCCCCATAACAACTGTAGGGCCCTCCCAAAAGCCTGGCCTGCAGCCGGGCCTGATCCGGAACTTTCTGTTTTACTGTGGAGTTCCAGTACATATAAGTTCGTAGAGGCCGAGGAGCCTCTAGTCATGGAAGAGTTCGAGAAAATCTTTAAGGCTGAGCCTATCGACGATTTCCTTACCCATCGGATGAGGTTTGGACCCTACTAATGTGGCAATACGATACATCACTCGATTATTGTTGGCTTCATTACAATGCCGCTCGACAGTCTTCTAATAGGGAAACTCAACCCTAGGGAAGTCATCAAGCTCGAGCGAACAATGGAGTCGGAGATGGTGGGGAAGGATTCAGCTCTCTTATCGAAGTAAAGAGGATCCAAGGCGTGGAGTCGCCCCAAGAAGTTCAAAGACCCAAAGGCATCCCCAAGGCACGTGACCACAAGTGTTCTACATTTGAATGGAACCAAGGAGGATAAAAATGCCCAGATACGGGGTGGAAGTGCAACTATAGAGGAGAGGTGGGTCTCTTCGCTTTCTATTGAGAGGAACCGAAGCCGACGACTGCAGCTGTTTCTTTCAGCCTCATTGGTGGTGAGGGCGACATAATTTTCATCGAATTCGTTGTTGATGGTTGTATAATTAAATTCATTCTCGACCTCGAGTTGTATGAAGAAAACTAGACAATAGGACAGTCTTCCCCCAACTTCTGGGGGTCTTAACCTCTCGACTCCTTTACATACGCCTTCATGATAAGACTGTCTGTTTCGGAACCTGATGGGATTTCTCCAAATTCAATATAAATTACTAGGAGGACAAAGCTACTGCCGAGGAAAAAGAGAGAGGCAAAAGTATAATGGAACCCTGAAGAAGTAATGAAATCACGTTGTTTATTACAATATGAAGAGTTATTTATAGCACCATATAATTTAAATTGTTTACCATTTAATATCATATATATATATATATACATACATGAGTGTTTAAGTTTTTTATTAAATTATCTAGAGATATTTCGTCACATACATTAAAGTAGATAAAATGTCACTCAAAAATATATAAAATAAAGACAGATTTTCTTCAAAATCGATAGAATGTTATTTTTAAATGATAACTCTCTTCTGACATGAATGGCTTATACGTAGACTGATGCAACATATTCAGTTTATACCCATATATGACTTTTAGATTAATTGTTCTCAGAGTTGTATCCATTGGTTTTTATTGTTTTATAATTTAATATATTTTTTGCAAATAAATAGTAAAATCAAGTGAAGGCTGTATATTTCAAGAAACTCAATACTCCTTATTGACACGCATTCCGGTCCCTTTCTAATCGACACAACCTACCTTTACAAACATTTTCATTATGAGCCTGTCTGTTTTGGATCCTCATGGGACGAAGAAGTGCAGCTACAAATTTTAATACAGTGTAAAGGGTCATTTAAATTACTGTTTATTTAATAAAATACTTAAATAAAATTTTCTTCATAAATATATATATTTTTAATATCTTATATTTTATGTAAACGATTATAAATAAAACTAAATAAGCATTCCTTTCAAAGAAAAATTTGACAAACATGAATGTTGGTTGAATTTATAACCGTACATGCCTTTTAGATGTATTGTTTTCAATCATATGTTGAATTTATATTAGTTTATTTCTTGAGTAATATTTTTTTCGCAAATTATGTAAATAATAATTAGATTATTCAATTAAATGTTGTCTAAAGAAATTATCAGTTCTCCTTCTTGACTAACAAAAATTACATCATACCAAGGATATATTAAGGGATGTTCATTTAGAATATACGGATCCGTAGATGAATCGAGGTATTGGATATTAGATGAGACATTAAGAGGTTGAAGGAATGAATTTGGCGTTCCTTTTTTGAGTTTAAATACCTACTACGAGAAATAATCCAGTAAGTACTTGCATAGTATGTTTGTTTCATTATTTACATATATTATACAAAATAACACATTTTGATTTACTGATTAATGAGAATACTTTTATATCAATTATTCAAAGATAAGACAAAAAATATAAAATGAATATAAGAATAGATAAATTGATTCTTTGTTGACCCCCTCAATTTTGCGATTAAAAATCTTTTTAGGAAGCTATTTAATATAAAAACATTGTGTTGTCATTTTTTACGACAGTAAGTGAATACAAAGTTCTACGCGCCAACTACTTTCAAATAACAGTACATACTATAAATAAAATGGTTTAATTCTGGATTATTTTAGAAAATGTTATTGGCATTTTTAAAATAAATTACCGAAAAATATGCCTTGTATTGCCATGAATAAATAATTTCTTAAAATGAAAAGGTAAAACTATTTGTGTAAATTGGTTAGAAGTGATAGTTTGGGATTGAACATTTCTTAATACTTTTTATATGCCGTTTACTATTTCTGAACGCAGAGTTGTTTCAATTTTAATCCTTTAAGAGTTAATCATAAAAATCCTTAAATGAAATTATAGCTTGAAACTATTTGAATGTTACTTTTTTAAATTGTCGATTACATTTAATGGCTATTAAGTATATATATTTCTATTAAAAAATGATATTTGTGCATATATTTAAAATGAATAATTTATATATATATATATATATAATAATAAAATTTCTTTTTCGAGAGTCATAGTAGTTAGTCACTTGAAAAATTAACTTTGCGTTCACTTACTGTCGCAAAAAATAGCAGCAAGATTTTTGAAAATATTATATTCCTAAGTTTTTCTAAAATCATTATTAACTAAAACGTTTTGTTACATATCAGAACATAAGGTTGCAAAATGAGGGAGGGAACAATTTTTCTATCATCATTTATTCAAACGTCTGATCCGAAAAACCCTTTGATGGTCATGGAACGATATTATCAAATGAGTTTGCCATTCCAACGAATGAATAAAATATCTTCAAGATGAGCCTCCGTTAATCTTTGGAGAGTTGACATCCTTTAGGACAGAGAAAAGTATTTCCACGTCGCATGTCACCATCGGAGCATTGGCCATCAAGAAGGTATTGTCATCATATTCTTTAGCACTATGCAACGAACTTGCTGTTTCCATCAATGTCCTATATCCAGGATTCTATGCAGTAACTCTTTCAACTTGTTGGCAAAAGGCTGCAGTGTGAGAGTGGCCTGGACCTCTTCTATTAATTTGAAGCTCTCGACCAGAGGAAGCCTCTCTTGCAAAGCCTTAAATGCCTTCACAAGTATGGGAAGTTGTCTTTGATGACTTCAAGCTGAGTAAGGATCTCTTCATCTTCAAAGATTTCTTTGGCTTCAATTATTGCAGCACTGTCGTTCTTCAACTCCTCCACGAATTTCTTGACATTCAGAAAACTTCTCTCATAATAGAAGGCAGCTTCCAACCAAGTTCCCTAACGACTAATCACCGGTTCGGGCGGCAGCGGAATTTCTAATCGATGACTTCACAAAAAAATTCTTGACTTCCGAGATGAGATGGTTTACTTTCGAAAATTGCGTCCTAGCGAGGTCAGCAACACGATTGAGAGCGTGAGCTATACAGGTAACGTGTATTAAATTAGGAAACTGCTGCCTCAGTCCACGACCAGCCTTGAGACAATAACTGGCTGCATCAGTGAGAAAAAGACGTAGCTTCTTATTAGCCAATTCCCTTCCAAGGACTTTGCGTAAAGCCCTGATAACCGCTAACTGGAGACTCTGATTATTGATGGTAGTAACATCGCTCAGACCAATCAAGAACGGACGTTCCAGGGTGACTCCATTCAAAGTTACAGCCATGATTGCGGTCATGGTCCTTGCGAATCAGTCGTCTCGTCAGCCTGTACAAAAATATCCTTCTCCTTCAATGGCTCTTTAATCTTGGAGCAAATTGTTTCACATTCCTCCTCCATGCACTTTTTTAGCGTTGTCCGGCTTGGAAGTCTCTTGCCACAATGCTTCTCGAAGAAGTGATGAACTCAGGTTGTTCCACTCATTCTTTCTGCACCCTGGGCCTCGGACATTGAATGATCGAGAATGAGAATTAGCTAGCGAGTACTTACATCTATATGGACGAAATAGAAGAGAAATGAAAAATCTCTGAAACGTCTCTGAGGATCCCAAACTGCACGTGTTAGATTTAAATAGAATAAATTAAACAAATCTTCTTTTTTCCGTCCAGATTTTTATTTAGTTGATATAACTTTTTTCTTCTTCCTCAAATGAAAACAAATCAGTGACAAGAAGATCATGGGTAGAAACTGTTTCGCTCTTCCTTTCTTGTTTGCATTTAATACTACATACTTCATAAAAAATTATAGCAAAATAATATGATCAGTTGGTGTACATGAAGAAAAGAACGGCCAAAAGCAGCAATTGTTTACAACTCGTTCAACAGCATCATTTGAAACCCATTGAAGCAAAAAATAGATGGAGGTTTGGTGTTTCCAATTTAATGAAGCCGTTTTTTCTTGCACTATTTTCATTTGTTTTGGCCGGAAAGGATAAGAAATTACACTGTTAGGGCTATACCAATGTTTTTGTCCATGTTTGATGATGATAAACCGTACAGAATTACCAACTGAAAAAAGGATGGGTGAGTAAGGAAGGAATTAAAATTTAATCTACTCCTTTTTGTATTACGTTGAATTGAAAGTACAAAAAGAAGATGCGGGAAAACCCTACTCATTCCTGGCTAGTTCTACTTAGTTCTAAGAAGTTGTTCTTCGATCAGTAAGACTACCAATCTGGATCTCCATGATTAGTCAAAGAAATTGAAGATACACTTATAAAAAATAGTTCATATTATGAAACATCACTCGGAGTAGAGTGAACATCAACTCAGAGCCAATAGTTTTATCCTTTTATGAGTTTACGAGAATACATTTAAAAGTATCTATTACATTGAATTAAATATATATATACATCCATACATACATAGGCGTAGGAGACAGGGGGGCAAAGGGGGTAACTGCTCCCCCAAAATTCGGGTGAGTTCTCAAATTCGGGCGAATTGGTTGAGGTATTCGGGCATTTAAGTCGAAGAAAAAAAAAATGAATTATGGAAGCAACCGGATTTTGAATTATAACCAAATAAATATAATGTATTGAATTGTATGTAAATACTATAAAGAAAATATTTATTCAATAGCTTTCTTTATTCAATGGATTTTTCACAGATTAACAGTCCTTGTTTAAATTCGGGCAAATTGAATGCTGCCCCCCCCCCCCCCAAACAAACATCTCCCCTACGCCTATGTATATATATATATATCTGTTAGTTTTGTTAAAAGAATGAACCAAGATGTATTCTAAATGTATTGTTTGTATGTATATATCAATAGAAGAAAGACAACTACTAACACGGAGCTGCGTCTACGTAATTAGAGTTTTAAGAGTAAGAAGAAAAAAAAACTTTATTCTTCCTTGATCATCTTCTTTTTTTCTTTCTTTTCTACACCTCTTAGTTAGTGAGTATACGGAAGCACCAAGATGTATTATTATTATAACAACAAAAAATATCCTATTCTAATGAGTTATAATGATGGATAGGGAAGAAAGAAGAGGAGATAGATAGGTAAGGGTGGGGGGCTATATGTATACGTTCTCAGTCATCTGTTTCGTTTTCTTCCCCCCCCCCCCCTGTTCCCTCTACCACTTTCTTATCGATAGAACATTCTGACACTCTCATATTAATTAATTTGCTTGGTTATCAATGCTTATACTAAGAGAATGAATGTACTTTTATTTCATATTGAACGATATTATTTAACGCACCTAGCTACAATTCCAGAGAAGATAAACAAAAAGAGAAAGAATGACACTTTTTAAGATAAAGATACAAGAGTTGAGATTGCGTTATCCACTTGATATCATCGTATAAAGTGATAAACCATGTCTAGTGACAGGATAAAAGATAAACACATTGAGAGAGGATGCCAAAGCCCTGGATTGCCAATTCTCGAACAAAACGGGAGCATGTGAAGCACATGAGCCTGCTAACTTTGCTTTATAATGTTCAACTATGGTTTTCTTACACACAACTTTTATATGATCCTTTATTGTATTTTATTTACCATTTTTAAGATAAAAAATTAAGAATTTTTAATCGGAACAAAAGTAGAAGTTTTTTGTGCAATTATAGAAAAAAACCTAAATTGAACCAAAAAAAGTGTAGAATGAATGGTTAACCTTTTAAGCAGACAGGTGACTTATGGTCTACAGAGTGAACAACTAAATCACATATTTTTCTTAGGTATCCCAAAGCTGTGTTCACTACTTTATGAATTTAAGGCTCTTCTTATTCATGAAGAGTTATTATATTAGGAGAATGTTTTTTGCTCATAAACTTTATTAATAGCCGGAACGATTCTAAGTAATCTATCATTTTCATTCAGTTAAATACACCTATTTTTGAAAGAAAGTCTCAGAAAAGATGCAAAATATTTGATTAATCATAAAATTTCTCTTGTTTTTGATATTAGTCATGATATATATTTATATATATATACATATATATAAACTGGTTTTATCCATGATTTCAAAACTTTCGTATGTCGAGCCTTCTATTTTTGGATGTACATATATGCTATAAAGTAAATAATAGATTATGTCTACTTTGTTTTTAGTGTATATTTACGCTTTATTGTAGAAGGAAATAAAAACATATAATCGAAAAAAACTAATAGATATATAAGAACACTCAATGTTGGGGGTGCAGGTTCGAATACTCCTGAGAGGGAAAGGTGCATTTTGCTCAACCTCATTGATAGACCTGGTTCGATTGCCTAATTTTAATACTATAATGCTTATTCATATCCGCAAGGATACTGCAATTTTATGGATCCAAATAGGCAAAAAAAGCTTAAATAATACCATGTATACAATGAATTGATTCTATTTGATCCTATGAGTGTTAATCCAATAGTCCATAATTGCATAATATGTCTTTTTTGTGCCTGTATGGTTCGATAGAATTGCAGTATCCGACAGGATATAAATAAGCATACTAGCATTAAAATTAGTCTATCAAACCTAGGATCTTATCAATGAGGTATATCGAAAATGACCATCCCCTCTCGGGAATAGAACCTGGTCCCCCAACATAGAGAGTTGAACACGCCTTAACGCACATGGAGTTGGTAAAATACATATATCTGTATTTAATTTAGTAAATATATAGGTTTTCGGACATTTTCTTTTCTTTTGAAGAGATGTATGTATTCTATATGTATATCTTTGGAGGGCTGGGCCACAGGTTTGTTTAAGGTATGGTTTAATACCTTTATGGTCCATGAAGCTTCCTCAAATTTGTAAGGAATTCATTCTTTTGAATATAATGGATGAGAGAACTTTCCAAGAATGAAATGAACTTTTCTTTAAATATATATTATTTTTTTATAGAAACGGACAACTGAAACTATATTTTATTTTGTCATTGAGGGAATTTCGAATGCATTATCTATGTCAGGGGGTTGAATTTTTTTTGTTGATCAAATCAAAATATTTGCAAGTCATTCTTGTGAGTGACATAATGCGTATTAATATACATTCAGTAAATTAATTTGAACTACATAATGAAATTTTTTTTAAATGTCCAACTGGTAAGTGATTTAATCTTGAAGCCTGCGAGATAAGGGTTCCAGACACCGGATCTATTTCATATTACTTAGTATCGATCCATTGATATCTTCAGTAAGCTTAACTGAAGTGTTTCACACACTATGATACTTTAGCTGAACTAATACTTATTATTATTCTACGCAAAGAGTACATAGTTGATTGTTTTGACTAGAGGTATAAATATATATGGATGAATGTCGTGTTTACTTATACAAAACTATAATGTGGGGTCTTATGCATAGGCGTACGAGACAGGGGGGCAAAAAAATTCGGGTGAGTTCTCAAATTCGGGCATATTGGTTGAGGTATTCGGGCATTTCGGTTGAAGACAAAAAATGAAATTATGAAAGAACCTGACTTTGAAGTGTAATAAAATGAATAATTATATTGATAGTATACAATTACTTCAAAGAAAAAGTTAATCTACATAGTTTTCTTCATTCGGTTATTTTTTCACCGATTTACAGCTCTTGTTAAAATTCGGCAGATTGAATGCCTGCCCCCCCCCCCATACCAAACATCTTCCCTACGCTATGGTTGTAGCAGAGTCCTTCCCTGCTCCTTTATGAATCTTTAATATATGTACATTATTATATTTAATTAAAATTTGTTAAATAAGATTTAATATTTGTAAAAGAGGTATAAAGGATTTCCTCTAATGAATAAAGAACAGTTTCGACTAGATAACCAAAGGTGTTAGACCTTCAATACCTTTTGGTTACATGGTCTTATGACGGAGGGCCCAATAAACGTTAAAAATTAGGAAAATCTTTCATGTGCATCATCAATTTTGGACGGCTTCTTTAGTTCAAAAATATGTGATTCTTCATAGTTTCGATATTTCTCAAAGTAAAAGAAATACAAAGTGAATCAGAGGAAACCAATTTAGATTAATAACTGATAAAATACTACTATAATATTAGTAATATGTTTCTAATATGAACTAAAACAATAAGTGTTCTTGGTTAATAATGAATAATAGATGCAAGTTTGGATTTCCCCCCCTCATGGTAAGATATATAAGGGCAACGTGTTAATTAAAAAACACATTTACATCAAAGTATGTTTTTTAATAAATTATTTTTTCTTTTATCCGTACTCTACATTCTAAAAAGGTTTATTTGTTATATACGTATATATATATATATATATATATATATAATATATATATATATATATATATTTATGTATATATTAGTTAAGTACTTTATTTACAAGATATGAACATATTATATAGCTATTTACATCTAGAATACCAACAGTCATTGTTAAACTGAGATATTTTTAATGTATGGTATTTTTGATAAACATAACATTTGCAAATAAAAACCTTTTTGATGTAACTAATACTGTGTCTATAAATTTTAAACTAGAATGTTTATTTATGTTTTTATGAACACAATTTTTCTTTGTATTATCTGTTATTTATGTATAATTGTGCGTTGTATATCTTTAAAATAGAATAAAAACCTTGCTGATGAAAAAAAAAATACTGTGTTTTGTTTATTTGAGTAAAGTAGAACTCTTGTACTCACGAAGTATCGTTTAATTGGGGTATCTATTTATTTACAGCAATTATAAATAGTTTTATTGATATAAATATCAGAAAAAACAGTTTTGTAGTATTATTTATTCTTTAAATATTATAGATATATATAACCTTACCAAATAAATATATCTTATTATGAGAGTAATTTTTAAAAAACCCAATTTTTTGTCATATAACGTAATAAAATTTATTATATTAGGGATTAAAAAATAAAATAAAGACATCTATTGTACAATTATTATAATTTTTCACAGTTTTATAAATAAACATATTCATAAAAAGGAGCAACATATTATAGGAAATAAAGCGATTGTTTACGAATATAAAATATTACTTAATTTAAGGAACCAACAATTATAAGGATTAAATAGGAGGAATAACCTTACTTATATATATATATTATATATATTATATATATATATATATATATATATATATATATATATATATATATATATATATATATATATATATATATATATATATATAGGTATATATATATATAAAAGTAAAACCAAATCATAAAACTAGATCCAAATACTTATTATTTCCCACATAAGCAGGTTATTATTCATGGACACGCATTATGCATTTGTCACGCAACCTTACCACACGTACAATAGTAAGTGAGCACCCATTTATATAAATTCGTTACACTTAATGTTAATATATATATATATATATATATATATATATATATATACATAACCTTAGCCAAAACAAAAAACAACTACTCATACGGCATTAATTTCAAACCTCAAAGGGGCATCAAGTAGATCTACAACTTTCTTAATATATTACTTTAAACAAAAATAACTTGCAAGGACAGCCACTAAATGGAATTTTAATGGTAGGATATTCTTCAAGACGAACCCAAGAGTACTCCTTACGCCTCTACATATTAGTCTCTCAGGTATAAGGCTATTTTGGCAGATCTTCTTCACAAGCACACTCTAACCTGAGGTTGAAGTGCTTTGTGTGACGTTTACAAACATGACTGCTTTTTGTACAAAGGTTTTCATAGCTGCTATATAGAGTTCTTATTTAAGAGGGAGAGAAAGAAAGAGATGTTTTTATTGATGGGCGGCACTGCGTTCTCTATCCAATGTATTCTCTTCCTTGAACGATGAAAAGACGGAGGAGGGTCTTTTCTTAAGGGGGGAGAGAGAGAGACTGGGAGAACAGCTGCACTCGCTCCCTCGCTCCTTATCATAAGGAATGAATTCCCCCGCTCGCTCAATGATCATTTTTAATCGTTTTTAAAAGTCCGAGGTGTTTGGTGTGTTGTAAATCAGCTGAATGATTGCCTCATGAAATCCTCGATGAAGACTACATGGAGAGTAGTGGGGGCAGTGCCAAGGGCCTTCTCTTCAGCGGCGGGAGTCCTTCGGGGTTCCTGCAATCCCATGGCATTGACAACATCCTTAACCGACATCGGAGTGAGGAAGAACGACAAATCGCCTTCTTTGAGTCCCTCACAACCCCCAAAACCGAGGCAGGAGTCCCCGATCACCAACAACACCTTATTCCAATTTCCTCTGGGGATAATAACAATGGAGAAGATGAAGACAGTGGATCTCATGCCGCTAATATTAATAATAACAATAACAACAACAACACTGTAGATGCCAGCTCGGCCTCTGGAGGGGAGAGCAATCTCTACTGGCCCGGGATACAGGGACTCATCTCCAATCCAAGCATTTGGAGGACAGACTCAATTTCCCAGGTAGGAAACTGGCACGCTTTACTTCTTGCCGTCACGGCTTAATAAGTACCCTTAACAAATTAGGGGGTTGGGAGACTCCAGTGGCGGTTTTTTAAAATTAATTGGCTCAAAAGTTGTGAAAACGCCCTATAAAATGAACTATGAATATAAAGACAACTTAATAGATACACTTACGGTAAATAATCAAGCTTCGAAATAAAAATAAATAATAATATTATTATCTTCCTTGGTGAGAATATTGTTATAATAATCGTTGACATGGGTTGTTGAGACTCATCATGCAAACAATAATATATTATAAATAAACAATAAATAATCAATTGCTGATTTTGTTTGGTTCTGGGTATGTTCATGGTTATGTTTAATTAAGCGAGTTAAAAAGTCATGCTGTGTCTGAGCCACTCATCACGATATTCTTAGTTAAATATGGGTTATTAAAAAGATGGCTATTGAATTTAAAATATTATATACATATATGAATATAATATATATATATTCATAATTATCATTTTTTAAGTCAAGTTATTGAATGATTTTTAAAGTTAAATTTTTTAATTTAAAATAATTTTAAAGTTACATTTCAAATATTTTTATTTACAGAATTTTTTATAGTTATACTATTTTTTCTATATTTTTTAAGATTGTATTTTACAATTGTACTGTATTTTATTTTTTTTTTTTTCCGCTAAATTTGTCATTTTATATATTTTAAGATTGCTTTGACCGTATTTTATAATTCTATGATTTTTTAAGTTGATAACTTTTGTAATTCCAATAATATTGAATGCTTTAGATATCAGAGATATTAAAAAGTTAATTATTTTGAACTTTGCAATAAAATAAGTTTATTTATATACATTTTTTCTTTGTATATTTTAATTATTTTACAGTGTTCAATTTATATTAAGTAATTACCGTGTTGATGAGGTTGAAAACCATATATCTAAAGTTTAAACATTAAACACGTACTTCATAATAATTTCAAATTTTGTAGTATTTCCATCTGGTTTAAATAAAGATGTAATAATTTCTTACGAATTTAAATTATTAAAAACAATTGAGGGAACTTAATATCTAAAAAGAAACTTTTAAGGTCTTTTAACAATTTCACATTCATATTGGCTTCTAAAACTGTTTTGTGTGTCAATTAGGTATGCTTTTGATTATTGTTAATATTTTAGATTGAGTAAGTAACATTTTTGGTTCTATATATATTTATAAAATATTGTAAATTTAACTCATCCTTGAGTATTGATAGTTTCACCTCTCTTTTCCATTAAAAGTTAGCTAAAACATTTTTTTATAGAATTTTTACTTCCTTATAGTTGTTAATTATAAAATACATAACTAAACCTAACAATTGAAATTTATCAAGAAAAACAACAAAAAGTTGAAATCATTAAAGAAAGTAAAATATAACTTAAAGACTTTTAATTTATGAAAAACAGATTTAAGCAATGATTTTTTTTACATTTGAACACATTTTAAATTTACATTTTAATTATGAATTATCACGCTGAATTAAAAGACGAAAACAGACATTAAAATTCATATAGCTAATAATATTTTAATAACTATTTAATGGTATTAGTTGGCTCTAAGACTTTGTTGGCTCAAATACTTGATTTCCCTCGAAGCGGGAGTCCATTAGTTGTTGGTTACGGATGAATTTTGAGGTGAGGATCCTATATCGTGTTGCTAGGATAAAATGATTTTTAGGCCATAATATACTATGTAATAAAATATACCTGATTTTTATATATTTAGATAAAAAAGAGATTTTTGAGACCACAATATCAATTGTAAGGATTTGAGTTATAAGTATTTTCGATTTACTGTCATTGTGTTTATGTATATTTAGATGACGTCATAGATTAAGTAATCTTTTTGCTTACTGTTCTCTAAGGTCAATGATCTTATAATAAAGACCCCAAGTATATATCTAATATATATTATTACACACCTTAAATTGCATCGTTAAATTAAATAAAACGTACTCTAACGTCACAGTAAATATACTAAAATATGCTAGTCAAATTAGCCATACACTCAGTTTTTTTTTTTTTTTTGCCTATATGGTTCGATAGAATTGCATCGACAGGATATAAATAGCATTATAGCGTTAAATTAGTCTATCGAACCTAGGATCTTATCAATGAGGTAGATCAAAAATCACCATCCCCTCTCGGATTCGAACCTGCGCCCCCAACATTGAGAGTTGAACACGCCTTAGCACGCACGGCTATCGAGCTCCATTAGTTTTTAACTATTTATTTTAGGACATACTGAATAATTTGGGTTGAAAAGGAATTTCAGAAAAGCTTTAGTAATTCTCATTTAGATTATTAGCACATAAGTTTTACTAAAGACGCCTTATATGCCTTTTATGCCGATCAATTGGTTAAATTTTATGGTCCAATCAATAACTCTCGACTCAGCCGTATTGCATCTGGATAGGAATACCGACTTAAAGTATTCTTCGATTTTTATCCATTATGTAGTACAACGTTAGCATTCTAAGAGCAGCATTTTAAAATTGAAGCCTGCTTAATTTTCTTTATTAACGTATTGGTAACTAGAAAGAAATTAAATTGGAGCTTCGTTCTTGAAATCCTTTCGAATGTAACATTATTATTAATTGAAGGTATTTGTGTCATATTTGATAATAACTGAGTATGTAAAATTCGTTAATATACCGAATGTACTTTGCAATAACAATGCGTATATAACTCAAATAAATCCTTTATTCGGAAGCTTTAAGAACATACACATCATTTTTAAGTTTAAGCGGCGAATGTAACTTGAAAAGTGTTTTAAAATCTAACTTTCATTACCAACTAGCGCCCTATCTACGGGTGCTCTGAAATTCAAAAATATTTTAATATACAAGAAACGCGCCAAACTAAAGTCAATACAACTTATCAAATAAATTTTGAAGCTTAGAAAACAGTATATAGTTGTTTTAACGCGATTTTTTAACTATTAAATTATAATTTTATTTAATATGCATATATTTTTAAATGAATATTTATTAGTTGTTTAGAGGTTTGGTCAGTTATATATATATACATTATATAAATACACACACACCTATATATATATATATATATATATATATATACAGGGGTGGAGTGGCCAGCGGGAGTACCGGGACTATTCCCGGTGGGCCGCTGGCCTCAAGAAACATAAGCGGGCCGTTGACAGCCTCCCAGAGGCATATTGGGTCTGTATAAGGCGGCGAGGTAATTGTCCCGGTGGATAAATTCTTCTCACTC
This sequence comes from Caligus rogercresseyi, assembly GCA_013387185.1. Taxonomy (NCBI): domain Eukaryota; kingdom Metazoa; phylum Arthropoda; class Copepoda; order Siphonostomatoida; family Caligidae; genus Caligus; species Caligus rogercresseyi. The sequence continues at coordinate 27,894,267 of CP045896.1, read as the reverse complement.
CGTTTCCTGTATATATATATAAATCTTTCTTTAATGCCATATAATAATATAAACTACTAAAAACACCGAAAAATATGAAAACTAAATACGGTTAAATGAAAATGAACATGTCACACAAATGCCCCCCCCCCCCCCATTTTGAATAATTAATTAAAGTCTCTTGTGGTGTATAGAACCATAACAAAGCTTTTTTAAAGCTATTTATAAAGAAAGGGTATAATAAGTCATAAAACTATTTGATATACAAAAAATCATTTTCAATTAGCATTCATGTTACTTAATGTGTTGTGTTTGTTTGTTTTGTTTTCTTTCTCTATTTGCCTCGCATTATATAAAACCCAACCTCTTTTTTGAGTTCTCTGGTAGGAATTGCGTGTAAATGGTTATTGCATATGACACTCATATATATATAAATGTGAGTTACAATATCACGATATTGAAGGGGAGGATATGTATGTAAGTACACACATTTATATGTTTTTTCCTAGTGAACACAACATCTTTGTTATATGCTCTCTTAAGGAAAGCATCTTGGATCGTGTATACATACTACATATGTATGTACATTGTACTAAAAGGGAAACCCCTGATAATAAATTTGTCTCTCAATATCCTTTAAGAAAGATGTCTAACATAGAAAGGGTCCACTTTCCCCCTCTTGTAGGCGGATATGTTCTGATCAAACTCTTGAGTTTCCTTTACACATATAGTTAAGGTGTTAAAGGAGTTCAATAGTCAAGTTGAATTGAGTACCTCTAACATTTAAAATGCTTTTATACATATTATATACAGTGTTGGCACATCAATGGTTAGTACAGTATTAAGTCCTGTCTATCAAGTATGTGAAGAGTAATTAAGGATACTAAATTGGGACTCCGTTGCATAACATGACTGGTTGACTGAAAAGGGGATATGAATGATGTAAAAATCCCTTGTCATATTGTAATAAGTTATCATTTGTCTTTATGGCTGTTGAGAGTGAAACACTAACACAGAGATAAGAATTTCATTCTTTTAAACACTGATTGGGCTTGTATCACGGGCCATGATCATTGGCATTTATGAATCATTTTTAAATTGATTGCTCCAATATACTTTGTTATTATTGATTTATTGAAGCTTCTGGTTAATCTCAAGGGAAGAAAGAATGTTTTTTGTTTGCTCATTTCGGAAGTGGATCATAACTCTTTCTAAAAAAATTAAAAATAAGAATTGCCAATGAAAGAAATAATTTATATAGATGATAACTACCGTTAAAGTATTCTTAGGAATCCATTTTGGCATTCAAACAATAGCTTTCCTTCTGTTAAAGTAAGTTTTGAAGTTATCCTATCTATATACCAAAACTCCATTGCATATTTTGCATGCGTTAAATATCCATTCAACTTAGAAATTTCATGGTTACATATTCGCACAATGTATTCTGGGTCAAGCTACCAATCATTCTGCTGAATTAGGTGTTTAAAACCTCCGAAATTGTGGAGGTCTCCGAAAAAATTTTGTTCCTATCCGAATAGCCCCACTTGTGTACCCAAAACATATATTCTAAGTATATTTATGTTTATATATTTTTTTAAGCTTTAGCTTTAAAACTAATAATCAAACATTGCTACAAATTACTAGATAATATGAAAATTTACAATCCTTTCCGTTTTATACATTGTTTTTTAATATAATATCCTTGTAAGAGGTGATTTTTTGTTCTTTAATAAGTCTTACTTTATGAATTGCATATAATAAACAACAATAGTATAAAGTATGCATCATAGTTTTCGAATAAGGTAAAGTGCCTGGGCATATTGTCAATATTTAAAAAAAAAATTATTTGTTCTGAAAGGAAGCGATCGATTAAGTTTAATTAATTAACCATTTTCTATAAAAATATTTATTCACCATAGGCAGAACAGCTATAGTGTATTAATATTGTGATCGAATAAAGCAAGAATAAGAGATACGATTTTATAGCCATTCAATATTAAAGTACAAAAATATTTCTTTTCATCTATCTTTCAAAAGCTTCGGATTCCAGAATCAAACCCACATTTTTGCTTATATGGTTCTATCGAGTTGCATTTATGAGGATATGTATTATAGGACTTCCATTTAAAATACGAAATCAATAGATATGTCAGGTAAACCCAGAATACATATTATGACTAAATGTCAATAGCCTTTTTATTTGTATAAACTCTACTACGTTGTATTTATACTAGTCAATATCATCCAATCCATATGACGTCTCCAAAGAGATCATCCATACAGGGAAGTGATCTCAGAATGCAGCTCAAGGCATTGTCTTTCTCTTTTAGAAAACGACTAATTTTTCAGTTTGTTTTATAACAAACAAAAAAGTCTTTATAGTATGTTCATTTTAAAACCATAATTCCACGTTCAATATCATTCCTCTTGTAACACTTGGAAGAGAAGAGTCCCTACCTGTTTCACCATGTCTCATCTGTGACTAATGGCCGCTGACCATTTTATGACTGAGGTTAAATCCTTCTCTTTCTTTCTTACATTCCACAAGCAATTTCACCTTCCTCCCTTTTAAAAAATCCCTTCTTTCGTCTATCCATACATTCTCTTAGTGAACCCTCATCCTTTTTTTGGGGGGGGGGGAGGGAGAAGGATTTCTGCCTCTTGTTAGCACCCCATTTTAGTCAGTCAGTCAGTCATCCATCCTTCCATTAAAGGAGAGCAAGAAAAGTAGAGAGAGGGGGGGGGGGGGGGGAGAGAAAACAAACAGCACGATCCCTCCTATAAATAAATCCTTGCTCCTTCTTCACGTAATTGAATTACGACTCCTAATATCCATTTACTCTCATAAGTAGATGGAACGCTTCCACTAACAGCAGCAGTATTTTCCTTTTTAGCGTGATGGAGCATTACAATCATAAATATATATATATATGTATTATGTGATTTAACATGAAACATAGATTTATTATGATAGGATGAGGGCCCATCTATGACGTCACATAGGCTGACCCATAGAGATATAAACATAAAGAGAGCTTATTCCCTCCTATTAGCAGAGAAACATCGTTCAGCTGTATTCTGGGCACAAAGATGCATTTTTTCTTCCTCCAATAGCAGAGAAACATCGTTCAGCTGTATTCTTGACACAATGACGTATTTCTCTAAAGAATCCATAAGCTCTCTATATCTTTATATCTCTATGGGTTGACCATGATACGTTATGCGTGGCCAACTAGGTGTCCTAACTATAATTATTGTTTATGGTGTTTGACTAGGAATTAATAGAGCAACTCAAATACTTGCCTTGGAGAGCACAATATCAATGGAACTCACAAAATTCGTTTGGGATTCGACTCCCTCATGACGTCATATGCCCACATCTTAAATGTAAATATATATTTTGTGATTTAACATGTAATGTTTATTAATAGTGATAGGTTCTAGAGGATCCCACACATGACGTCATATGGCACTGCTGCATTTTAAATATAATATATGTTAAAAGATTTAACATGTATGTGCAACAATAATGATGGATTCGGGAGGAAGAGAGTCCCACACATGACGTCACACATGCTGACCATGCCACTGCTGCATCCTTTCTTACTAATGTACTTGATGTATTATTATTATTATTACTATTTGGTCGTTCTTTTTCTCCTTGTATGTTGTATATCATCATCATCATGAGCTCTCTTCCCCCTATGATGTCTTTAATTAAATGAATTAATTTCTATAATGGAGATAGAGCAGATGGTACTAAATCTGTCTGGAGCTTCTCTGAGTTATAATGGTGAGTAATAACAATAATGGCTACATATTTTGATGTTTGAAATTGATTTAAATCCTTGGGACTCTAAAAGTTAATTTATTCACTAGACTCCTAATATTATTAATAATAAAAGTAAAAAGAAGGGGGGGGGGGAGAAATATTGAACAGTTGGAGGAGGACGATTGCCAATCATTGTTACAATACACATTCATAGGATATATGAAGAAAAAAAAGTGCTGGCAAAGGATAAAAAAACGTATTTACAGGAATCTTCTTAATAGAAAAAACCATGGTGTGTCCATTCTATTTGAATGTTTCTGATTTATGAACCATAAAATTAGTTCTGAGCATAATTAATACATATCAGAGAACTTCCTTCTTACAGGGTTTAAAAACTCTGGTCACAGTTGGAAGTGCAGGAACATTGGCAGCATCTGGTTGACATCATCTGTTAAGTTTTCTTTAGTTTTTTTATTCTGTTTAATGGTGGTTTATGTTCGTGTGTGTGTGTGTTCACGATTATGAAAATATATATAAATACGATTCTAGAACGAACCTATTTGTGTTTAAAACAACCCTTTTCCTTATATTAATCCAAAGAAATTATTATTATTATTGTTGTTTTTGTTAATTACAGCTGAAAACAGAAGGAAATAGTTTTTATTGTAAACATATTAATTTGTAAACTTTTTTAAAAGTTGTTAAATGAACTACAAATATTTTTATGTCTTTGAATGTCTCGATCTCTATATTTGCGCAGAGAGAAAACGGTTGAAAATGTGGAAATGTCGAGTGCAAGTGTCTACTAATGAATAATAGTTTTTCATGTGTAATATCCTACAAGTTTAATTAATAGCCTTTGAAAGTATTAGTCCCACAATTGGACATTACTCTAAGACAGGGATGCCAGGGTGAAATCGGTCAGGGGGCCGGACTGTTTTCAAGTGGGACCGTCGGGGGGCCAAATTACGGTATATTTTTGGCCTTGCAACATTAAAACTAAACAAAAATGGATTTAAATTTGTTGATATTGTATCATAATATTATTATTATAAAAACACTTCTCAACCACTAACGTAACGGGCCAAATGAGATGTCCATTCGGGCCGGTTCCGGCCCGCGGGCCGCCACATGGCACCACTGCTCTAAGATCTTCTATGTGCGAGGCCGGGCTTTTTTAAGGATTCAATTGGATTGACATCAAATAAAGCTGCTTTGTTTCTGACTTAAAGCACTTTTGACTCATAGTTGGATTCCATCTGCCTTATATAAATGTAGAAAATATCTTATTAAAACATATTTTAGTTATAAAGGGGAAATAATAGAAAAAGGATTTATTACAAATAACAGGTAATTGCTATTTGTATTAAGAATTTTAAATAAATGCAATTAAAAAGGGATATCCGTAGTTACTTAGTTAATCATTAAATTCTCTTCAACTAAATATATTATTATTTAAATCGTATTTTTCGTCTAAGAATCCATATATTTAGATTAGACTAATTTAAAGATGATGGAAAGCCATAAAAAGTACTCATTTTTCATAGTTATTCTTTTCATGAGTGGATAATATTGAATCTATGTAAATACTATCCTTATTTTCCGCTTTGACATGCAAAGGACTTTCTAATTGAGCATTTAAACATTTGGGGACGTAGATCTTTCAATATGTATCTAAAATTATAGCATAATTATAAGATATTTTGTATTCTATTATTTCCAAATATCAATATTTACTGGCGATTTATGTTTATCATTAAAATATGTTTGGTAGCCTTATTTCATGCTCTTTATTTAGGCCTCGGCGTCCGTTCCTCAGGCCATGGTTCTTCCTCTCAGACGACCCTTCATCACGCCCACCATTCCCATCACTCCGAGGCCGAGGGCAAGAAGAAACACACGCGGCCGACCTTCTCGGGACAACAGATATTCGCTCTGGAAAAAACGTTCGAACAAACCAAGTATTTGGCTGGCCCTGAGCGGGCCAAGCTTGCCTTTGCCCTAGAATGACAGAGAGTCAAGTCAAGGTGAGAAGCAAAAAACCAAATACATAATTAAATAGTTCTTTATTATTCCAACTAATAAAATTTATAAACAAAGAATTTTTTAGTAGTATTATCTTCATATAAAAATATTCATATGAATATAAGAAAAATTGAAGTTACATGAAAAATATAATGATAGTTGTAATATCCTCAAACTTCATTTATAGTTAAGGTGTATAAACAGAGAAAATTATAAAGATATAGAGAGCTTATTCCTTCAATAGCAGAGAAACATCGTTCAGCTGTCGCCTAGGCCCAAACTAAACAAAGTAATTTGACCTACGTCATCGTAAGTTGATCATTGAGATGGAAATATTTGTTATATTGGGCAAGATGACGTATTTTTCTGAAAAATCCAATAAGCTCTTATGTCTTTATATCTCTATGGGTATAAACATAGATATCTAAATATATGTATATGTGTTGAGAAATGCAGAATACATGGCCACGAAGGAAACATCAAACCATTGAGGGGGGGGGGGCATTCACAAATTATTATTTCAAAAAATCAAAAATATATCCTAATTATGAGCCATTTTATTTCTTTGGGGTATTTAAATAATCTAGATATCTCTGCTTTGATTCTCTTCGCATTAAAAACACCACCTTCAACAACGTCCTACCTAAATAATTTTAGAAGTTGTGTAACGTGATATATATGTTAGGGTACATTTAGACGCATTACCTGAGATGACACGCCATAGGAGCCACTGATGACTGGTTTGAATCTCAAGTATGATATAACTTGCACTCCTCGGTGCCCAATATTTCATGGAACGTAGATTTAACACTCCAAATTGCCATTCTTGAAACAATATGCAGAATCCGATGGTCCACTGGCAAATGGTGTAACCTTGTAATATGCCACCCTCAAAGTAACTATAATTTTGGCCTTCAAAACTCGATAACACGTAATCCCTGGTGTCGTAGTAGATTTACATTAACATATTTCAAGCCAGTCCTTATATAATAGAGCATCAAACGCAACGCCATTTCATTACTTCTTAATAAATTCATTTCATTTCAAAACATTAAAATCATTCTAGGAATAAAATATCCCCTCCAAAAATACAAATAATAAATGATGAATCTCTTCCTTCTGTGACGTCATAGCAGCAGCAGTAACAGATACCTTCCATGTAATTCCTACACTCTATGTAATCCTTGAGCATTTAGCATTCTTCAAAAGAAGAAGAATATGATGATAGTATTCAATTAGGAAAAGGTTCGTCCATTAGCCTTCTTCTGCTTCTATCTTCTCTTTATTGTTGTTGTTATAAATAATGGATCCCTGGAGAATATTTTAGCGCCTTCATTGAAAGGAGGGGGAATAAAGGTAGGGAAGAAAAAAAAAAAGACGAAGAGGGGGGCTCTTAAAGATATACATATGTATTTATTCTTTGTATTACTGCTACGACTACTACTACTACTATTGAAGTCATCTCTTTCTCTCTCTCCTTTATCCCTTGGACCACGAGGAATCTAAATAATCTATTAAAGTATGGAGGGATGATCAGCCTCCTTTTGTCTCCCTTCATACACACATATATATTGTATATATATATATATTTATATCTAAGGGTATTAATAACAAAGGATAATCTCCCCCTCTCTCTCTCCTGTGTATGTATCCTATCCCAACGCCCAATTCGTTTCTTGACTTTTTCCCTCTTCTTTCATACAGCTGTTAGCCAACTGTGTGTGTGTGTGAACAATTAATCCCTCCTAATAGAGAACGGATCCTTCTTTCAACCATCAGGCTCAATCTAATGGGTTTAAGCCCCCCCTTACGGATGGCTTCTTTGATTTATGCTATGTTTAATTACTCCTTCAGCATATTGCAATGTTCTGGATAGCTCATTTTAAAGTAATATGAATCATTTGAGTATGTAAAATTAAGTGTTCAGAAGAAATGGTTAAAAAAGGCTTCCAGGAAGAAATGGGCAAATTTAGAAAAAGAAAATGATTACTCATGGGGAAAAATGGCCCAAATGTATGGGTAGGCGCAAGATTTTGAGGAAAATACAACTATGTATTTACGAATACTATTTTCATACAAATAAAACACATCAATGCAAAAATAATTCTATTTAGTTATTATAAAGGAATGGTTTCTTTGATTTGTTGTTATGAGACGGGGCTAAGCTTTACTTCGACCATTTTGTCATCATTTCCATTTGTATCTTGGGTTATTTCTTCCGGAGCCATTTTTTGCTTGGACCATATCTTCCTAAGCCATATTTCCTGGGCTTCCTAATATCTTACAATAATTCCATGAGTTTAATTGAGTAAGTAATAACATTTGGACATCACAATTGACAAATGTTTCTACGAATCCTTTGGGATTTGTAATTATAAATGTGTGCACAATGTTTTTAAGGAATTATGCGTTCAGTGATGGAACTTTTCAATGACTTATTTTGATCATGAAGATATCATAATGTCTCGTGGATCCTTTCAATCCTCTGATTAATTTTTTATGTTTGAAATTGTGTTAGGAGGCTGTTTATAAGTCTATAGATATATATTTTTCTACATAACAAAGTGTTGATATGATAGGTAACTGTTTATTTGATGTATTATTGTCGTGATTGATGGTTAAGATTTATAATTTCATTTACTATCCAATTATTTTACTTCTTTGGTATATATTAATATACATATATTTAACATATACTTCTGCAATATCGAAAGACCTTTGAACACAAAATTACAAAAATAATATAATTTAAAAGAAACATATGAATGACTAATTATGGTAAAAAGTATTTTATGTAAATTTGTCTCCTCTTCATGTTACTCACCAGCTGCAAAAGTCATTTGTTCTTTTTGTCAGAAACATCATGTCATTACAAGGAAAGATAAATCTCAGGATTGATCCGTTAGATATTGGGGCAGCAATATTTAAGGCTGAATCATCATTTTCCTTTATCAAATCATGTTGTATCTGGGTAGAAATGGTTCACAAAAATAAAAATGTCCATTAGAAAGATGTTTCCAGGGAGACTTTTGTTACAATCAATTTTATTGGCACCCTTAATATCCAATGAGGTCTTCCAAATTTATTTTATTTATGTCAAACACTGAAAAACAATTATTTAGGAAGCATGTTATCTGTGGTATTTAAGAAATTCATTTCATTGATAATAAATAACTGAATCTATGAATAACCACATAATCTCCAACAATGCATCTATGATTTATAGCCAGGTAGTGGACTCCATACAATTTCGGAGTGAGTCAGAATCTTGAGTCCGACGTAAGAAGATTCATACACGAGTTCAAATCCGAGTCCACAATCCAAGTTTACAGTAATACAGTAATGATACAGTTATTTGCTATGACACATGGAGAAGAATTATAATTAAGGAAGGTATATAAGGGATTATTTTGGCTACGCAATTAATGACTACTGGATATTTCTGTTAGGAGGCCCGACTTTACTAGAAAGAACAACGGACATTCATGACTCATTGAGCTGTAGTTAACTTTTCCTCTTCTTTGTTTTCAGGTCTGGTTTCAAATCGACGCACCAAATGGCGAAAACGTCATGCAGCGGATATGGCAAACGCCAAGCGACGCCACGAAAAGTCCCGCGAGGAGGACGACGAGGAAGAAAGCGAAGAAGATGAAGAGGATGTCAGTCTCCAGGACTTTGCATCCTCTTTATGAGGCCAAGAGTCATGCCTCCCTTCAAAAGAAAAATATTAATATTCCTGCTTTCTTATGTTGTTGAATTAAAAGATACACAAAAATAATCATCAGTAAATAAATTAATTGTACGATTTAAATCCTCGTTTACTTAATTAAATTGTACACAAAAATGTAACTCACCCAATGTATGATGTGAACCGTCGTCAATTTGTCAATTTATATTTACATTCATCAATTTTAATTTAGTCTTCTTGATATATTATTATTATTATAATCATTATTATTTCTAAAAAACAATAAAAAATATAATCTTGATATTGTGATCACCTCAAAAAAGGCCTTTATTTCATTTTGCAATACAGATGCCTCTTAACGATTTAAGAGCGTATATTTTAGTTCTATATAATTATTAATTTGAATTTTTTAACAGAGATCCTTTTTTCGAACGTGATGGTGGGAAGACAAAAGGAGTGAATAATAAAAACGGTTGTTATGAATTGAAGCATATCTTCACTTGTGGCTGTTGAGGTGAGAGCATCAATTCAGGGATATGAATATTAAGAACAAAAACTTTCTCTCTCGTAATGGATCTCAATTCATATACAATTTACGAATCCTTGGAGCGAAGCGCAATATGTATTGATATTTAATAAATGAATTAATTCCTCACGCGCAGGGATTGTTTATCCAACGTTATCATGACTGACGATAAATGGCTCATGAGAAGTATTGTTTGTCTATGACTTTGCGAGAATATTGTTATCATTACTGATCCAGTATGAAGTTATCTTTGTTTTTCTTTTCATGTATTACAGCCATATTATGGGAGAACTAATGGAGTTGTAAATTAGGCAAACGTATGATCGTTTTACAATACATGTATGTACACAATGGTATAATTTACCTGTAGAAAGTAATTACTCAGGAAGCAGGGTTTTGGATTGAACGAAAAAAAACGAACGCTGTTCGCGAACGCACGTTCAAAATCGAACGCTTGAATGGATTATAAATGAAAGGACGAACGTAATTTTATCTTTGTTGACGTTTGCCCATTTAATTTATATTATGTATTCTTCATATTTTATATTGAAATGATCAGTTATTTTAAACTTTTTATGTAAAATTAAATTAAGTTTAGTGAAATTTGAAGAAAAAGGACTTGCTAAAAATGTTGCAGAATACCAATCGAGTCCTTGAGACCTGGCTTATCTTAATGGATATGATGATTTGAATTTTTTTAATTGGAAACTGCATACGATATCTTGCTGATTTTTTTGGCATTGAATTCAAATTAGGCCTAATCATTGGCGCAACGTTTACTGTTACTGAGGTACTTGCAAATATAAAAAATATAAAGCAATTGCTAAGGAATAACCTCATCTTTAAACATATAATAAAAGCTTGTCTAATATGTGGCTCAAATTTGCTTCATAAATGTATTTTTATGCAATAAATTTGATTTTAGTAATTAAGATGAACATAAAAAGCTAAATTTCTTCTAAAATACAAAATAACACTAAAGTTATGAGGGAAATGCTATTTTTTAGATGTTCATGCCTATTATTTCATCTTCAAGAGTTATAAAAAAATTAAATTAATACAATGGGAATCTTCATAATAAAGTATTTAAGTATTTACAAAATAATCGGTATCATATTTTTTAGTTTTTAATTAATATAGGAAAAATTGTTGTATATTGGACCCGTCCATTTTTACAAATATCTCAGTAACAGTTTATATTGTGTCAAAGATAAGGTCTGAATTGGATTCAGCATATAAATATATATATATATATATATATATATATATATATAGAGAGAGAGAGAGAGAGAGAGATTCGTATTTAATTAATTGTATTTTTATATAAATCATTGATTTCATACTCTGAAATTAGTTCAATTACTTCGATGATTGCATAACAAGTTACAAATTTTCAGCTTTTAAACTTCAATAGCTTCTTGCTATGAACGATAGAATCTCGACGTCAGATCTCACACATCCGGTGATATTTCTAGGTTGTTTGTTTTTGCCTATATGGTTCGACAGAATTTCATCCGACTGGATAAAAATAAGTATTATAGCGTATATAGTATAGTCTATCGAACCTTATCAATGAGGTAGACCAAAAATGACCCTCTCGCTCGGGATTCAAACCTGCACCCCCAACATTGAGAGTTGAAGGCGCCTTTACGCGCATGGCTAACGCACTAGCGTTAAATACTAATTTTGCCTCAATAGCCAGTTATACACTCTGAGAGTTGAAAGAGCCCTGTAATACAGAAGTAAAGGACTTTAAATTGAAAATATGGTCCAATTAAATTATTGGTACTTTTTCAACAAACAAACGGGAAAACAAAAAGTTGAACGGACCAACAACTGAACGGATTTTTTTTCTAATCGAAAAGGCGAACGGACGGACACTAAGGAAGCGAACGCCAACAAGCCTGTCAGGAAGTAATGAAAGTAAATGTCAGGTGAAGTTTCGAAAATTATGCCAGTGTGAATATTTAACAGCAAGATTTGAGTGTCATTTAATCAGACTGAATTTCCATTTTCAGATGCTCGTAGGTCACTTTGTGATTTAATAAATAAAATAGAAAAAAATTCATTCATGTGCTTCAAGATAATAAGATAGAATAATTTTCATTGTCATTGCATCTGTTTCTGGGATTGTGCGTGAAAAGTCAGAGAGTTTATATGCCCCATTTTAGAAAGATAGAAAACATATGAAGTTTAAAATCTAGGAATATTGAGTAGATACATAACTATGTATTTTGTATGATGCAAAGAAATTTGAACGATATCTTGTAAAAATAATATGCTTATTAGTTTTCACTAATACATTTCAAATAATATATTTTATGGACTACGCTGACATCTCGTAGAATTATTTTAGTTTTGTGTATCCTATAAACTTTTCTAATAATTAAATAAACTCATTATATATTCATAATTAGAGGGTGATAAAACTTTTCTCTGTATTTTTATAATATGTGTGTACATGGATAATAAAAGTTTTAGCATCTTTATCATATATAATAATAATAAATAGCGCGACCCTAAATATACGTACATAAAATATGTATATAAACTATAACAATTGAAGAGGGTCTAAAAAATTAAATGAATTAATTTGATCTTTAATTATTGTATATATACATATTATATTTATATACAGGAACGAAGTGGGAAGAATTTATCTACTGGGAATTATGCCTTCACCGGCCTTATACAGGCCCCAATATGCCATGGAGAGGCTGTCAACGGCCGCTTATATTTCTTGAGGCCAGCGGCCCACCGGAAATAGTCCGGTACTCCGGTGGCCACTCCGCCCCTGTATATATATATATATAAATTAAGAGTTATTTTTTTTTCTTGCAAGGTTCGAATGATTTGACCCTCATTATTAATAGTCACTATAGCTTTATTATCAAGCAATCTAGGATATTTGAAAAGATGAAGATCAATATGATCTTCCCCTGTCCGGAGTCGAACCTGTATCCTCAACATAAAAGTTCAACATGCTTCTATTGGGCTCTTGTGTTCTTCTTGTTCATATGCCATTTATAAATTTTATTTTTGGGACTGCATTTGACTCAACTATATAAAATTGTAAGGGATTGTAATAAGAAAAATGAAGTAAAATATTCCAAAAATTGAACTCAAACGATATATAGATTTGTATTAAGTTTGAAGGGGTTCACACCAAACTCAAACGAGAACTCGAGCTTCCGGGTGTTTCCTATGACGATCAATTTACAGTGACTCCTCATCTCCAAGACCGCGACAAAATAGCTAAACAGAGAGCTGCTCTGATTTAAGGCCAGCTTCTGAGGTGGAAGTACCTTTCTTGACTGGCAAAAGGACTATTTATAAGCAAAGTGGATTACACCGCCCATCTAACCTTTTCTCCGACACTAAGGGAGGAAAACCCTATCGGTTCATCCCAGAAAATGATCCAAGTGTCGCTAAACAACGTGGCAAGAGCGATTACATTAAGAGAGGGGAAACACATTGCGGCTTTAAGATTCCTAAAGGACGCCAATCTCACTTTCTTCAACCAAACTGTTGTAAAGGCCATCCTCATTGAATCGTACAAAGCATTTCAGACATGATGGATCTGCAGGCGATAGGAATCTGACTGGGATATCCGCATTCAGGAGTAGGAGGGATCCCAACCAGAAATCCCGAAGATAACTCCCAATAGAGCTACCAGTCACGTTTCTCGACCAATGACAGAACTAACACTTTATTGGCAGAAGCTAGAGCTCGGATCTCCCCAGAAATGAGATCTGCCCAAAGTCAGAGGGAAGCAAGGGAAGTTGCTGGAAGATTGATCACAACAGCTCCAATATAGTCCTTGTTTTTTGTTTCTGTTTTATTTTTACTCTTACAGCTTTTATATAATTTTAAGTATTTTATAATATTTTAACTTCTGTATTTAAATATTTTAGACCATCTAATATATCCCAGCTGAACAGTTACATTTGTAATACTTTTAAATACACTAGATCACACATTAATTTAATATATTATTTATGCGCTAGATTCTTTTATTAAAATAACATAGACTAAACAAATACTATTTTCAGCAAATAAACCTTCTTATGATAACACAAGGAAGTAATTATGAGGGTAAATATTGATAGCTTCCAGGACAAGGAAGAAATATATATATGACTTTGATAGATACTGACTCAATGTTAGGAAAGCTGTCATGGGTAATTAGGCACTAATAACTGTTAGTTAGCATTCTAGGAGGACAAATTCATAATTGCGATACAAAAATTAAGACATTTAAACTTAAGATCTTATAAGCATAAGACATGACACAGAAAAATATATGTATATAGACGGACAATCAATATTTGATTCATTCTAATCAGAAAATTATAAGGGGTTTTGAAATGAAATCAAAGTAAATATTGAAAATACTGCGCATTAGTTAAAAGTATTTTTTGTTTGGTTTTTCGTACTAAGTTACAGATTGACGGTCGTTTTTGGCTTTAAATTTAGTGTCAATAATCTATAGATAAATGTAAGTCTTCACGAATGTCGTTTATAACTTGCTTACTAAAACAAGGTATGAAGACGACGCCAATTAAAGAGAAACTTTCCTCGAAATATATATCCTATATTAAGATTGTTTTGAAAATATAAATATATCTTTATTTCTTTGCCAACATTAGATTTCCATTATGAAAAATACTAATTTATGCATGAAATATCTTATTAATATCAAACTGCTCAATATTATTAATTAAATATACTCATAATATATATTTTTTGTTAAAAAAGTTTATATTTCTTCTTGTACATTTTGTATATTTTTTATATGTCAATAAAAAATGGTTCTGTTACATACAATTTGTAAATACATTTATACAAATGTTTTCTTTGCTTGATCCTAACAGCATCATCCTTTTATATTGATGTATAAATTATAAAGTGCATCATATGAAATAGCCTTGTGATTATATCCAAATTTATCAACTAGATCAGAAGGACACTTAAATAAAGACAAGGAAAATAAACAGTTCAATCTTGCTCAATCGCATCTTTTGTTGAGTGTTAAAGTATCCTTCATAGGTCCTTTTTGTGCGTAGATTTGTCCAAATAGGCCAAATCAGGTCATAGATATCGGGCAAACTTTTGATTAATGGATTAATATTGATGGGTCTCTATAAGGCTGTCGGTCAAAATATTTATCTGTGATTGAAGAAAATTAGCTCTCTCTTCCCAATATATATATATACCTATATATATATATATATATATATATATATATATATATTATATATATAACTTGTTGTCGTTCGCAAACGATGAACGACAAAAAAAATGCATGAACGACAAGTAAAATTCCTTATTGTTTGTCGTTCGTTTTTGGCACCAAAAAAAAAAGACAAGATTTTTCATGGGAAAAAAATTTTCAGATTCGACAAACGAACGCTGAACGACGAACGATAACTTTTGGTGAACGACAAACGAACGACAATTTTTCGCGAACGTCAACAAGATAAACGGTAGATAAATTCTTCCCACTCCGTTCCTGTATATATATATATATATATATTTATATATATTTAATATATATATATATATATATAATATATATACAGGAACGGAGTGGGAGAATTTATCTACCAGGAAAGTTATATTTATCATTGAGAGGCTGTAAAATGGTGTTTATGTTTCTTGAGGCCAGCGGCCCACTGGGAATAGTCCCGGTACTACCGATGGCCACTACGCCCTGTATAGATATATATATATATATATATATATATATATATATTATATATAAATATATGGTTTTTAGCTATGCTATTTTTGGTCAATTAGAGTATTCATGCTGTCATCGACATAATTTTGACCTCCTTCATGCGATTTTATATACTATACATTTGCTTTCAACTCCCCCCCAAAAAACATCTTCATTCCTCTACCATTGTGTGTTTTCTCTCTCTCTCAGACAGTGTGCAACAAGCAAGCAAAAGAAAAAAAAGAAAAGCAGTCTTGAATGGACTTGAATAACATCTTACTTTTCTGCTCAATGAATGAACTGGACATTGTTACTTCTGAGTATAGTAAGAGCTTTGAATAAAGCGCTGCACATGTGAATGGACGGAATATGAAGCCTTTCACACAAAGGTACTCTTGTATTCATTCAGACCACTTCTTGTTTACTGCCTCCTGACGTCATAATCTGAGTCAATCCTAAGCTGAACGAGGTAAATTAAAACAATGGATAGGTGATTTTTTATTATTAAATTATGATTTATTTCATATGTATATATTTTTAAATGAATAATTTATAATTTTTTAGAGGGTTGGTAAGTTATATATATATATATATATATATATATATATATATATATATATTATATATATATATATATATATATTATATATAGATAACTTGATTAAGATACTTATACCTGTGACGTCATACTCCTATATGATATTTGTGTGTGTTATCGCTATTGATATTACAATTTTTTATAAAAATAAGGGGTTAAATCATTATGGAATATATGTAGATCAGAATACACAGAGTTTATCTTGTAGAAAACCACTTGTATATTTTTTCAAGCTAATTGTGTATATTAGCAATATTTGTACGTTTCTCTACTAAATAACACTCATCCATATACATATTTGTCAAATGGGCAACTGTCCGAGTTCAAATTATAATAGTCAAAAGGTATATAATTTATTTTAGTTCTAAATATTATTTATTTTGTACAATTGTACATCTTTAAAATCCCCTCTTGAAAAGTTACGTGTTGATAGTCCATCCGAAGTTTACAAATGAATGTAGTTAGTATCATCAAAAGCATTGTTTAAGTTAACCAAAGGTTTTATTTTGAGAACGGAAATGCTCGTAAATTAATATATAAATCAGCTTTGCTCTTTATGATACCCACTAATGTACATAATTAGTATGATTATCTGATGACCCAGCTGTATCACATCTATTTTTTTCTTTGTTAACATCATTAAGGATATCACATATAATGTAGTGATACACATATAAATCCCTTTAGAGTAGCCCAACAAACACCTTAGGACGTTGGTTGAAAAATGCCATGTCGTTATGATTGACTGAAGCATGAATAGTGAAAATTATCAATCCCAAATAATGTATTGTTTTGACCCAATCACGGTGTCTAATATGATTACTATAAAAACTTATGTTTAGTTGGATCACCGTAGTGCTACACTGTAAAAGAATACGTGTAATGATAACGTATTTTTATCGTGACAATATATTCATTTTCACGACTATCAAGGAAGTGACCCAAAAGAACTATTTGCCTCATTGGTCCTATGATAATTAACTATTATAAATTAATAGTATACTTTTAGCTACTTTCTACAATTGTCGGAGAACCATATGTCCTTTTATTTACTATACCAATCTTGGTAGATATCTTGGTCACCTTCTCTAGATACTCCTGGCCAGGAACAAAATAGTTTTTTACATGATGCTAGATACCTTCAAGACAGCACGATAAGTCCCTAGTTCCACAATTACCAGGTCACTATATTTTCTTTTACGTACCTTAGCAATCTTGGACAGTCAGAGGCCGATGAATTCACAGCTTTTTAAGCTAGAGGGGTCCTCATTTTGGAGGGGCTCTTTGGTTTGACTGATATCTTTGAAGGCGGTGTAAATACAAGGCAAAAAGTACGGATTAGGTAAGCATATACGCAACATGGCGATAATAGTTTTGCAAAATTACAAACTGAGGGCCGGACAGGTAACAAAAAAAAAATATATTTTCCATTAAATAAGTTGTGACATAAATCACAGTTGTAAGGAGTCGATGGTGTATCAATTTGACCGCGGATTGATCCCTTGTTCAAGACTAGCCTAATCCGTCCCAGGGGGGGGGGGGGGGGGCTCTTGACTTTGTCCATATACATCTCCATCATACACAAAAGAGACTCCAGATCGTGTTTGTTAGACATAATACCAGAAGCATTCTAGTCGGAAGGATCTAGAGAGTCTTACTTGGTTCTGTCTATAATAAAAGCAATTGCTCCCTTCCAACTGTGTCAAAACTAACTTGAAAGGGACTCCAGATATTGTTTGTTAGAAATAATACCAGAAGCATTCTGGTCGGAAGGATCTACTTACTTGTCTATAATAAAACAATTGCTCCCTTCCAACTGTGTCAAAACTAACTTGAGAAGGCACAACTGTCTTTCAATTAGTCGTCGAGTAAAAGTGGAAGCTCTTTGGAATACAATATTATTACCCAGACGGTGGAGGGGTGCGTATAAAGAGAGAGAGGGGGGGAAGATCTCTCTTTGATACATCAATCAATCAAAAGAGCACTAAGGAAGAAGAGAAAAAAACAGAATGGAAGCCTATTTTCAATTGACGTTTTATGAATAATAAAAGTTTATAATATTTTTTCCCTCTTCTTTTTATCATTATTATAAATATATGGCAGGAGGATCAGTACATACACTGAAAGGTTCATTTGCTCTTTGGGGCTCACTCAATGAGAAGGAGAAGAGAAGGAGAAGGAAAAAAAAACAGGGTTTGAGAAATGAATTTCCTGGACATTCAGATTTCCTTTCATGAAGAGAAATAGAGAGGAATAATAATATAATGTGTGTACATCATTTAATTTGAGCTCAAATGAGCAGGCTAAAAAAATCAGGGATACAATGGGCAGGCAATACAATAATAATAACAATAACTAAAACGCTCACTTTATTTGTATAATGTGAGAGAATAATCCACCTGGGAGAGTTCAAGAAGGAGGAGCCTCGCTCAATGTAAGAAAAAAGAACGAAGAAGCCATGGAATAACACCTGCAAAACAAGGAGAAGAAAAGAAAACGAGTAATAATATATAACCACATAACATAATAAAATCCTTCATGGAATCCTTCTTAAACAAATAACACCTATCCTTCAAGAAGAAGAAGAAGAAGTCACTCAGGTTGCCAAGAGAAGCGACATCTATGTAGTAGTAAAAAAAGAGTGATGAATAGAAGGTGGTATCCGTTAGAAACGTCTCAGAATGCTTTATTCTGACTTTATTTGTAAGTACAGGTAGGAATTTCATGGTAACTTGAGTGGCACTGTGCGCAATGGCAGTCAAGTTTCGTTTTGAACGTCCTAAAAGCCAACTGGGATTCGGTAGAAAAAATATATATGTAGCTATGAGAAGTTTTATCCCATCGCTATCGGTTGTCTTGGGCAAGTAGTACCATTTCGGTATCGGTAGATACCTCTTAAGTCTATTCCGTAGATTATAAAAAAAATATCTGCGGAAGGAGCTGAAAATTTATTTCGAGAAATCAAGAATAAGTTATAAATATCCCGATACTTTGATTGACATAAATCACGCTATCGCTAGCGGTGTTCAGTATTTAAAATAATCGGTATGGGTAGAATAGATGTATTGCAGCAGAATGTCAGCTATACATCGTTGATATATAGTGCGTTTGAGTAATATAAGTGTCTAGATATCTTGCATTTTTCGTGAATACTGAGAACTGATCGCAACAAAGGGATTTCTGGAACGGTGTATTTTAATACTTAGAGCTTGTTAAGCCCTAGCTCATAGAAATAAACAATGGCAGTAATTTTGATTCATAAAAAAAATTAGTAATGATGTGGGCAACAAATTCAATGCAATGTTGAGGCTTTAGATAGCTTAGTGACCATATCAATGGTTATGTAGCCGTAAAAAGCGATAATATATACTCAGGAGATGTTTTACGTAATGGCCATATTTGATTTGATTTCTTATATTATTCTTATGTTTTTAGTGTATTTTTCAATAAACACAGTATTTATCTTTGCAGCATATATATATATATATATATATAGGTATATATATTCAGGAGACGATCTCTTGGCTTCAGGAGGGTTTTCATCCGGCTCAAGGTGAACAAAATGACAGCAGTTGTAACCTTACATTTTCATCTACGAGGTTGTAAAGCACAAACGCCGCATAAACGAAAAAGAATATCAAATATATAGTAATCTATATTTTTCATCTATAGGAGATCTATATATGATAAACAGATTACATTTAATAATGTAAATTAATTAAAACAAAAAGAGTTCACAATACCACCCTCCCGGCTCGCTCGAGGTTTTGGAATCTCTACGATGGACAATGCAGAGACGCGACTGCCGTAAATAAGTTTATATAGATAAAGTTATGAAAAACTGCGGCACGGCCTTACCTCGTTGAAACCCCCACCGTCATCGTGGCCAAGTGATCTGCACATTCTCCTTCTCCTTTGCAAGCGATGGTAAGATTGCTAAGGTCGTCAAAGCCATGAGGGTCACCGAAGCCTTGGGTTGTCGACGGGATCCCCGTCTCCGTCCTCAAGAAAGGCATTGAGGTGCTTGCCGGACCAATATCGCACCTTGTAAACCGATCTTGGCGTCCGGAACAGTTCCCACGGCTCCTCAAATTATCGAACGTGTTACCCATTTATAAGGGCAAGGGCAAGTTGCTGCTGATTCCTGCATCATAACAGACCCGTAGCATCCTGCCGGCACTCTCCAAGATACTAGAGACCGTCGTAAAGACCGACTTCGAGATCCATCTGGCCAAGACGGAGGCTCTTCCGAACACCCAGTTCGGATTCAGAAGGGCCGCTCGACCACAACTGCGTTGGCCACTGCCCATGCAAAGGGGGTTGAAAGCCGAGCGAGAGGGAAGGTTGTAGGGGTTCGGCTTTGAACATCTCTGCTGCTTTCGACACAGTTGACCAGCTACAGTTGTTGGAACGCTGAAGAAGCTTGGGATCAAGGGCATGCAACTGGAGTGGTTCAAGTCATACCTCTCTGGCGGATCACAGCGTGTGGTGGACATGGCGACGAGTCCGACTTCCTGAACGTAAGTATGGTGTGAGGCAAGGTTCCATCATAGGTCCGATCCTCTACATGGTCCTGGTTGCGGACGTCACCTCCTGCTTGGCATTGGAGACGAGGAAAATACAGTTACGCGGACAGAGGGCTGTCGGTGATTCCCTTGAGGAAGTTGGGCTTTGTTAGAGACGAAGGCGGATGCCTCTCTAAATATGCAGGGGGGAATGGTCTCGTCCTAACGCCGCCAAAACCCAATTCATGATTGGGGGCAAAGCCAAGAAGAAAGACACTTCAGCCTTCACCATCAGGTTGGGGCGTCGAGTTGCACCCCTCCAATGAGATGAGTTCCTTGGGTCAAGTTCGACTCAGATCACCACCGCACCCCACAATGCCTACGTGGTAAAGGCAGAAAAAACAACGGGCAGCACTCATCTCAAGGTTGGCCGTTCATATTCCGAGAGGAAAATACCTTCGGCAACTGGCCAGGGGGTTATGGTTGGTAAGCTCTCGTATGAGCCGCGGTCGTGACGACACCTAGATTTGATGATAAGAATAAGGAGCCGGATGCCGCACACAGGGCCGTCCAGGTCGCCATCAATGACGTGGCAAGGAGCATCGTCGGTTGCAGGAGACGGGACCACATTCGGATCGAGGATCTCCTTAGGAGTGCAAAAAATTCCCTCCCTCAACGAGATAAACCGTCATGGCTGTGGCAGTAGAGAACTGGAAAGTGCTTCCACTCCAACGATGGGGGATGTGGTGCCAGAAACCCCATTGGCGATCTCGTCTTCCCAACCCCCAAAGAGACCGACGAGGTCTACGACTTCGGTGGCGTGTCCATTAAGGGGCGGCACAGACACATTTGCGTCCCACGCAGTGGTCTGTGTGGAACAATTTTGAGTCCCTGAGGTCGGCCAGGACACTAGCTGCGGCAAGGGACGTAGCCAGGACCATTGGCCGCAGTACCCCAATTTAGGGGGATTTATTTATTGTTGTATTTTAATTTTATACATTGTTTTAATGTTTTATATATATGTGTAACACAGGAAGGATTTGTTTTTTATATTTTATATTATTATAGCTAAAACGGACCCAGCAAATAGCTGATTATTTAAATTAAAAAAAGGATTACACACACCATAAATTAACAATTTTTTTGGATATTTTCCTTTTAAAAACTTAATGTCAAAAACAATAAACGTTATTGTTATGGATCACATTATGATAATACAAATAAAACGATCTTAGGAAGAAATGGCTGGGTAAAATACAGCCTAAGAAAAATGGCCCAAGATAGAAACGAACATGGATGACCCATGGCAAAATTGTCCACAATAAATATTGCCACTGTCTAATAACAACAAAAACAAGAAAATCATTTATCTCTAATTGTAATTTTTTTGCCATTATTTACTCAATGTATATGGGAAATAGTATTCCTACAATCTTAGTTGTATTCAACTCAAAATACTTGTCTACTCATGCATTTGGGCCATTTTTTTCATGAGTGTCATTTTCTTTTCTATCTTGAGTCATTTCTTCCTAGGCTATTATTTCTACGACCTTTTCTTCCTAGGCGTATTTCCTAGTCCATTTCTTCTGGACATCTAACAAAACATTAACGCATCAGATTTTTTTTGAAAGAGAAGATAATATATAATTATTCTTGGTGTTCTTTGTGTCATATGTTCTAACGAAAATGTGAGATATTGGAAACACAGCCTACTACAAAAATCATGATGACCTCAAGCGGCAAAACTAAAAATAACAGGGGTCTATTGTTTGGGATTCATAAATGTAGTGGTCCCAAATCGATGCATCAAAGTTTGATTCAGAACTTTTTGGAAAAA
>CP045896.1:27809244-27871515 GCA_013387185.1 Caligus rogercresseyi | reverse complement strand
ATATTTGTCAAATGGGCAACTGTTCCGAGTTCAAATTATAATAGTCAAAAGGGATATGTAATTTATTTTAGTTCTAAATATTTATTATTTTGTACAATTGTACATCTTTAAATCCCCTCTTGAAAAGTTACGTGTGATTAGTCCATCCGAAGGTTACAAAATGAATGTAGTTAGTCATCAAAAGCATTGTTTAAGTTAACCAAAGGTTTTATTTGAGACGGACATGCTCGTAAATTAATATATAAATCAGCTTTGCTCTTTATGATACCCACTAATGTACATAATTAGTATGATTATCTGATGACCCAGCTGTATAACATCTATTTTTTCTTTGTAACATCATTAAGGATATCACATATAATGTCGTGATACAATATAAATCCCTTTAGAGCTAGCCCAACAACACCTGTAGGACGTTGGTTGAAAAATGCGATGTCGTTATGATGACTGAAGCAGGAATAGTGAAAACTATCAATCCCAATAATGTATTGTTTTGACCCAATCACGGTGTCTAATATGATTACTATAAAATACTTATTTAGTTGGATCACCGTAGTGCTACTACTGTAAAAGAATACGTGTAATGTATAACGTATTTTATCGTGACAAGTATATTCATTTTCACGACTATCAAGGAAGTGATCCAAAAGAAACTATTTGCCTCATTTGGCCTATGATAAAAACTATTATAAATTAATATATACTTTCTAGCTACTTTCTACAATTGTCCGGAACCATTTGTCCTTTTATTTACGTATACCAATCTTGGTAGAAACTTGGTCACCTTCTCTAGATACTCCCTGGGCCAGGAACAAAATAGTCTTGTACATGATGCTAGATACCTTCAAGACAGCACGATAAGTCCCTAGTTCCACAATTACAGGTCACTCTATTTCTTGTTACGTACCTTAGCAATCTTGGTACAGTCAGAGGGCCGATGAATTCACAGGCTTTTTAAGCTGAGGGGTCCTCATTTTGGAGGGGCTCTTTGGTTGACTGATATCTTTGAAGGCGGTGTAATATACAAGCCAAAAAGTACGGATTAGGTAAGCATATACGCAACATGGCGATAATAGTTTTGCAAAATTACAAACTGAGGGCCGGACAGGTAACAAAAATAAATATATTTTCCATTAAATAAGTTGTGACATAAATCACAGTTGTAAGGAGTCGATGGTGTATAAATTTGACCGCGGATTGATCCTTTGTTCAAGACTAGCCTAATCCGTCCCAGGGGGGGGGGGGGGCTTTGACTTTGTCCATATACATCTCCATCATACACAAAAGAGACTCCAGATCGTGTTTGTTAGAAATAATACCAGAAGCATTCTAGTCGGAAGGATCTAGAGAGTCCTTACTTGGTTCTGTCTATAATAAAAGCAATTGCTCCTTCCAACTGTGTCAAAACTAACTTGAAAGGGACTCCAGATATTGTTTGTTAGACATAATACCAGAAGCATTCTGGTCGGAAGGATCTACTTACTTGTCTATAATAAAAAAACATTGCTCCCTTCCAACTGTGTCAAAACTAACTTGAGAAGGCACAACTGTCTTTCAATTAGTCGTCGAGTAAAAGTGGAAGCTCTTTGGAATACATATTATTACCCAGACGGTGGAGGGGTGCGTATAAAGAGAGAGAGAGAGGGGGAAGATCCTCTCTTTGATACATCAATCAATCAAAAGAGCACTAAGGAAAAAGAGGAAAAAAACAGAATGGAAGCCTATTTTTCAATTGACGTTTTATGAATAATAAAAGTTTATAATATTTTTCCCTCTTCTTTTTATCATTATTATAAATAATATGGCAGGAGGATCAGTACATACACTGAAAGGTTCATTTGCTCTTTGGGGCTCACTCAATGAGAAGAGAAGAGAAGGAGAAGAAAAAAAAAACAGGGTTTGAGAAATGAATTTCCTGGACATTCATGATTTCCTTTCATGAAGAGAAATAGAGAGGAATAATAATATCATGTGTACATCATTTAATTTGAGCTCAAATGAGCAGGCTAAAAAAATCAGGGATACAATGGGCAGGGCAATACAATAATAATAACAATAACTAAAACGCTCACTTTATTTGTATAATGTGAGAGAATAATCCACCTGGGAGAGTTCAAGAAGGAGGAGCCTCGCTCAATGTAAAGAAAAAAGAACGAAGAAGCCATGGAATAACACCTGCAAAACAAGGAGAAGAAAAGAAAACGAGTAATAATATATAACACAATAACATAATAAAATCCTTCATGGAATCCTTCTTAAACAAATAACACCTATCCTTCAAGAAGAAGAAGAATAAGTCACTCAGGTTGCCAAGAGAAGCGACATCTATGGTAGTAAAAAAGAGTGATGAATAGAAGGTGGTATCCGTTAGAAACGTCTCAGAATGCTTTATTCTGACTTTATTTAGTAAGTACAGGTAGGAATTTCATGGTAACTGAGTGGCACTGTGCGCAATGGCAGTCAAGTTTCGTTTTGAACGTCCTAAAAGCCAACTGGGATTCGGTAGAAAAATATATATGTAGCTATGAGAAAGTTTTATCCCATCGCTATCGGTTGTCTTGGGCAAGTAGTACCATTTCGGTATCGGTAGATACCTCTTAAGTCTATTCCGTAGATTATAAAAAAATATCTGCGGAAGGAGCTGAAAATTTATTTCGAGAAATCAAGAATAAGTTATAAATATCCCGATACTTTGATTGACATAAATCACGCTATCGCTAGCGGTGTTCAGTATTGAATAATCGTATGGGTAGAATAGATGTATTGTCAGCTATACATCGTTGATATTATAGTGCGTTTGAGTAATATAAGTGTCTAGATATCTTGATTTTTTCGTGAATACTGAGAACTGATCGCAACAAAGGGATTTCTGGAACGGTGTATTTTGATACTTAGAGCTTGTTAAGCCCTAGCTCATAGAAATAAAACATGGCAGTTAATTTTGATTCATAAATAAAAATGTATGGTAATGATGTGGGCAACAAATTCAATGCAATGTGAGGCTTTAGATAGCTTAGTGACCATATCAATGGGTTATGTAGCCGTAAAAAGCGATAATATATACTCAGGAGATGTTTTTTACGTAACTGGCCATATTTGATTTGATTTCTAATATTATTCTTATGTTTTTAGTGTAGTTTCATTAAACACAGTTTTATCTTTGCAGTAACATTATATATATATATATATATATATATATATAATATATATATATATATCAGGAGACGATCTCTTGGCTTTAGGAGGGTTTTCATCCGCTCAAGTGAACAAAATGACAGCAGTTGACCCTTACATTTCATCTACGAGGTTGTAAAGCACAAAACGCCGCATAAACGAAAAATAATATCAAATAATCTATAGTTTTCATCTATAGGAGATCAACATATATAGTGATAAATAGATTACATTTAATAATGTAAATTAATAAAATAAAAAAGAGTTCACAATACCATAAATAACTATTTTTGATTTTTTTTTTTTAAAAACTTATATGTCAAAAAACCATAATACGTTCTGTTATGGCTCAAATTATGAAATACAAATAAAAACGATTTAGGAAGAAATGGCTGGGAAATACGGCCTAAGAAAAAAGGCCAAGATAGAAAAGAACATGGATGACCCATGGAAAAAATTGTCCAAATAATATTTGCACTGTCTAATAACAACAAAACAAGAAATCATTTATTTCTAATTGTAATTTTTTTTTGCCATTATTTACTCAATGTATATGGAAATAGTATTCCTACAATACTTGTTGTATTCCACTAAAGTACTTGCTAACCCTATAGTTGGTCCATTTTTCCTTGAGCGATCAATTTCCTTTTTCTATCTTGAGTAATTTCTTCTTAGACCGTATTTTCTGGACATCAAAATAAAACCTTAACACATCAGAGTTTCATGAAAGAGAAGATAAATCTTTAATTATCCTTGGTGCTCATTTTTGTCATATTTCTTATGAAAATGTGAGAGTTGATGAGGTAGTTGGAAACACAGCTTCCTACAAAATCATTGATGACCTCAAGCCGCTAAACTCTAAGTAACAGGGGTCTATTGTTTGGGCTTCAGCAATGATGGTCCCAAATCAGCATAGAAGCATCAAGTTTGATCAAACCCTTTTTCGAAAAAACGTAGAATAAAGGATTTTTTTTCAACGTAAGTATATACTTTTAAAATAAATAGATGATCGCATATATCATAGAGTAGGATTGAAATCTTGTTCAAAATGGGTTGTATCTCCCGTACCTTTGAGTCAACATATATATATATATGATTCTAGGGCAATCACCCCCCGGACTAGCACCCCCCGACAATCACCCCCTGGACTAGCACCCCCCGTGTCAATCACCCCCCGGGCATTTTACCCCCCGTTAGTAATATTTATTCTTAAAGTCCACTTATGAAGTTAACTATGTTTTCTAGCTATAACACATGTGACGTCACTGGTTAGCACGAAATCACAGTTCTTTAGAATTGGGATTTCTATAAATTAAACGTGCATAATTTTGCAAATTTTGTATCTTAGACCCTATAACTGAGGTATCTATGTAAAAGTAGACAATCATACAGTTTCTAATCTAAAGATCTCTTATTTATCTCATACGGGTCTTCAGCCATTTTCTAAGATTTCATCAAAAGATCTTGAGTTGATAGGTTATAAACTGTATGATTGTCTAGTTGTACGTAGATAACCCAGATATATGTCTAAGACAAGAAATTTGCAAAATTATGCACGTTTATTTATCATATTCCAATTCTAAAGAACTGGGACAGCGAGCTAACCAGTGACGTCACCTTTATTAATAGCAAGAAAAATAGTTAATTTCATAAGTGGACTTTAAGAGACAAGAAATATACTAACGGGGGTAAATGCCCGGGGGTGATTGGCACGGGGGTGCTAGTCCAGGGGTGATTGTCGGGGGGTGCTAGTCCGGGGGGTGACTGTCTGGGGGTTGGTTGTCCTGTACGATATATATAGTTAAATGTACTTCCTTTAATATAAACTATTATTTATACATCTATCTCCATAAATAAAAGAACAATATTTACATTGTTCTTGTGACTTAACAATGAAATAGCAATGAATCAACTCATATTGAACCAAACCATTAAATATACCAATGGACAATTTCTTATTAGATATCATAACTATCATTGTGTATATTTCGTATATTACGAAAAAGGGTGAATTCAGTTTCACCTTATGGCAAAACACAATAATTTATTTTAAATATGATTATACAGAAAAAAAGAAAATCGAGAGGCCTCAAGGATAGGGGATTGCAATCCACTTTGGAAGTTGATTGCAATCAAGCATACTAATAAAAACTTGATATGATTGTGTAATAAAAGTGTTGGCACTTTCATTCTAAAGTTTGTTGTTGGACTTCTCTCATAAACCCAGTTATGGTGAATATTTTTTTATCCTAAAAAAGGATGTCAAAAACATTCTTACCTTTAAAAATATTTTTTTGTAAATGTTTTTGTAAATTTTAAAAAAATTTTATTATTTTTATACTAATTTACAAAAAAGTTAGTGTTAAATGAAGATATATATATATAAAATAAAGGAAAACATTAGTCATAGAAACATATTTGGAGTTGACAGCTTAATTTGAATATTCCTCATAAGCGTGGAGCGTAACGAAAACAGTATAAATCTCATTACAGAGCGTGAAAACAGAAAGAATGTATGGAGTCGAATTTCATTAACTTCTCAAAATGTAATCTCCTTTGATTGAAATGCATTTATCCAACACTAGTTTTTTATTCCAGTTTCTACAAATGCCAAAGTAATAGTGTTAAATACATAAATAGCTATTATAATCTAAAACTAATACAATGCAGAAGAACAACACTACAAATATCATGAAAAGACAATGATAACATTATTTAAAGAATCAAAATAAAAGCATGGTTATAAAATCAAACATTTAAAATATAGATATACATCACAGTTTAAATTAAAGTTACAAAATTATTTAAAATGCTTTAAAACTTTGTTAACAGCTTTGAGGTGGTATGTAGAGATCGTTGGGAAATATGTATATGCGTTTTTTGCCTATACGGTTCGATGCAGTGGCATCCGACAGAATATAAATAATATATTATACCGTGAAAAATTAGTTCTCCGAACCCAGGATCTTATCAATGAGGTAGACATAAAATGAACGTCCCTCTCGAGAGTATTCGAACCTGCGCCCCCAGCATTGAGAGTTGGACACGCCTTAACGCTCACGGCTAATCAATCCCTTATACGTTTATTGCCCATTTGATTCGATAGAATATCATCCGACTGGATATAAATAAGCATTATAGAGTTATAATTAGTCCTTCGAACCTAGGATTTTATCAATAAGATTGACCAAAATCGACATCCCCTCTCGGGATTCGAACCTGCGCCCTGAACAATTAGAGTTGAACACGCCCTAACGCACGGAGCTATCGCACTCTCTTGATAAAAAGGATATATTGCCTCCAAAAAGCGGCTTAAAAGAAAATTTCGTTGTATGTATTATAAAACACACTAAATACATTTATTTAAAATGTACTTAGACAACACAGACAATGGAAATTATAGAGATTACAGTTCAATTGAAATAAATTAAAAATATAATTTATGGACTTATAAATACCTTAGAACCTTAATATACTTTTAGTATTTCGCTCTTCAAATCATTCTGGGATTCCTGAATTAATTTAAGTTATACTTTTTATATGTTCAAATGAAATCCAATGAATTTCATTCGATACGAAAATATGCTTGATGGATTGTTTTCTTATTATAAAATTATTATGGTAAAAAATTTCGTCAAAGGATTACATAGAAGTAATAATCATATTCTAGACAGTTGTGTTTAAGAATAAACATAATTAAACATTATAGAGTAAAATTACAGTCTAGAAATAATAACCCTATATAAAGTGCAAAAATTCATTTCTTCTGTAAAAAGCTACGATCACTCTATAAAAATCTCTTTAAAACATTTAAGTGTTGCGTTGCCCTTGATGGCACATAACGAATTAGGTGTCCAATCCTTTGATTGGTTTTTTGGGATAGTCTTATGACCATTTATTTGTCGTTTTTGGGATATGTAGAGAAGTCTAATGTATAATTTTAATCGAATAAAATAAGTGAGAAAAAAATAATTCTCAGTTATTATCCAAAAAAATTTATTTAATGGATTTTAAATAATATAATTTGTTCTATTTAATTTTTGCTTTATTCATTTACCTGATAATATCTTTGGTTGATTAAGCATATAAAGACGTAATTCTATTATATATATATATATATATATATATATATATATATATATATATAGTATATATATTATATATATTTTGATATATGATAAAGTTTCTTTTGATAAAATATATATTTTTAAATTATAATATATTTTTAAAGCTTTTTGGCTGTTTCAAAGAAAATATATTTTATTCATTGTTTGATAAAATATTAATCATTAAAATTATATATATATATATAACTTTTTTGCCTAGTTAAAGTCCAAAATATTGTGTTAAAAAACAACAACATATAGAATATAAAATACATAAATAATGTATTATTTTTCCTATTTAGGAACTGCTTTACAACTTTAACGCATAAATGTGTATCATTTTCTAAAATAAATATAAAAGAAATTATTTTATTTTAAAAATCAAATCAAAACCAATAGACATAAAATATTCCTTCAAAGTCATCATTAATTCTAACAACTATTCCCATGGCATAACCAATTACTAAGACTCATAACTCAGTGGGCTCAATAGCCCAAAGAGACGTCCTCCGAGTGTATAAATGCCTCATATATATCCCAAAAATCAATCTGTCTCCCTCTCAAATTGGCCGTCTCCGCTGTGTCTGACCCAATACAAAGCCGTTCCGACTCAATGACTTATTTAGGTCCAAATAAGTATTATTATTATTATATTTATTATTGGCATTATTATGGCTGAGGGAGTCAAAATGGAGCAGTTGCCATAATAATAACAATAATGAAGACGAACCAGACTATAACAACAAATACAACAAGAGCGGGAAAAATAGAAGTGATATTAGTTACACGCCTCATAAAGTTTTCATCAGTGAAGGCTTGCTTCCCACGGGAGGGACGAAATTTGTCTTTATTTGTGGCTCTTCAGCTTGAATATGGTTTTATACAATATATAATCATATCTGTTTAATGTGGCCGCTATTGGAAAGAGAACTCTCTACAACTCTAACAGAGGTTTGATTGTATATAATTTTTAAAGGAAGGCTCTTGCCTGCATGCGTGTGATTTAGTTAATTTGAATGTACATACTACAAATGTAATCGTTCAGCTAGGAAATATTAGATGGTCTAAAATATTTAATTACAGAAATTAAAGCATTATTAAATAATAAAATATAATAACTGTAAAAGTAATTAAAAATAAAAACAGAAAACCAGGATTAGATTGGAGCTGTTGTGGCCAGTCTTCCAACAACTTATCTTGCTTCCCTTAGACTCTGGGCAGATCTGAGTTCCGGGGAGATGTTTCCAAACTCTAACTTCCGCCAAATCAATGTCTGTTGTGGCATTGCTCCACAAACCTGGCCAGTAGTTTTATTTATGGTTATCATGGCGATTTCTGGCTTGGGGTTCCTTCTACTCCCGAATGCGGATATCCCTACTGGATTCCTATCGCCAGCAGATCCAACATGTCTGTGGAATGCCTTGGTCGATTCAATGCCGATGCCTTTAATTCCATTTAAAAACACTGACTGCCAACTAGGAAGAAAATACTATTAAACTCACTAATTAAAATGTGTTAAAATGTCCTCTAATAAATCTTAAAATACCAGTGTATCAATTCGAGTATCATTTTTTATAAATGAAAATAATAAATATTATACTTCTTCGGATACTTGATTCGATGGAATTATGAGGATATGATTCGGCTTTATATATGAATCTTTTTCCATGTTTCTCATTCTGAGACATTTGAAGGACTAGTTTGTAGTTGATTCGACACATATGTATGTATTTAACTCAGAGATTTACGGGTTAAAAGAATAGACAATCCAACCCCTTTTTCTCCACCGTGTAATTGAAACACAATCCCCCCCCCCCTCTACTAAAGTTTCCACCCTCTCCTAAAGCCCTTCCCCCACGGGGGAAACATCCAAGAGACAAATTCAAATGAATTGGGCGTGTTCTACAATATTGAAATTGCAAGGAGATTTCTTATCTGTTATGTATATTATAAATATACATTTTGGGTTAATTGAAAGATGGAAATTTACGCTTTTGAGGCTAGCCCCACATTTTATTTACATATATATCTATTCAACGCATTTATAACCATGGGGTGCTATCTCTTATAGCCTTTTTCATCCCTCAAATGGATTTATTTAATGTATGCGTCTATTATAAATATGGACATTAGGAGGGAATCGAACTACTGAGGAGGCCGTGATTAATATAATCAAAGAACAAACCTCGGACCACATAGCTTTCTTCCTGTAAATTTGACGATCCATGGCTGTGTGATAAAATGGGCTTTGAGTGCTCTCTGGATTGATTTGGATATATTTATCTCTTTGTTTTGTACTTTTATTGAGTTGGAAGATAAATTTAGTTATTTGAATTAAATAGTCCTATAATTAGAATTGTTCATGGTAAATTATAATGCTAACTATTAGGTATCAGGGTTTTAGAGAACACAATAATGGTGACTATATTTCGGGAAAATAAATTATCCGGATACAAATCAAACATATCTTTAATTGTAATGGTAATACTATTTTTAGGATCCCTTTTACAGCTGACCGATATATATATATCCAATAAGACAAATCCAACGTCATATTTTAGACCATAAAAGAAGAGTATTGAGATGCAGCCTATTAATGAATATTTAAAAAAATCCTGGAGGAAAATAACTTATGAAAACTGCTTAATGATCTTTGTTCAAGTGAGTTTCAATGAAATTGATTTTCTCGCAATTTTTGAGATATTGCTTTATGTGACATTATATTGCGCATCTCAATAGTTAGCTGATAACCCCCTCTGATCCTTAAGCCTGGTTAATGATGACTAATGATCTATATCCTAATAGAACAGTATTTAACAGCCCAAATTATGACTGTATTCCACTGTATTGCACTATTATTTTTCCTCAGTCAGATTCGTCACTTTCTTAGCCTTTTTTGTCTCCCTATAAGTTTAAATGGATCCGGGAGAAATATTAAACAAAAAATATTCAAACAAATGAATTTCATTGGAAATTATGAGGTTTGAAAGAGATCAATATACACTAGGTGTTGGGGTGTACCGAAGAAAATGAGCCTGGTTCTCACAAGGTAAACAAGATGAGTCCAAAAGTCCAAGGGCATCAGCATTTTTATCACTTATATTTATTGTTGGAGAGGTTGAGGAAGTTTACACTCTCGTCGCTACAAATGGAGACACCTGATTCTTGCTCTGTTGTCTTGATCCGATACAAACTCTGTAAGACAGTCAACGAAAATCATCAGTGACCTTGATAGCCTGTCCTCTTTACCATCAAAAAATTGATAAAAGGCTTCAATAGAAAGATTGAAGCGTCTGAACCAGGCCCGGCGGGATGGACGGGACGATTTTTAATGAATGTGCCAACTGTACCCCCCCCCCCCATAACAACTGTAAAGGCCCCCCAACAACCTCGTGAGGTTGCTGTAGAGTTAACCCACCACATCTTCACCATAAATCTTGGATTTATGAACGTTCTTAATGGCCTCGTCCTCTCACACACTCTCAGAACCAACAGGAGGCAGGGAGTGTTGTGCACTCAGGATCTCTTGAATATGTTCCGGAACCAGGAAATACTTATCTGGGATCTCAAGAAGCTATGGGAGTCACGACGTTACCGCAATCGGAAGGGACTATGTTTTCTCATTTATAAGTGTTTTTAATAAAAACTTTTTGATTGATATAATCCTTATTTTTCATTTTTATGGTAGGTACACCCTCATATTATACATTAGAACCAACATCTTGACCGGGAATAAAGGAATTCAAGATTGAGGAGGAGGAGAAGAGCAACAACACAGCAAAGGAGAGTTCTCTTTAACTTCGTCACGCCCATGACTCGTTTATTCATCATTGTCATTAGCTTGATCCCT
Organism: Caligus rogercresseyi; assembly: GCA_013387185.1. Classification (NCBI taxonomy): domain Eukaryota; kingdom Metazoa; phylum Arthropoda; class Copepoda; order Siphonostomatoida; family Caligidae; genus Caligus; species Caligus rogercresseyi. Next base: position 27,860,385 of record CP045896.1, on the reverse strand, counting down.
TTGGGATAGGTGAAAAAGGGGGTCTTAATGTTCACAAATGTTGATTCTACTCCCTCACTCACACACTCCAATGAATCCATGAGAAACCCCTTTATATGTTTAAACACTTTACACCATAAACCTCCGTAAAAGGGAACAACCCCAAAAATAAAGCTGAAGTTTGATGTTTCTAGAATCAAGTTTGTCCAACAATAAATTATATAATATGGCAACATATATATATATATATATATATATATATATATATATATATATATATATATCACACATATATTGACTTATGATTATCGTCATTTGTTTGTCGAACGACGAACGATAAGGAAAATTCCTTATGACTTTTTTAAAAATGGCGAGAAAAAATTTCCTTTCCAAAAAAAACGTCCACAATTTTTTTTAGAATGACGAACAATTCGATTGAAAAATAACGATGAACGACGAACGGTACTTTTGGTGAACGACAAACGAACGACGAACGACAATTTTTCGCAAAAACGTCAACAAGTATATATATATATATATATATATATATCAGGCTTGTGAGCGTTCAGCTTTTTTTGCGTTCAGCGTTCAAAAAAATTAGCGTTCCGTTCAATGTTTTTGCGTTCAGCGTTCAAATATTTAAAAAAGAATTTCCCAAAAAAGTACTGCGTAGTGATGATTTTTTTTTTAAAGAGTTTCCAAAAAAAGTACTGCGTAGTGATGACGTTTTTTTTAGAAAAGAGTTTCCAAAAAAAGTGATGACGTTTTTCCGAAAAAAGTCCAAGAAATGTTTGGAAAAATGAACGCAAACCTCTTTTTTTGCGTTCAACGTTAAAAAAAAGTAGCGTTCCGTTCATTGAACGTGCGTTCAGCTGAACGCCGTTCAATTTTGCGTTCCGTTCACAAGCCTGATATATATATATATAGAGAGAAAGTGAGCCAGAAGGGTCCGGAACACAGAACGGTTAGAACATTCATGGTTACTATGAAATATAAAACCTAGATAAAAGGCACTACACAACCTTAGATAATTAAAGAAACGAAGTCTCCGCATGGATTTTTAGCTCTTGTTCTCCTCTGCATCAATAAAAAAATATCTGTAAAAACGAGCCGCATTTTACCCGGGATCAGAATTGGGAGATGTCCTATGTAAGGAGTAAATGCCAAAGGGTACTGTAAGTTGTTTTTATGTTGCCTATTTGGTTCGATAGAATTGCAGTATCCGACTGGATATAAATAAGCATACTACTAGCGTGTAAATTAGTGTATTGAAACCTAGGATCTTATCAATGAGGTTGATTAAAATTGGCCTTCTTCTCTCGGGACTTGAATCTGCGTCCTCAACATTGAGAGTTGAACACGTCTTAAACTTACTAACTTACTGGACTCCCTTACCGTAAGTTTGTTCCTTTTAATATTAATGTTTTTTATGTAATGTTGCAGTTTTAATTGTTTTATTTTAGACAACTTTAGTTTTAAATTACAACATATACTGTATGATAAAAAATACTATTATATTACTTTATAGAGAGAAATAATTATACATAACAGCTCAATTGTAGAAAATAGATATGCATTTACTATTAGTAACATTCTCCGAAAACATTTTGAATTTTTTATAATGCCGACTTAATCATTGAATAAACTTCAAGTCCCGTTCCAAGTCATTGGTAAAAAAAATGATGAACTCCAATAGATTCACTGTGTCTCAGCGACAGGAATGTGATCTTCAAGGGAAAAATTGCCAACCGTATTTAACAACTAAATCAAAAATTTGTTAAAAGCTAATATATATATATATGTCGCAGCAGAGATGGAGATCCAGTAGAATCGTTGACTCTCCTGGTAGAGATTCCAATCCTTATCTCTTCTAGGAGAGATGACAACTTAGATATGAAATATTATTTACAATGTTGTACAAATTTTTTTTTCATTTGCGACTTCTATTCTATATTTTGGTAGAAATGATTTCATTTTGTGTTCAAGAAAGCAAATGCGACGCAATGTTTTACTAGCATTGTATATATATCACTGACCTATATAATAACAATTTGATAGTCATCTGAGAAGAAATAAGACTTGATACAAATATTTTGAATAACATCGTCATCTCCATACATAAGTCGTCATTCCTCCTATAAGAGATAACACACATGATCTCTTCTGTTATAGATCACGATCATAGTCACTCCTAGGAGAGGATACGATCGTGATCTCTACTAGTAGAGTCAACGACTCTACTGGATCTTCATCTTTACTGCAACATATATATATATGTGTGTGTGTTTGTGTATATATATATATATATATATATATATATATATATATATAGATATATATATATATATATATAGGAGAGGATACGATCGTGATCTCTACTAGTAGAGTCAACGACTCTACTGGATCTTCATCTTTACTGCAACATATATATATATATATATATATATATATATATATATATATATATATATATATATATATATATATATGTGTGTTGTGTTGTGTGTGTGTTTGTGTATATTATATATGTTTTTTTTTGGGACAATACAAATGTAAGTATATTCCATTTAAATATATGCTTATTTAGATATTTTGACCGTGCTTGTATTTTTTCTTATTTTCTATCCTAAACCTTTTTTCTTATGGACATTTCTACCGGGCACCATAATATATACAAAGCTGTGGAAGTACATAACTTTTTACTTTCACATAATATTCCCCTCACAAATATTAAATATTATAACAGATAAGGGATTTACTCGTCCGAATAAATATCTGATTTAGCCAATAAAATAATTTTTGTTATAATATTTGTATGTATAAGATAAAAAGCGATGTACCTAATATACTTTCCCCTCAATAAATAAAAAGATTTTGCATATATATACACTTTGTATTTGATCACTTTTAATCATCCCAGCCATTCTGCCTTCATTTCCATTTTGTATCCTGCCGTCCTTGTTTGGACACATAACAAGTTATTAGTGAAGGAATACAAAGACACACACACACACACAGAGAGAAACAGACTGGAGGAGTATTTATGAGGGTTCACTCAATGCTCCTATGTGTGGTGGAATGCTTTGCCTACCTCAAAAGGCAACAAAGAACGGCTCATTAAAATATTTCTTTACACTTTTCTTCTCTATGTACATATATATGTTTGTCTTTTTTACTGTCTAAAAGGCTCTTCTATGTATGTACAAAATACATACAAGAGGGGAGTTTAAAGAAGCTCACAATGGCTATAGATAGAAGGTGCCTCCTTCTTCTCTTCTTCTTCTATCTCTCCTGCTCTCCATTACAACTTATTTCTTTCTTGTATACAATCAAATAATAATAATAATAACATTTTGTATATTCCCGCTCCGGCTCTTAAAGGGATCCTTTCTCTTTGTTTTTTCCCTCTCTTTTCTATCCCCCCTTACAATCTAATAGTGTATCATCATTTACATAACCAACATTTATATATGTGTATTGTGTATGTATATATATATTTATACAACGGCGCCTTGTTTTGGTAGTTTTCATAAATGTACATATGTATTATTATTATTCACCATAGTTAAATGAGTATTCTACAGCACTTGCTACTACATATGTAAATAATTATAAATGTCACTTCTCGACCATTTTGTTTTCAAAAAGGAAAATTAATATTTGAGGCGTAGGAGGATACGTATAGCAAGGGATATGTAATGAACAGGCTTGTTGATTTGTCGTTCATTTGTAATCGTTCGTCGTTCGCGAACGATGAACGACAACAAAAAAATCCTATCGTTCGTCATTTGTTTTTGGCGCCAAAACAAAACAAAGACTTTTCTTTTCATAGGAAAAATTTCCTTCTAAAAAACGTCATCACTTCTTTTTCAGGTTGACGAACGACAAACGAACGATGAACGACGAACGATTCTATATAAAAACGAACGAAGAACGACGAACGATTCAATCTTAAAACGAACGATGAACAACGAACGATAACTTTTGGTGAATGACAATTTTCGCGAACATTAACAAGTCTGGTAATGATGTATTATTAAGGATAAATAAGATCTTTTTCTCAAACATGTTAGGCTTGAAGAGAAGAAAAGATAATAATAAATATAATAATAATAAAAGCAGTTGGTACTATGCCATGACTTTTACGCCCTGGGCGAACCCTCCAATGCCGCCCCCCTTCCTCAGTGTTACAAATAACACTGATTACAAGCCGCATCCACATCCCACTACCGCTCGAGCCGTAACAGGACTAGCACCCCCCAGACAATCACCCCCCGACAATCATCCCCTGGACTAGCACCCCCCCGTGCCAATCACCCCCCGGAAATTTACCCCCGTTAGTAATATTACTTATCTCTTAAAGTCCACTTATGAAGTTAACTATGTTTTCCAGCTATTAACAAAGGTGACGTCACTGGTGAACCACTTTCTTGATCTCTTTTTCCGCTGCTTGCAAAGACTAATGGGGACTAAGTTATCTTTAAAAAGCCACAGGAACACGTTTTCGGGTGTGAAGAAATGAATAGAATAAGTTGATAATAAAATTTATATGTCGACTTATTTGAGTAGATGAGTTTTTGATTTTCAAATAGTCACTTTCTCCAATGATCATAGTCTTCGATTTAGGACAAGTGGTTCCTTAGAAAATAGATTAGGACCTATATGAGATAAATAAGATATCTTGAGTTGATAGGTTACAAACTGTATGATTGTCTAGTTGTACATAAATAGCCCAGATATAAGGTCTAACACACGAAATTTGCAAATTTATGCACGTTTAATTTATACAGATTCCAATTCTAAAGAACTGGGACTGTGTACTAACCAGTGACGTCATCTATTTTAATAACTAGAAAACATAGTTCACTTCATAAGTGGACTTTAAGAGATAAGAAATATTACTAACGGGGGGTGATTGGCACGGGGGGTGCTAGTCCAGGGGGTGATTGTCGGGGGGTGCCAGTCCGGGGGGTAATTGTCTGGGGGGTGATTGCCCTAGAATCGCTCGAGCTGCGCTGAGCTCCGGTTGACGTGATGCTCCAGCGACCAGTCCAATAACTTGACTTGGAAATTAGCAGCTAAAGAGTAGAAAACTTGCGATTTTTTTTTGGAGGGGCGCCCTTAAATTGATTGCGCCCTGGCCAGTCACCCACATTCCCCATAGCAAAAACCGGTCCTGCAATAATGCCATCATATTTAATGTATAGAGTTTGGAGTATGGAATGATGATGGGTAGATTAATAGATCCGTAGAGCCAACTGATGAACAACTATGGAACTAGTGCCCATAACTATTTTGCTAGAATTATTAGACACCACTATTGATTGCACAAAGTTGAGCAGAGGCGTTGGATTGAATAGTGAGATAGGATCACTTTATTAATATTGATATTTTTATTATTTCGTACAATTTACCATTTAAAAGCTAATAAATAGTGTCACATTTTAACACTATAATGCTATATATATATATATATATATATATCCAAAACGGATGCAATTCTATCAAACCAAATATTAAAAAAATGCTATACATCAAGGATAAGTAATTGTTTTTAGACAAACGGCCATAAGGGAGCCAAGTTTATTTTTGAGGACCACATCATAAAATACAGGGCTTTGCTGTCAAAGAAGAGAGACGATCTATTGAGATATGAGATATTGACTCGTGGGTCAGTTAGTCAAAGCACAAAGGGCACTCTGTGGTTTTCAAGCCTTATAATGCCCTATTCTGATTTGGTATGTTCAAATGTAAGTTTTTTAAATTGGTTTTCTATGTTAGAAAAGGGAAAATATATTTTTTTCATAATGTATTATTGAATATGAAAAATATATGCATTATTATAATTGCATTCCTTTGTTATGTTGGCCTTAATATGAAATTACTTATGGGTTGATATTATAAAACAGTTGTTTATATAGATGTTAAAAGAATCTTCCGATACCATCTTTAATCAGTCAATTTGTTAATTTACTGATACCCCTTGGATGCATCTATTTATCGACTATCGATATTTGTGGTATTTTTTTTACTTCTTTCTCCGAAAGTAATTGCCTAATCAAAAATAATCAAAGATGGGATTCGGAATATTTTATTACATATCTACCGAATATCGATCGGTGCGGTAGATAAGAAAGAAAGATAAATTTGAGGATGTATCTGCTCTGTGACTTCTTCATATGCATTTAGTATCGAACCATTTATAAAAAGACAATTAAGTACATGATTTGTTATAATTTTTTGGAGACTATTTGAAATTAAATACATGCTATTTTTATATAAATCATATATGAACTCGGATTTTGAAGGAAATGGAAGGCAATAGACAACAAACTATATTTTTAACTGTTTTTTGTTATACGTTGTCCGATATTAAATGCGCTTTCAGCTCGGAGTTGTTTATTTATTTTGCAAAGTTCAATTTCTTCACACCAGGAAACGCTTCCAGTTCTAAATACCTATTTACATTCGGTAGTCGCAGCTCTGAAAATTATATATATTATGTAGGAATACATAGGACGTCAGAATTAAATATCGGTTGAGAGGTTAGATTATTTCCTATTTATTTCATTCATTTATATTGCCATGAACTTAGGTATATGATTGATTATTCCTTGTAGTTTGTAAAGTATTATAATTAATTCGATTAAAGAATGCATGGGAGCCTCAAATAGATAATTGAATAAGTGCCCAGATTAATAATTATTAACCAAATTGCTTAATTACACTCACCCTTGTAATGGCTTACAAAAACATTATTAAAAGTAATTGACGATAAATTAAACTTCAGCAGTTTCGAACAATATCGAAACCACAGAACAGATATAAACAGACAGTATTTTTTTCTCAAGAATCAATCTTAAATATTTTGAATGTATACTAAGATCCAAAAAAAGAGTTAATATTTCAATAAAATTATTTTGATATTTTTCTAACATGGAAGCTTATATAATATGAGTCTATTATTTAAAATTATTACATATACCTATAAAATAGTGAGCAATAAAAAAAATGCGCATACTTGGGCGCCTACGGCGCCCATATGTTCATATTAAATAAGTTTCTTAAAATTTGTATCATGGATTTTGTGGAGATAAAATAGGTTTTCTAAATGTCAAATGAGTTACAATAATTTTCTGTTTTGAACAAACATTCCTCATAAAAAGTTTGACTTTGTACAAAGAATATGTTTTAAGTCACATGAGATACTTTTTGTCTTTTTCTTTTTTCCTCTCTTTACCTTGAAAAGTAGGTAGTAAATTCAGAAAAGGTGATTTTTCTGGTTCATTTATGGTCTCATCACTTTGCAAATAGTTCTATTAGGTCCGCCTTGACTCAAGGATTCCATAGGTACCTTCAAAGTTCAAATCTGACCATAAATATAGGAGGAGATAGCGTGCAGATATACAGACGGACGGACAGAGATTGGTGAATTATTATATAAATATGAAGAGGGGTTGTGACCATAGAATACTAAATAAAACTTGTTTCCTTTGCACGGAAGCAAGGGAATCGTAAAGGCATTTTTTGTGATTGAGTGATCGTATGTATGTAGTCCAGATTTATTGACACTTGGTGACTATTTTTACATGTATTTTGATATAGTATTGAAACCATAGAGATATATAGACCTTGAGAGCTTATTGGGTTCTTCAGAGAAATATGGACCCAATATAAACAAACCTTTTTGTCTCTATGATCAACTTACGATGACGTAGTACAAATTACTTCGTTTACATTGGGCACAGGTGAACGATGTTTCCCTGATATTGAAAGGAATAAGCTTTCTATATCTTTATACCTCTATGATTGAAACCGAAAGAAATTATCTTCTTTTATGTGGGTCAAAATAAAGTTAATTTTATAGCAGCAAAAGTACAGTTTTACTTTTACAGATTTCGATCTGCTAAAGTTGTCCCCCCTCCAAATGATTTTACGAGTTTTATTGATAACTTCATTATAAATTTGACCTACTTGAAAGTTTGTCTACCGAGTTACTATTTATGTCACTAAATGTTTGGTAGAAATATAGTTGTTTTTGGTCAAAAAATGAATAAATTCCAAATTAACAAATTATAAGGGAAGACTCATAACAGTTTTGACGTATCATAATATAAATATATCAATGTAGAAGTGAGTAAAAAAGAAACATGAATAAAATATTAATATCGCCTTATGAAAAACAATTTATTGGTTTCTTTTCTCTTAAATCCCTTTGGGTAATCCTTAAGAAAAAGAATCCCATTCGTGTTTTGAAAGGTTGCGTTGTTGAGATTTGTTATTTTTCCATATTAAAAAGAAATTTCTACGTTTTTTATTGACCAAGAATAGATCCCGTTGTCTTTATCTGGTAGCGTTGATCGTAGAGACCTGGATTCCTTTATTATGGCAGACCTTTGCCCCTGGAGCCCCTGAAAACTATAGGTCTTATTCGCTTCGCTGAAAACCTCCTGGCCCGAGAATGCTCAAGTTGCCATTGAAAACGCCATCCAGCTCAACCACTGCCCTCTTATCTACTCTTCCTTTCTATCTGGGAACGTCGAGACGAAAAAAATGATAAATATCCACAACGCAACCTTGCATAATAATAATGGGATCCCAAAACTTAAGTATTGCCTTCCTTTGTATATTGGAACAACGATTCTTTAAAAAAAAATGAAATTGAGCGGACCACATATAATTTTTTTAACAATATCACCCGCAAAGTCCCATTTCATCAACCCTTTCAGTGAAAATGCTCTATTTCTTTGCAGCCGAGGAAATAAAAAGATGACAACTTTCTGATATTATACACTCTAACAAAAAAATATATAGTTTTTGTTAAGTTGGAGTAAATCCATTTTTTGAATCGTTTGAAAACCCATATGAACATCATTGTGTGTGGCAAACTCTCTTGAGAGCATTAGTCTTTATTTCGCCATTCATCTTGGCTACTCTAATTTTAGGACCTTTCTTGAGTGAGGCTACTTCCTTGGGGGGGGGGGGAGACAAAAGATAAATAGAAAATATTTTTCCTCGTTTTTTACTCATATACGTCAATAGTTGAATGCGAGACCTCACACCTCTGTAAGATATTCACATATTTACCTACCCATAAGAAAAATAACAGCATACTGAGAGTCCCCTTTTGAGTGAAGCGACGACAAGAAATGGTGTCTCATTCAAATATTCATTGAATATTGTAATATATAATGTGAACTAATAAGAAGTACATAAGTTTGTGTAAGAATGCGTAGCCAGGGGTTACACGTAATTATTTAGGAGTATCAAAGGCTACAATTTAGTTACTTAAAAATCTAATCCCACTATCAAAGAATCCTCAGATTTCACCAATCACAACTATTGGCAGGCCCGGCGGGATGGGCAGGCCTAAGGGGTCCAGGCCCGCCCACCCACTGAGTGACGTGGGCCCGATTTTATATGAATGTGCCAACTGTGCCCCCCATCACAACTGTAGCCCCCCCCACCCCAAAAGCCTGGGCTTGCTGCCGGGCCTGACTATTGGGATGTCCAACCATGTGTCACATTGGGCTCTATATGCCATAATTATTATCTATATGTGGTCTTATAAATATTCTTAAAGATATAAAGCGTTCAAAAGAAACACACATCATGCATATATAGCAGCATATAAGTAGTGTTGATATATTTAAAATTATTTACTTTTTGACGACAAATAAATATAATATCAACCAATTTATTTTGCTTTACAACAACATCCAAGGTAAAGACAAAAATAAGTCGAATGTAAGCCTTTGGAATCAAATATTTTTATTGCATAACTTAAATTCTTGGACAGTATTTCTTCTTATAATCTCTTTTTAGGTTCAATCGATTTCAAGTAATAAGAAAACCTTCATATTTTTGTTTTTCAAAAAAAATCATGTAAGTATATTAGCATAAAAAGGCTGTGCTTTTTTAAACGTGATTGGTTGAAATAAAAGGAGAAAGAATTTAAAAAAACAGTCGGTATTATGAATCAGAGTATCACTTACTTTGCTGGCTGTTGAGGAGTAAACATCAATTCAGAAAGAAAGAAGGAATTCATCATATAAAATATTAATTTTATGGTCTTCATAGGTCTCAATTCATTTCATTTGCAAAGCCTTTGAATGGACTCCTGATGTTTATATTAGATAAATAATTGAACTTATCAACCTCAAGATAAAAAAATGGTTATTATCGTTATGTATTTAACATATGCGTGTTATGTATTATTAAATAAAAAACCGCAGTTATTGCATGTATAATAAAATTTGATGAGGTCTGCTGAGATTTGGAATTGAGCCGTGAATTTTGACCCGTCAGCGATTCCACAGGTTGAATTAAAAATTATTTTGTCCCATGACGGAGGAAGACTTATAAGATTTTAAAACTTTCCCGCTATTATGCGTACTTCATTCAATGTTTGCTTGTCAAATATTAGTTTTGAAACCACGGCATATGGTTTTTACAGATCTCTGAAGTGGAAACCGAAACCTTCTTCTGCCAAAAGTGGAATCCGATCTCAGGTCATGAAAAGTAAAAATTCCATTCAACAGAGCGGTTTCTTCTAAACGAGAGGGGTCGCCAAATCTATTAATAAAAGGTTTGACATTTCTGTTTAATATATGTTTTTAATGTTGTCACCAGATAGCGTAGCAAGCTGTGGGTTGAAGCCTCCAGAGCTCAGTCAACCAATCATCAAAAACATAGATCAAGTGAATTTACGACGTTACAATATACACGAAATGAATGCAATTTCTTAGAATGGCATTTTTGACTTAATGCCTCCGGCAATTTTGACATGTGTGTCAATATAATCCACGATCATGATTTGAGTAAACTCAAATATTAAATAATGCTGTCACTAGGTAGTGTTGCAAGCTGTCAGTCTTCAGAGCTCATTCTACAAATCATCAAAAACGTAGCCCAAGGTAATGTAAATTTACTTTTAAAGACTTTGACATCTATAATATGGTTGTTTAAAAGATACACGAATAGAATTTCTTAGGATGGGATTTTTGACTTGATGTATATTGCAATTTAGATATATATATACCAATTTAGAACACGATCATGATTTGTGTAGACTCAAAATTCATTTGGCCGCACTAAATATAATGTTAACTTAACATTATGGCTTTTAACATTCTCTCATTTGAAATATATTAATTCTACTAAACTATGTGTCTATCAAGACTCCCCGTTTAAATCAATGTTTTGTTCAGACTGTAAGTAATAGTATAATACAATAATAACAAAATATCCAATTCTTTTAGTGCTTCTTGCATTTGAACTAACCCAATAAATGTGCACCATTTAAGTGCTAATTTCATTGTCCTTTGTTGCTATTCATTTATGAAATAATGGGGCACTTAGGTCTTCGTGCCACGTTTTGACACCATATTTGTCTACAAAAAAAACAGTGTTGTAAAAAGGTATAAAAAGGTATTTTTATGTGCAGAAATGGTAAGTCCAGTATTCTTATATAGTTGTTTTTTTGACTGTTTGAACACTTATATAAATATAAAATAATAAATAGAGTTATATGAGAGTGTTGGACCCTCCGCTCAAATTAGTTTTATTGCGGTTCAGTTATAACAAGATGTTTGAAGCATTTAGTCATAATTGTGACTCTGTTAGAATCCTATGGGAAAAAATATATATGATTCTTATTGTTGGAAGTAAATAACATTTCATTTTTATTAATGTCTATCCATTAGCATCTAAAGCTTTGATTGGTAAAGATATTTCAAATAATACTATTTATTCGATACGTCTTGAATGTTATACAAACAACATTATGGTTAATTTCTTCAAAAATCTTTATAAGAAGCCACAATTGTCGAATCCTTCTCTGTCTTCACGGTTATCAAAACTCTAAGAAAAACATAAAATTATTGCTATTTTTTATTAACGGATTGATATTGTTAACGAAATATAACATAATTAGTATGTTATTAAAAATACTTAAAGATAAATTAAATGTGTTTATTTATTTGGGAACTTGTAAATATTAAAAAAAATCAAACTTTATTATTTCAAAATGTTGAAGAGCTAAATTTATAATTTATCTAAATTTATCATGGTAAAGAAACGGAAAAAGTGTAGATCTTTGGATTTATTTCTTAGTCAATGATATCCTTCAACCCATGGTTTTTTTTTCAAGTAAACACATCAATACAAGAACTAATAAGCAAGAACTCTAAATAAACAGCTAATATTCAATTGAATGTTGTAAAAAATGGAAATTACTTAGTAATTAGCCTATATACTTTGAGTTTCCTATTTCATGTTAAGACAAATGTAAATTACTTTTTTACGTGATAAGATTTTGGTTGAACTTATTTTTTTATCATTAAGAAACTTTATTGATTTAGAGAAGTTAACTATATATAGAAATTATTAATAAACGTTTTAAAATTAAATCGCTAATAAAAGATAAAAGGCAAAAAACAACGCTGAATAATATAAAATATAGCTTAAATCATAAATTGATATAGAGCTCGTTTATATATTTAAAACATTAATTTAAAACACATTAAACACAGAAATTATATAAAAAGTATTTTGAAAATAAACACAGAAGAAAATCACCAAAATAAACCTTCTATCTTAAGATTGTAACTACTAAGACAAGCCCCTTATAGCGGAGGCGCCACATTTGATCATTTACGTAATAAAAATAATATGAATAAAGGAGACTATAAAGAATAAAAAAATCATTAAGTTAGTTTTAATAGCAATTAAAAAGTCATTACGAGTTTTTGTAAGTTTACTTTCTTTCTACTACTTTCCATAATATTTTTAATAATAATAATAATATTTAAATGCCTTCCTATGCTAAATTATGAGCATTTAGAAACGGAGGGGAGAAAACTTTACATAACATATTCATAAAACGTGTCTCCAAATTAAAATTCATATAATTTTCTAGGAGTAGGCGTGAGTTGGTTGGGAGAGCAACTTCCTTCCCGTCTCCATGTAATCACTCAGAGATTATGTATCTAAAAAGATGAGAGTTTGTCTACATACAATATAAAAAGTTATATATGTAACAGCAGCCTTTGGGGGGGGGGGGGAGCTCATCTTTGATGAGTTAAGATATACATTAATTGTTTCTCCCCCCCCCCCCTTTACATAACTTGTTTCATAATAACAAGGGGATGATTGGGATCCCATTATAGAATGGAATGGAATTATGGCTGACTCATTGGTCATTTGCATATGTATGGGTTTTATTTTGATAGGGAATCATTTGAAATATATTGTGTCTTTTTATAATATGCTAATGACGGACTGATAAAAAAATGGCCGCACCTATCTATTAGGGAGAGGGGGGTAGATGGAAGAAGCGGTTTTAGAGGCTTATGGAGGGGGAAAGAGGTGATGGGAGATATGTTGGGTATTATTTTTGGTATATAGCTGCATTTGAAAAAGGATATATTAAGTCTTGCTGTATTTTCAATATCTGATTAAAGATATTTTGGACGAAGGTAACGATTTTTTAAACTATATGGAAGAAGTATATTTTTACATTTTTCATCCTTGATTTTTTCACTTTCTTAGTTAAATATTATTCCGTTTTATTGCATTATTATTATTTTAATAAAATACTTTGTTTTATTCTCTCACGTTCAAATTCTTACATTAACAATCTCACCAGATATATGTATAAAATAGTACAATTAAGTTTAAAATGTCATGTAAAAAACCACCTTAAAAGACATGTCGTTAAAAGATCAAATATAAAAACAAAAAGAAGCCAATTATAAAAAGTAGGTTTTCTTGATACGCTTCTTATCCGTCAACGGCTAGTGACGTATTGATTTTAATGTTAAGACTTTAGGCATCATCAGTGAGACGTCTTTTCCTCTGAGGAACTGTTCCCGCGTTGCGAAGCCCACCAGTCCAATAACCAAACGTCCTTCCCGTCTCCTCAGAGCATCCACCATCGACTAAAGCATTGTAATATTTTTTTAAATCGTTTTTTTTTCCTAAAATGATCCTATACAAAATAAGTTACTTCCTTGATGGACTTTTGTAGTTTTTTTCGAATTTGCAGAACCTTCCGAAAAGACTAACTGTAGTAATGTTGTTTTGCATCAATGTTATGCGTTAGTTCTGTTTCCTTTGTATAAGTGATATTCATCAGTGCCAAATAATGTAAATATTCTAGAGTTTTGATTATTATAAAAGATAATTTTGATTAACAATTGGTATGTAAATGTGCAATTTTAACTAAGGCACGTTTAAAAAATAAGAGAGCCGAGACATTGGAGCTAAATCTAATTTGGAGACCAAAACAACGGGACACACTTTCATACTTAAAATAATCCAACGTTGGGCAATAAAGGATGCTTTATAGATCAAAATAATATCATAAAGACTTTAATTTAACAGGCCATCTTAATTTTAATTTGACGACACCAATCTAATAAAAAAGTAATATATGTATTTGATTGCCCAATTATGAAGATATTGTTAATTATTAAAATAACCTTCCTTGTCATTTAAAGGGATTGGAGTGTACAATACGATAGTAGAAACAGAGATCCATTTACATTGTGACACAATTCCATGACATCTGAGTATAATATGTTTAGTTTATAATATTTTTTAATTCAGTAAATGATTAGTATGAATAGATTTATGAGAGCCAAAAATGTATGAAATATATCAAAATACTAAGTTTGCGAGATCATTAAGTGCGAGTCTTCAAAAATAAAAGCCCACTTTTTCTGTGCATTGTTTTGTATGCCATGATTTTGAAATCAGCTGCAAGAATCTTTTTCTACGACATTAGAAAGAATAGCCGAGGTAATACGACCTAGTAAGAAATGTTCAAAAAAAAAATACCCATGTAAATGACCCAAAATAGAAAAGAAAAATGATGACTCATGGAAAAAATGGTCCAAATAAATATTTGCTCCATTCAATAACAAAACAAGAGGAATCATTTATTTATAATTGCAAAAACAAAATTTTTTTTCGATTATTTACCCATTTATGTGAGAAATAATACACTTTTAATAAATACTTGTTGTATTCTACTCAAATACATGCCTACCCATGCATTTTGGACCATTTTCCCATAAGTCATCATTTTCCTTTCCTACTTTGGGTTATTTCTTCCTGGACACCATTTTTTTCTTAGGCGATTTCTTCATAGCAAACTTTTCCTAGTCCATTTCTTCTGGACACCATTCTCTACAAATTAATTTATTTTAAATATCTACATTAGTGCTAATATTTATCGACTTAAATTGATTTGATACGTTATTTGTGCATGTATACTCACTTAAGGATTTTTTTCTTATAAAATCTTTATCATAATGAAGTAATTGTGTATAAAAATACATAATAGACATTGTAGTCTAAAATTAAAACTTCTTAAAAGATTAAAACAATTTTACATTTCTAACATAAAATAAAAACTGAATACACAACAATAAAACAAAACTAGAGGCATATATACACTCAGAGAGTGCAAACTCCGCCGTCACGGGGTCCTTATGAACTTCCGAGGCGGATTTTTCACGACTGGGGCGGGTATAGGGACGGGGGAGGTTCCCCTCGACGGAAATTCCGAGAGGAAGACGCTCCCGGCACCCGATTTTACAGCATAGCGAATCTATTGGCAGAGTAGGCTAACTTGAATATTATAGTATTTAGCTCGTTTTGCATCTTAATTCTGCACTCAGAGATGCCAAAATTTAATCACTTGTTACTTTTGACATTTTCAACAACTCCCACTCCAAAAGATCCCACCAACCACAAAGTCCAGCAAAGACGAAACTTATTTTGAGGTAATAATTTGTATAATATTGTCAAAATAAGGTTCGTCTTTGATGGACTTTGTGTTGGGGGGATCTTTGACAAAGTCTGCATTAACTGTTTGTTTCATTTGTCATTTGGAAATTTATATTCGTGATTGATGTTAATGATGTCAAATTTAGACTTTGATTTTTCTTACTAATATTTATAAATTTAGTCATTTTGCTTGAGCATGAAGGCCGAGACCAAGATTTTGACAAATCTAAATCATGGAAGGAATTTCATATGGAAGATATCAAGGACCATCAAGCTGTTAGATCAAGACACTGAAGGATTATTTATGGACCAAAACGATATTCAGAGTTGTATTTATATTACCATATAATTATAATTTAACAAAAAAAAAAATACAATTGTAATGAACCAGAAGTAGTTTTCTTTTTACGATGACGTTGATTATTATAACCAATAAATTTTCCTTATTTCTTATTGTATTGGAGTCCTTAGTGCCGATGAAACGGAAAATCCATTATCCAAGCCATATTAAAAATACAAAATTAATTGTGGATTAAAGAATTACTTGTTCCATTTTATAAATGACCATTAAAATAATATATGTTTATGACTCATAAACTATGATGAAAAAGGTTTTTATTGCTGACGAAAAACGTTTCCACAACATAAAATACATTGAGGAAGATTTTTTGTCTCTCATTTCTGGTAAAAGTACACGTTTTCTTTTGATCTGTCTATCTATTAGAAGCGGTTGTAATTTAAATGCATAACTTCGTATGTCGACCATGCTTAAAAATCACTTCATAGCCTTTACAAATAAAACAAAATACGATTGACTTGTGGAATGTGTCCATGAGACGTCCGGAGTATGGGTCAGAACAGGCCCGGCGGGATGGGTGGCAGGCCCGACCACCGAGTGACGTGGGCCCGATTTTTTATAAATGTGCAACTGTGCCCCCCCCCCCTCCATAACAACTGTAGGGCCCCCAACCACCTGGGCCTGCTGCCGGGCCTGGGTCAGAGGAAATAGTAGTTCGAGCTTAGAGGGCCGTAAAATGGTTCTTTGTTCCGAGACTTTAATTTCTTAGGGCCGCCCTCGATCAATATTGATCACCCCTCCAGGTTCGATGGACACATTTGAATGTAATAACGCTGGTTCATCAGATCTGCAAATATCGAATGTAAATCAGTATTTAAAATGGAAGCGATGTTACCTGGTGTGAAGAAGTTGAACTTTGCAAAATAAATAAACAACTCAGGAGCTGAAAGCCCATTTAATATCGGACAACGACTAACAAAAGAGAGTTAAGAAAATAATTGGTTTGCTATTGCCTTCCATTTTATTGAATCCGAGTACATATATGATTTTATAAAATAACATGTATCAAATTAAATATTTTTTTTCGCCATTCGATCGCCTCTAATGTTTTCAATATGAATGCTATTTTCAAACAATTTGCTGCAAAAATATATGTATGAATGCAAGAATTTTAAATTTGTATTTAGTTTTTATGTACATCCAAATTGAACCTGATATTAATGTTTGAAATAGTAATTATGGGGATATTTCCATAAAACGACAATTTTAAAACTTGCATATCTCGTTTAATTTTGGAGGTACATAAAACATAAACACTAATTTGAAATCCTTGCAATCATACCTACATCTTGCAGCAAATTGTTTGAAAATAGGAATATTAATGAGGACATCGCTCGATCGAATGGTGAAAAAAATATTTTTACTTAAATTTACAACATAACTTTTGGGTCCGTTGAGCAGACACTTCCCATTATTCGATTTCGTTCAAAATTTCACAAGCTGATTTCTATGCACTAAGGTAAAATCCTAAGGGGGAACCCGACTCTCAAATCTGAAATACGTGAAAAAAGAATCACCTATATATATATATATATCAGAGCTGCGACTACCGAATGTAAATCGGTATTCGATACTACCAACGGTAGATTTCAAGTATCGAACCGATTATACGATATTCGTATACCGAATACCGTACCGATTGACAATCGGTACGGTATATGTGAAAGTATGACTTTTGTAGCATTCACATAGAGACATAAAGATATGGAATTTAAAAAGCTCTACCAAGTCATTGGGCTTCCCAATTGAGGATTCGGGTAGCTCTTCATATCACTGGTTCATTATAGAAATATATAACTGTTTCATCTAAAAAGCATTTAGGGATCCCTGTCAGTATAGAGTGATGTTATTTTCCCCATGAACCAATGACAACAAGAAGCAGTTATTTCATTCATTCAATAATAAGATTAGGGCATTTTTCAATCATGAATAGAAACGATTACATATTGTAAAGGAAAAAAAAATGATTGTGTAAACAAGAAGCTCTCAGAATGATGAAGCAGCATCAGCATGATGATCTCAATGGCTTTTTATTACATTAAATCCTATAACGAAACGTCATGCTTTATTATACGATGGTCATATAAATGTACAAATTCTTGTAGAAGTTTGTTATTGTAAGGAAGAGGAGAACAATGATACGTATCCATGAATTGGATATAATTATAAACTTTCCTGGCTCATTCACATTATTATTGATGTACGATGTACACACACACGTATATATATATATATATATATATATATATATATATATATATATATATATATATATATATATATATAATACTTGGTATGGCCAGCCGTAAAAAATATTCCGCTTCTTCTCAGAAAAATAAAAGGATAAATAAAAATAGATAAAACAGAGATCGTCAGAATTGTCGATACAAATGTGGAGGAGGTTGCGTGAGCAATTAAGAACAATTTACCATTAATGTTCCGTATATTTTTGTACTAGTAGGAAGTTAAAGCAAATGATTTCTCCATTTTGAAATGCAAACAATCTAATGATTGAATGAAGTAATTATCTTAATTATTGGGACACTCTTTCTAATTAGGTATGATAACTTAAACGATTTCATTAACTCACCAGATTCTTAGTTAAAACCACTTCGTAATTCGCTAGCCTTAGGTTTCATAGAAGTAAAATTAGCAGGTCTCAGCATGAAGTTCAGAGTAGAAATTTTAATAAGCAATTTTTGGAATTTGATATAGAAAGGTTATTGATGTATAAATAATGATTTAATATATAATAATTACCTCTACTTTTTTAATATGTTCCATTTTTTTAAATGTTTATATATATCAGGTAGATATGAGGGCGCTCCCAGGTCAACGTTACCAGATAGAAATCCGCCTTGATTTTGTCAAAAAAGATATTGAAAATGAATTGGCTTAATTACCCACCCCCCAACATCTATTATTAGTCCTAATAACCATAAAAATATTGAAATCGAAAAAATATCATTCTAGATTTTTATACTTCAATGGTAGATTTCATACTTTTATGCCAGATTCGCTACTTCAATGGGGGTTTAAAACGTTTGAAATGTCTTATGAAGAAAAAAACACTTTGAACTATTATCTAAAATTATGGGAGCGCGATAGCCGTGTGTGTTAAGGCGGGTTCGACTCTCAATGTTGGGGGCGCAGGTTCGAATCCCGAGAGGAGATGGTCAATTATGGTCTACATCATTGATATGATCCTAGGTTCGAGTGACAGATTTTAATGCTAGTGTGCTTATTTATATCCTGTCAGATGCAATTCTATTGAACCAAATAGGCAAAAAAATATGGGGTCTAAAACACATACTTCTCTTGATAATTAGCTCATGAACTTTAAGGCATTTTTTTCTTTATTTCAGACAAGCAAATGTAATAAAAACATACATAATTAAACATTGTAGTTTAAAATTATTACTTTCTCAAAATACATTTACACATAAATTCTCAAAATATAGTGTTTGTAAAGGATACAATCATTTTCTATAATACATAAAATATTGCATTTCAATTCCCCCCATATTTGACATATCAACTTATATCCAATCCAGCTGTCATTAAAGTATAATACATGGTTAACAAAAATAACGTTTAGCACAACCATTTTCAAATATAGGATTCTAAACTAAAAACTCTTTGCTCTTTGATATCTCAGGACAGCAATAAACTTTCAAGGACTTAGACAAAAGTTTGAATTCAATTAGTATTCTTTATTTGATGAAAAATGTCTGAGTCATGAATTTGTGGTAAAAATCATCTTGATATTTCAAGAAGGAGCAGTTGTGTACATATTTGTTTTTGGCTTGTTAAAAAGTCGTATCAAGATTTAAATTCTTAAGAGTGATGCTTGCGTTATATATATATATATATATATATATATATATATATTAGGGCTGTTCTTATTTTTCAAATGTTAGAAATGTTAGCAACATTGTGGATTTTCTGTTTCTTGGTGATAAAAGAAGACGACATACAAAGTTTGAACAAAATCGGTCAACATTACGAGGTCGCGCAACGAGGTCAAAGTTTAAAAATTTAGTAAAAATATAGTTTTTCGCAAATTTCTTCAAAATGGTGGACGTTACAGACTTCAATAATTATTATTAATTTAAAGGAAATCTAATTTACTACCAGACGTATCTTTGATGTTTTTAATAAAACAAAGAAAGAAAAAATGGAGTGTGTAATGATAGCATATTTCATAGCTTTTTTGTATCAATTAACTTCACTCGCCTGTAGAAGATGACTTGCTCGCTTCAGAGTAAAATAGTATTTTTAAGTTTAGTACACCTTTGAATGATAAATCCAAAAATGACCTTGGTTGCATTCTATCAATTCAGAATTCAGTACAATCTGAGTTTACATCATATGATTCAGAGCCTGTATTGACCTATAAGAAATCGATTATGAACAAAAAAAAATAATGTGTTTCTTGGACTGTAAAGTGCTCATGAATGCTTTGGATGATGGTGTCCATGATGAGACTATGGACATTAACCTTAAAGTCCCTCTCAGCTGCTTTCAAGGGCTCATCATCTGGCAGCTTTCTAGGATTCCTTTTTTTTCTTATGTCTTTTTTTTTAGGAAGGGCAGTTCTTCCTTGTCCAGCAACTCACCATTAGCCCATTTCACGAACCGGTCTGCAGCTTCCTTCACACCACTGAAGTCCAGCACATATTTCTTAAGTTCATCCTCCGTTCCCATTACCAGACGATGTGCAGTCAGGATGTCCATCCCACTGGTTTGAAGATATTTGACAATGGTGAGGTCTGTTCCGAAAAATCTGGGCTGTCAGCATTGTCTCAAATTTGAGGAAACACTCAATTTAGCCTTTCACTTTGGCACTATTTGTTGCCTTTATGGTCTAGTCTTGTTGCATAACCAGCAGTGTCAAGACCACGTCCGCATATAGGGCCCTGTCTGGATTTCCAAAACACCAATACCTTTTTGATCACAGCATCTTTTGCCCAACTCCGTATCTGGCCTAAGGTATGCAGCCTCCTGTGACACCTGTCAGTGTTGGTTTGCTCCCACTGTCTCATC
The DNA here is from genome assembly GCA_013387185.1 of Caligus rogercresseyi. Lineage (NCBI taxonomy): Eukaryota > Metazoa > Arthropoda > Copepoda > Siphonostomatoida > Caligidae > Caligus > Caligus rogercresseyi. Next base: position 27,839,207 of record CP045896.1, on the reverse strand, counting down.
CTTTTGTATGACTCCTTAATGATGATAGCAATGTCATTTAAAAAAGTGTGAAGGTTGAAAGTCTGGTGCTCTAAATGGCACTGACTGCTGTGTCTGCTAATGCCAGATTTAGAACAAGTGCTTAACGCCACACATGTATTTGGTTGGAGACTTCTTCTGAGAGCAAAGCAGAGAAGCCTTTATAGGTGTCCTTCATGTTGGCCGCTTCGTCGTGGCACATCCTACACAACAAGACACATCCAGGTTGAGGGCTGCAAGTGAGTATTTTCTACTAGAGTTTGCAGACACCATTGGTTCCACAAAAAAATGTACTTGAAAACAGAGCTGTGTAATCGGACTTGCTAGTTTTGGAATAACTAATGAGTACGGGATCAGAAAAATACTTTTTTCAACCCATAGATTCATATCATGCACGTGGTATATAAGTTAGTTAGTTCACATGTAACTTCTATAAATTAAAGTATAGAGAGGTATTTAGCTCATTAGAGAGAACGTGGTATGAGTTGGGCCGTTGGGAGGCTGTCAACGGCCGTTCATGTTTCTTGAGGCAAGCGGCCCACCAGGACTAATCCCGGTACTCCCGGTGCCCACTCCGCCCCTAGAATAAGCTCACTTTGTATTACGTTATCGGCATCCTTGTGTCAGTCCTTATCTAGGAACAAGGACTGCATTCCAGTCCAAACCTTTTTGTCACTCGATAAAATTGAAAAATTGTTCCTTTATGACGTCATAACCCGCGTTTTCCTTTTTAAATATTCAGTTGCAATAGTTTAAGGGGGACGTTGTCAACATCTCGTAATGTTATGGAAAGAAAAACCCTTTTATGAGGAAAGTAACATTTTCAATACGCTGATGACAAATATTTTTTTTACTTATATTACAAATAATTTTTAAATATTAATTATTATTTCAACAATAATCGTTGATGCTTACATTGTGAAAAAAAATGTTTCCAAATTATCCAATATAAATATTATGATATCCTTTAATTGCTATTGAATCAACGCCAAGTTATAATAGAATATATACATATTAAAGTTTGAACGTATTAAGTTAATACTCTTTCAACAATTGATGGAAAATTATAGGACTGACAAAAGACAATCTTCAAGATCAACGGTCCAAAGGACCGATAGTTCCGGTCCTAAGACTGGACCGGACCGAATAAATGGGATAGAAACAACACGTTGGTCTCATGAGAAATTTAATCATAATCAAAGCTAGGAAATAAAGTTGGTTGATGTCTTGTAAAACGAGAAGATTTATAAATACATATTTTTTTGTTATCCTAAGCTTGTTTATAATTAAATATTTCTTTGTGTTCACGATTCTTAAGACCTTGAATTTGTTAGTTTGCTTAAGATATATTTATTGCACGGATAAAGTGCTAAGATTATTTTTTTTTGTTTTAAGATAAAAAACTTTTCTAAAGGAATCTTTTAAACCAGCAATTTTTATCAATTTGCAGAATAACCATTTTACCATTCCTTTATTTGGTTATAGTAAGGTTTGGCAAATCATCATAAGTTTTTAAAGCCCAGTTGTTTCGATGGCTAAATTTTGTGTAGAATCCAAATCTGGCTAAATTTTGATCTCATTGATGCCTTACGTCGTTAACACTCAAAAATTCAAAATGACCTAATTTGGACCAAAAAATTGCTTTAAAAAATGAAATGTTGCTTCCAGTATGTCTTTATAATTTTTCCTGGTCAAGGAATTCAAAAATAACATTATTAAGTCTATAAACCATTCCTATTAAGAGATAGAGAAATATTTATTGATTTTTCTCCCCAAATTGTCGATTTACGGCATCAAAATTGTTTTGTGGAAAAAATTATAACAATATGAAGCTGTGCTTTATCAACAAGACATAAGATCTCAAAATATTAGCATGCAACACCAAAAATAATTTAGTATCACATACCTATATAACACTATTTCTCACACTGAAACATTGTTTGAATAGTGTGTGTACATCTGTAATTAGATCTGACTCTGGCTTGATAGAATTAGTAATTTATGTTATAGTTCAGCACATGAGAACTTTTCATTGTAAATCTACTGTCAACTTAGATTCTTCTCATTTTACGTATATATGGTGCCACTGTAGCTCTTAAGTAACCTATCTCTGACAGCATTTGTGCTTCTGTCAGCTGTTCAATCAAGTCAAGAGAATCTCTCGTAACTAGACCTTGGTGTCCCGTACGCATATCAAGCAATTTATTGTCCTCTTCACTTTTCCCCCTTTTGAGCTGCTCTTCATTATTAACGCTAATCTTTGGAGATTTTGACAGTATGCAAATAGTTAGATTTACGGTTCTAACATCGATTACATTGTTGACGTTCTTGCCCATTTCTATCGTTTTTGCTTTTCATCGTCACTCAGCTTTGAGAAGGATGGATCTGTTAATAATATGTTTGTGGCCACAACATTCTTGCGAGAATGAGTGTGGACAGTTGTAGATGTAATACGGACATCAAATTTTATAAATTCAGATTCAGAGCCCAAGTTTGTACATGGAGCAAACTGCAATTTGGTTTCATCAATATCAACAGACCCTTCCTCACTACTGGTTTGCCAGAAGAAGAAAAAACAATACTTGCCAACTGTTGCTCTATTGTATCTATCACCTGATCAAGTACTGCACTTTCATCTACACGTACAAGATTATCTTTTTCTGCTTCAGGTCTGGCAACCTTTGTTGAAAGAATGATCATATTCCGGCCCGTTTCGATTTCTTCTGTCTTCTTCATGCTTCATCCATCTATTCCTAGAAGATCCATCAAAAAGAAAATGAAATATCCACCGAGGTTTGCATATATTTGAGCACACCAAAGAAACGAGCCATTTTGCATGTATGTCGAAACTGATAATACCAGCTTGTTTGCATTGCTATCGATAATAGCGTCAAAGACAGTGTACGTGACAAGATTATTTGGCAATTTCTGCAATTTTTTAAATCTATTGGCTGTAGAGCCTCTGAATCCTCATGCTTGATTCTTTGCGACTCCATCCACGAGGTATACTCATTATATAAGAAACAGAGTACGCACATGGCTAAGGAATAGCAGCTTCGAGATTACAATTAGTGCTAGAGTGTTAACACTAAATCCTAAGACGTAAACACCTTTTCTCCAGCATTCACGTTTAGTAATTTCGGAACACCAATTTTTTGCTCAGTAAAAAAAAATACTTTATCGCCTGCGTGGTCTGCACCCAATATGATATAAGCAGAGCAGTTGAGAATCCTCTCCTCCAGACACACCTAATGTTGCAGCAGTGTAGAACAATCACCAGCTCAATCTTTCATCCAAAAATCTATGAAGCTTTTGATATCTTCAACATCAGAATCTGCCAACAGTGCCAGATACTTTCATTTAAGTTCACATTCTCTGTATACCCAGTTGTCATGATTTTTCTTGATCTACCAAGACCTGAAATAGTGATATGGTCAGCCTTTACTTCGTAAAGCTTGTGACCTGCTGCTTTGGTGTATCATCTAAACCAACCATAATAACATCACCATCCCCTTTATCCAACAGTTCCTCCGCTACCATGAACAATTCATTTAGGAAGCTGATAAATCCTTTTATCCTTTTTTCTGAATAAATGTCCTTGGAAACCTTATTCTTACTGACGTCAAATAAGAATAAGGCTTGTAATGATATAAGGAAACAAATTATAACCACATCATGTGTAACTTTGTATTACTTCCATTTAACCACAATATCTGACTACAATAAGAATTAATAAGTAAATGCAAATTGTAGTAAAAGAGGAAAAATCTTAATTATCTTAAAAAGGATAGGTTTAATCATGTTTAAACTATTATATTTGCAATCCTTGGCCATAAAAAACCCTTTTGTTAGACATCTAACATATGTGTTTATTTAAAAAATCAAATTATCACTGAAATTACGTCATTTTAGTGGCCATTTTAAAATTTCTAAGTGTTAGCGACGTCAAACGTCATCTAGTAATTTTTTGGCAGATTTGGAATCTGCACCCAATTTGGCCACGTAAACAACAAGGCTTTCATTCATTTTAGCAAAAAAAGCAAAATTTGCCCAACCCTAGTTATATTAATTTATCTTATTCATCCTATTTCATTATATAGGCTATTACTAGATAAATTAATAAGACAATACATTAACTTCTGTTTATGTAAAAATGAAAGCTAAATTTGAATTATTTTAGACAGTAATCATGTAACGAAATATTTAGATAAAAATTTAGGCGCTTAGGGGTCAGTGTGAAGGATATAAAAAACTAATATTTTGCTTATATCCATTGCACATAAAAATTAATACTACAATGCATGATGAACTTCTGCTAATGTAAAAATGATAGCTAAATTTGAATTATTTTAGACAGTCTTAAGCCTATACTAAAGAACTTTTATATACGAGAGTTGGTCAATAAGTCCATAACTTTTTGAATTTCCCACCTTTTATTAGGTTGGCAACACTCTTTCCTGTCAACAAGCATCTATAAAGATGACTCCTGTTGAAGTTTGAACACGCTGGGTCTCTTAGTTTGACTTTGACAGTCTTTAAAGACCAATAACTTCGTAAATTATGGAGAAATGGAGGAAAGTAATTTTCTCCGGATTCAGCCCCGAGTGACTATTTCTTGTTCGGAACCTTAAGAATTGGTTTGGCGGAAATATATTTATTCCAACGATGAAATCATCTCAAACACAAATACATATTTTGAGGACCTCGAGAAATCTTATTTTTCGGAAGGGATAAAAAATTGTAGAAACGTTGGACGAAGTGTATAGAGCTTACATAAAAAGTGTTTGTTTCAATCAAAAATTCATGAACTCATTGACCAGCCCTCGTAATTATTCGAAGGCCCATATTCATACCATTTCTATTTCGATTTCAAAAGATGCAGCACGGTGATAAATGTTTCGTCAGCTAAATAAAAAGGTGGAAAGGCCTTTAAAACTGTGTTCAAGCCTAATTAATTACAGCCTTTGACATGCTCTATTCATAATAAGTGGTAATATGAGGCTGTCTGACAAATCCACCGATAATAAGTCAAACACAAATGGTTTTTCTTGAAGAAAGCAAAAAGCATATGAATAACAGTTGTATTGGTTGCACCTAGGGACTATTTCATGTGGTTTATTAAATAACTTTCAAGTAAAAACGTGATCTTCCAGAGTGAATGAGACTGGCAAATTGATTGATGTCAGCATGAAATCAATCTTGCATTCCATCCAATCTTTTATGAACTTATCCAATTTTAACTAATGAAAAAGGGATTATTTTATAAAGAGATAGGATGCTTTATTTTAAGGATAAAATAAATTATACAGACTGTTGAAATAACCAAGGACATTACTCTTATCTTAATCAGGACTTTCTAAATCTTGAAATGTACTGACAAGGACTCTCATAATGTAATTAAAAGGAAATCTCTTTGAAAATCCCTAATGGCTTCTTAAGAATAGTACTTAAAGTATAATTTTGATTAAGAATGCATATTATTTATCTTGATTATTATTTTTATTCGTTCATGGAAATCAAGGAATGTGGAGTTGCATGTAAGGGTATGAGGATCCCAAAATGCATTGGAAATAATTAAAAAACGACTCAGAGGGAAATAAAGATAAATCGCTGGTATAAACTTCATATGAAGTTGATGAAGTGAATATCAGATATTAAATATCAAATATAACTAAGTATTAAAGATCGGTACAACATTTTTATACATAAACCTAAAAGTTTATTTCAGGTTTTTATCCAAATCCCTTTGGGTATATATTTTATCTATGTTTATGTGTATTAATTTTAACTTATGGTCCATATAAAAATAAAATAAACTTTTCCATGTTCACATTCCAGGCACAATTCTGCTAAAATATCGCTTTGAATGAACCTCTGCATCCATAAGGAATAAGAAACTACTCCTTATCTCCTGCGTTATGCTAAGCTGTCTAAAAATTATCCTTCACAGCGTTAGACTCAATTTATTTTACTTGATATTCATATAGGTGTTATGCCCTCAAGCAAAAATAGTTTGTATAGAGTTCAAAAGCATTTATATAATTTTATAAAGGTCAGTCATAAAGAAAGTAAAGATGCAATTGGAAAAAGTTATAAATTTACGAAAATAATTTTATATTATACCTACTGATCTTGCACATGTATGACAAACCTCAATGTACTAAATAGTCTTTAGGTTGCTCTTGTAAAAATTATGTATATCCCAGAAGCAATTTTTCAATAGTCTGTATTTAATTGTGCCTTCAAACATTAAAACTGTGATCTTGAATTTTGATTAATAAATGGAAGTTTCTTTATTCATATAAAACAACACGGATTCGGCCTTCTTGCTTTCTCAAATGCTTGATCGAAGCACATTAAGATATGGGCCGCCATTATATTAATTTCTAAAGAATCCCTGACTGTTTTTATATATTGGAAAAATATGTTTTCCTCTCTATTTCTTAAAGAATATATAAAAACGTCAATATTTATATTTAAATATTTTTTTTAAATTTTTAAATAATAAGACACGACGCATCCAAATTATAATGTTATATCTTTGAAACAATTTGTGTGTCATGGCCTTGTAGCTGCTGACGTCAAAGACAATATAAAGGAAGAGAGGATTTTTTTTCAATTTATTTCAGTTCTTAAAATCTCAAGTTATTGCGGTAAAAACATAAATAGACATTGTAGTCTAAATTAATACTTTGGAGAAGAACGACAACATTTAAAACATAGAATAAAAATTAATCAAACATAAATACATACCTTAAAAAAACGCTTCTCCAATATTTTAAATAATAAATCACTTTGAACATTTCAAAAAATATTTTTTCTGACTGATGAGCCGGGGAGTCATTCATTTGTATACTATATATATATACAGGAACGGAGTGGGAAGAATTTATCCACTGGGACAATTATGCCCTTGCCGGCCTTATACAGGCCCCAATATGCCATTAGGAGGCTGTCAACGGCCGTTTATGTTTCTTGAGACCAGCAGCCCACCGGGAATAGTCCCAGTACTCCCGGTGGTCACTCCGCCCCTGTATATATATATAGTCGGCCCTCGCTACTTCGCCCCTCGACATCTCGCAGTTCTTTTACTACGCGACGACGGCTTGGCTCCCGTTTTTTCACGACAAAACGTCCCCATATGAACTCAATGGCAGAATATATATCAACATCGCGACCCTCATATATGTATATCGCGGTGGTCGTGTAGTGGATATGTTGTATTGAGAAAGAGGATTTTTTTAAAGCTCCATTGCATGTTGAGTACATTGTACAACATTAGACCAAGAGCCAAGGAAGAAAAAAGAGGGACTAAGAAATACAATGTGCATGTATGACAAATGGTATCTAGGCCGAAGGAGCACTTCATCAAGGTGAATTACTAATCAACCATTTTCAATAGAAATGTCTCTCGTGTGTGTGTGTGTGTTGTGCTTCTGAGGTAGGTAGAAATAGTCCGCTTCTTCGAAAGCAAAGGTATTGAAAGCTCTTTCTCTCTCTCTTCGTTGCTACTTCTCTCTTTTTGCCTCCTTTTCCTTCATTCCAGCAGGTATCCAAAGGACCTCAGGTATTACTTCCCCCCTCTTCCTCAGTAAGGATCCCTTCAATAAGTGGATACACTATTATTGGATAGCTATGTGGGACCCTTAGGACACACCGCCATGGTGGTAAAAAGGAGTTTTACCCTGAGCCGGTCGGCGAAAAAGAAATGCAAGATATCTTGGACCATCCTTTTCGCCCTCCTGGCCGCCGGTTCCTTCTCCCTTCTCTTATTTCTCATCCCTTTCATCGTGGATCCGGCCTGGCCACGATCCTTGCGGACTTTACATCTGAGAACGTGAGCTGCAGCGTGTCCGAGGTGGCTTATCGCCAGGGTCTGGGGAACTGCTCCTGGTCCAGCTGTCGTGAGGGCTGCACGCGGGACGTGTACACCTGCTTTCAAGTCAGTGTGACCTACAGGGACCTCCAAGGTGCCCCTGCAGAAGGGTTTCTCTTTGTGAACGCCCGGGGCTGCGGCTATCCCCCTAAGGTCAAGTGCGACTCCTTCTATGAACAATACGAGTACCTCCACAGAAAGGAACAAACCTTCGACTGCTACTACTCACAGAGAAACAGATCCATTGTCGTCACGGAGGTGGATCTCCCGGGACAAGTACTGAGTCTGAGTCTATCCATCTGCGTCCCGCTCTTCATTCTGTTCCTATCCTGCGTGGCCCTTGCCCTCATTCAAAAATTCATTCGGTTCAAAGAAGACTCCTTATTCGTTGAGGGGTGAGCTTAATTGATAATGTATTTATTACTTTGATCCTATTGATTACTTTTGGATATTATAAACAACACAAGAACAACAGGGGGATTTTATTAAAGAAAAAAGCCATTGCGTGCCAGAGTACCTCAGGTATGTGAACTATTAATTGATGACTACACAAATAAGACCTTCAAATCGCCTTATTGTGCTTGTTTTTGTCAAATAGAGTTTAATTACAACCATATAATAATAAATAAAAAGTAGGCAATTCTACTTAGCACGCAAACCGTTCTTACATTCTTTAAGTATTTTGGTTTTTTTTGCTTAAGATATTGTTTATAGTGTTATACAGATGGGGTGCTCATCAGTCGATCGTGATCCACTAGTCGATTGCACGCTAGTTCCAAGTCGATCTCGAGGGCTTCTATGAAAACAAAAACATAAGCACATACTAGCAAGGGTATTGTCCTGTTTGGGGGCTTAAATAAATTTCAACAATCATAAGGCAGGAAGAGACCTGGTTTGGTTCGCAATCTTGCTGTTTTGGGGCTGATCCGTTCGGTCCAGCCTCTTAAAACGATTAACTTTACATAGCGCCACGGGGTTTGTTTCCTTCCTTTTTCCATTTATTCTTATTAAATGTTTAGGCCCCATTCGAGAAAATGACTGCCCGGCTGGTTTTTCTGATATGATGTGACGGGTTAAATTTGGGACAGATGTTATTTGACAAGTATATCTGGGGACTGTTGTTATTTGAAAAGGAGACCTTGTTTCCAAAAAGGTTGCCCATGAATGCTTAACCATAAGTTTGAACTATTGGCTATGTCATTGTTATTAGATAAGATGAGGTTGAATGCAAAGCAATGTTCCCATCATGGGATATCTCCATTTAGATTACATTCATCTTACTTTAATCCATTGGCATATTCATAAAACAAAGACCTATAATATTATAGCTCCTACTCTAATAAAAGTCATAGATTACCAGTTTTTTTTCGTTAGATACATGCAATGATTACTTTGAAGATCATTTCAATGATTAAAAAGCTTCACACATGTGTAGGATAAGAAATCAGATCAGCGACAAAAATAGATAAACTATATATAGATAGGGACCTTTGAATAAAAAACTAAATGCATGCCATGAGTGATTATTCTCCTGATTCTCAATTATTTAGTATCATGTTCCATAATCAAAAATAGGGGTTTCCAAGTATATAGAAAAAATATAAGGGTGTACAACATAGGAGAGACAGCTAAGCGTAACAAAGGCATCCTTAACACGCTTATCTTTGGTATATATTATGAGCAATAAAGAATATTTGAGGCTCATAATACTGATCCATAGCAAATATAATTTCCTTCTTGCTTGACGTCATCATCAAATCTCTATTGAAGCAGAGACAATGATACTTTTAGTGCTGTGAAAGTCCATAGATTTAATTTATAAAACCTTTGAGCCTAATATATTGAGAGTTTGAATATCAGGCAATATCCTGGTGTTTGCTTTTATCCTTGTAATTATGGTGTATTAATGGCAGAAAGGATCATAATGAGTTCTAGTATCTGGCTACAGCTCTTTATTACCTGTATGTATTAGAACTAGGGATAACAAAAAACTATTTTCTCGCAAACTCTTTAATCATCATGATTTTTTTCATTTGGTAACATTGTTTTCTTTTCCACGACCGATAGTCTGAGTCAAGATCTGGGCAATACAAAAACAAACATGTAACCCTAGCAGTATAACTGCTCAATGACGTCACTGGAGAACGAATATATATTTATATATAACACTATGTAACAAAATTAAGGTCTTTGTTTGCCCCTGGGCTGAAATTTCTAAATTGAGTCCCATTTGATACGTAGATTCCAAAAATGCCACTCAAAATATCGTCCGAAAAAAGGTTTGGACTTTATGGCCTTTTTTTGGAAATTAGGATTTTCATCATTTCTAATGGTTCAGGCCCATGCAAAATAAGAATAACCACAAATGTCAGTGGTATTATTTTTCTACTATCTGTGCATTTCAAATCAGTTTTATAATTATATATCTTTCGTACATTCGAAAAAATCGGCTTTATATTTCAAAAAGTTGACCATATTTTAGTGTATAAGCGGCTATATTTTTTTTGTTTCGAGTCTATTGACTATAACACTATGTAACAAAATTAAGGTCTTTGTTTGCCCCTGGGCTGAAATTTCTAAATTGAGTCCCATTTTTTACGTAGATTCCAAAAATGCCACTCAAAATATCGTCCGAAAAAAGGTTTGGACTTTATGGCCTTTTTTTGAAAATCAAGATTTTCATCATTTCTAATGGTTCAGGCCCAGTTATCTTCGTGCAAAGTAAGAATAACCACAAATGTCAGTGATATTTATTTTTCTACTATATCTCTGCATTTCAAATCAGTTTTTATAATTTATATCTTTCGTACAATTCGAAATAATCGGCTTTATATTTCAAAAAGTTGACCATATTTTAGTGTTCTATTTAAGCGGCTATATTTTTTTTGTTTCGCGTCTATTGACTATAATCAATATGTAATATATTTTTGGTATATGTCCATACATTTCAGAACAGTTTTTATAATTTCGATATCTGGCATGAAGTAAAGAAAAGATCAATTTAGTAGGACGAAGCAAACAAAGACCTTAATTTTGTTACGTAGTGTAGTTCGTCCTACTAAATTGATCTTTTCTTTACTTTCATGCCAGATATCGAAATTATAAAAACTGTTCTGAAATGTATGGACATATACCAAAAATATATTACATATTGATTATAGTCAATAGACGCGAAACAAAAAAAATATAGCCGCTTGAATAGAACACTAAAATATGGTCAACTTTTTGAAATATAAAGCCGATTATTTCGAATTGTACGAAAGATATATAAATTATAAAAACTGATTTGAAATGCAGAGATATAGTAGAAAAATAAATACTACTGACATTTGTGGTTATTCTTACTTTGCACGAAGATAACTGGGCCTGAACCATTAGAAATGATGAAAATCCTGATTTTCAAAAAAAGGCCATAAAGTCCAAACCTTTTTTCAGACGATATTTTGAGTGGCATTTTTGGAATCTACGTAAAAAATGGGACTCAATTTAGAAATTTCAGCCCAGGGGCAAAATCCTGTTACATAGTGATAATCAATATGTAACATATTTTTGGTATATGTCAATGCATTTCAAACAGTTTTTATAATTTCGATATCTGGCATGAAAGTAAAGAAAGATAAATTTAGTAGGACAAAGTATTAATCATATTATGTATTTACTTTTGGGTAAATCACTGAGGTTGCATCTTATATTATTGTGATTTGTTACGAAGAAAACAAAACAGGTTTGCCTTTTTATTTGCATGTCCTTAAATAATTTGATAACAATATTGAAATGCAATTTCCAAATCACAGTAACTCTCTAAAAATAAAATTATTTTTGGCACTTATAATTAATTATATGTAAATAAAAGGCAAACCTATTTTTTTCTTCGTAACAAATCACAATAATATAAAATGCAACCTCAATAATCATCTAAAAATAGTTTCTTAATATGATCAATACTTCGTCCTACTAAATTGATCTTTTATTTACTTACATGCCAGATATCGAAATTATAAAAACTGTTCTGAAATGCATTGACATATAACAAAAATATATACATATTGATTATAGTCAAGAGACTCTAAACAAAAAAAATATAGCCACTTAAATAGAACACTAAAAAATGATCAACTTTTTGAAATATAAGCCAATTTTTTAGAATAGTACGAAAGATATATAAATTATAAAAACTGATTTGAAATGCACAGATATAGTAGAAAAATAATACCACTGACATTTGTGGTTATTCTTATTTTGCATGGGCCTGAACCATTAGAAATGATGAAAATCCTAATTTCCAAAAAAGGCCATAAAGTCCAAACCTTTTTTCGGACGATATTTTGAGTGGCATTTTTGGAATCTACGTAAAAAATGGGACTCAATTAGAAATTTCAGCCCAGGGGCAAAATCCTGTTACATAGTGTAATCAATGAATACTAAAACAACAAGGAAAAGAAGGCTCGCGAGGAAATACGATGAGGGATCTAAAAAGGAAAAAGGAGAATACGGGTACATTCTCCCCTTTCCTTATTTATTTCATAACAAATTTATGATTTTGAGAACGAAATATATATTTTTTAATATTTACAAATTTTATGGACACATATTAAATAAACATAGATACATTTAAGACATTCTGCAAAATTATAATAACATACATACATTTTGTTTATTCTCCTTTAAGTTTTTTCAATCTCTTAGAATTATTTGTCATATTTTGACTGCTTGTTTTTCTTTTGTTTTTGTGAATTTGATCATTGATTCCCGAAACATAATTTTTGGACATACAATTAAAAAATTTAGCAGCGATTTGTAGATAAATTTATCATAGGAATGGTCTTCTTCGCATTCTGCTAAAATAATTTCCAAAGCGTAAGTATCATTTTCCAAAAGTTTAATAAACGAAAGAACAAAAATATTTTTTGAAGAAGGGGAAGAAATCAACTCTTTGAAGATACTTTTTGAATTTTGAATTTCTGAAAAAATGCATAAACAAAGGAACACGTTAAAAAAAGAACATCAGAAGGACGAGTTAGCCCACCTCGATTAATTTGATCTAAAAGTTTACTTTCATCATCAATATTTTCAAAGGAGAATAATTTTACATCGAATTTTTTATTTAAAGCTGTAAATAAATTGTGGCAAGAATGACAGGCTATAGTTTTACATAAGGAATGCGCGATATAACCAGAACAAAAGTAAACTATAGATACGTCATTAACATATTTAAATGAATCTTTAAAAGTAAAATGTTTGAAATTGGAAAATATATTGCAAGAAGAAGACTTAATCTTTTCATTTGTTGAATTATATCCTCAGAAAAATGATATTCCAGATCTTTCAGTGAAATTTTGCCTAAACTTATGATATTCTTCATTCGAAGGCATTTTTCTGAATCCAAATATTGGCACACGCTTAATTCAATGTTCGTCCCACATCTTCTCTTATAGAGTCCAAACCGAGCTTCAATACAATCTGTTTTGATGTGACCAAGAAGAACGTAATTGACATCAGTTTCTTCGAGCAAATCTTCAGCCAATTCGCATAAGCCTTTTGAAGTTTGTTTAGCTCCTAAAAAAGTGTTACGAGTAAGACTTGAGGCTTTATCTCCCGCTGCCTCCCATTCAATCAGCCATGATGTAAAGTCTCGCAAATATACTAATTGGGAGGAATTATAAGTAATGGCTCTTTTCCAGGGTCTCTTTTATGAAAGCCTATTTGCGGAAAACGGGTATTAATTATCATCCGTGGTGAATTATCGTCCATATTGCCTCCAAAAAATTTGCCGTAACCATCCAATCTTTTTTGTCTTCTTCACTCCCATAGAGACGTAAAGCGGCAATGGTAGACTCGTGAAATAGACTGTTCGTCAGCTTAACGTTCATTTTTTCTAATGTACGGGGGTACAATACTCGTTCTGTGAGCTTATGAGCTATTTTTAATGGTTGCCCTAATTCAAGATTGTATAGATTTACAATATGTGCCATATTTCCTTCTATTTTTTGGCCTCTGAAATTTGGACAGACAAAATGGCCACGAGACACGAAGTTATTATAGAGGTTTTTCATAATGTGAACAGAATCAAACAATAAATACATTTTCCTATCCGGAGTCAGAGGATGATAAATAAAAGTATTGATGCTTCCATGGCATAATTCTATGGAATATGTTTTCTGATTCACTTTGTGGGCGTCACAAATGGTGGCTCGAACAATAAATCCAATTTCCGTTACAACTTTGATCACTTGATCAAAGATGATCTTTTTAATTGTTCCAGAATTCAAAGTCGAAACAGGCTGCATAACTATCATGTCATGATAAACTGCATGAAGGCTCTTAATCATGACACAAAATAGGGTCTTAGTTACTTGATCATCATCCACCCCATAAAATTCCCAACAAAATATTCAACTCGTTTTGTACAATATGTTTCGTCAAAAATTATACTAATATTTTTATCCCTATTTTGACTTAGAGCCTTGAAGCGAGCCTTTAGGTAAGTTATTGTAGAGTCAGCCAATCCAGTTTCTAAATTCAAAGATGAAGAAAGTTCCGTAAGGCGACGTATTGTATGTAGGTAATGTGAGAACTTCTTTACGTAGATCTCTATAAAGACTCGTTGAGAAACCTTTCCAGGACATAGATAAGGCGTACAATGCAGGACTGTATCTCCATTGTTGTGGACATTTAAACAACAAGGATAATTGTTCAATCAAAAGTTTAATTTCTTTTCTTTTGCTTCGTCCAAATGGGGTAAGATATTTGTCAAATGATTTAAAGCTGTGTTCAATTTATTTTCCAAGCTAAATAGTTGATTGGTGGAAGAGTTTGATGTCAATGAATTTAAATAGGCCAAAATATTAAGAAGGGTGTCACATTTTGTTCTTGGTGATATGTTCGAGATGATTAAAAGATAGATCTCTATCTTTCACCCTGAAAAATACAACATAGCAGGGAATAAAGTCATCGTAGTTGTATGAATCAGTATTAATAAGAAAATACTGAGGAATAGTCAAGTTTTGATATGTGAAAAACAATATATAAATAAAGAGGGTTAAGGAATGAAGTTTGGCTTACCGTATATGGATTGTGATTTCTTCATTAATCTTAAGACTGAAGTCTATTGACGGTCCTCCATGACTAAAGTTCATCTTGAAGAACACCAGCTCTTTATCTTTTTCATCATAATGTTCTTGAACGCCGCTCGGAAGGCAAGTCCTATCCATTTTAATTTGAAGCTCTTCGAGTGTTAAAAATGAGTTGGCCTCTTCAAAAGCCTTAATCTTTTTTTAAATTCGCTCGTTTTCATTAAGGAGTCGTGGGGAGGAGGTTGAGGTGGACGAACGCTTTGGAGGAGGCTTTTTGAATAGTAGTGAGGAAGATTTGGAAAATTGGAAGGGACGGCATCTTTTTTTAATATCTTAAGACAAAGAGTTTTTCCAGATCTGTCTGAACGTGATGGATTAGAGTCAGTAAACTCTGGCTTATAATCGGAGGGCATGAAATGTACGTCACACAACGCAGAATGTCTTGAAGGTATCTAATTTTTTCGCGGAACAGCCTTTGTCCAGAGTTGGCGTAAGGGACTCATCCATGGGGAACATATGAAACCGTCTCTTTTTCCCCTCATTGCCCTTTGGTTTGTAGCCACTCTTGCAACCCGGAGCAACACAAACCTTCTCCATTGTCGTCTAGTTTGAAGATAAGTAGGTAGTTCTAAAACGATTCCTCTACAAACTTCCACGCGGCAAATAAATAAATTAGTCGATCCCACTTTGTATTTGTGTTTTGAAAGGTTGTGCAACTTTACCATTCCTGATTGTTTTAGTATTCATTGATATAATTATATATATGTATATATATATATATATTATTTATACACAAACACACATATATATATATATATATATATATATATATATATATATATATATAGATATATATATATATATATATATATAGATATATATATATATATATATATATAATATATATATATATATATATATATATATATATATAGATAGATAGATATAATCGTTATCCAGTGACGTCATTGAGTGTCACACTGCTACATGTTTGCTTTTGTATTGCCCGGACCTTATTATACAGACCTTGGTCTGAGTAATGATATGTTTATCCCAAGATATGATTAAACAAAATATACACTCTTTTTTTGCCTCATTGGTTCGACAGAATTTCAGTATCCGACTAGATATAAACAATCATGTTAGCGTATAGTCAACATTCTTTTTTTTTGAGTATGTCCAATTGCTCTATTCAGTGCATATGAATATGTGAAGTCCATTCAAAGGATCCGTAAATGTATGGATTGAGACCCATGAAGAAGACATAATCAATATTTAAAGGATGATAGTCTTCTCTCTGAGTTCATGTTCACTCCTAAAACAGCTGCTGCTTATGCAGTGCTACTTTGATGCATAATGCTAACTATTTTTTTTGTTTTCTTTTCCTCAACCAATCACGTTAAAAAACACTGTTAGTCTTAGCTTTGAGATACAAACCATGTAACTATAATATATTCACTATAAAATACAGGACTTTTGCACAAAAGACATGAAAAAATGCGTCCTGTAGAATATATTACAATCAGCGCTAAAAGTTTAAAAATTGATAGCCAATCATATAGGTATAATTTCATTTTACCATGTTTCTACACAAAAGTTACATCTGTTTGTAACATTTAAATAAGAATACCACCATCCTTAATCTACGTGGCTTATCCTTTCTCTAATTCGTCGATGATTGTTTTTTGATAGCTTCTTTTAAAGTTTCAAATGTGTATTCCTGAGAGTGATGACAGAAGTGACATCTTTTCTTTTTCTCGTCAATTTTATTTTTCAGACTTGATCTCCCACCGGAGCCCGATGAGATTGACGGTGACACCATTCTTTCGGAGCGGGGATCGACCAATTTGAACGACATGCTCACTGGATTTAGCGGTCCGATTGAGGACGAGTCCGGAGGGCCCGTCTGTACAGAAAGCCTCAAAAGGAAATCGGATCATATGGAACTGCCCACACTGAGCAAACGGATACGCCGCGCAGAGATTAATAGTGTTCTCTCCAGCTTTGTCAGTGAGAAAGAGGACTTCAGGATGAAAATCCATTGACACTAACTATCACCGGTGTCAAAACACTTTTTTATATGAAAGAAATCTTATCTGTTATACTTGAAAAATAAATTATTTTGTGATAATAGAAGGTGTTCATAAGCAGATTTTCAAACCACACGGGCTATGCTTAGCTGCAGAGATTAAACCATGTACTAATCTATTTAAAAAGACCCTGTTGAAACACGATGAGGTCTGGCGATAATAATAAATGGTGAAAGCAAGGCAACAAATTAAGAAAAAATAAAGTTCTTTTTTAATAACTCTTCTTCAATAAGATTAAAGGAAAAAATATTAATAATATTTTCGTGACATTTCTATTGCAATGCAAGATCTCAACTTTATTAAAGAAATATATGATATATATATATATCAATTATAGTTTTATATATTGATACCTTATCAAAAAAATCAACAAATATATTGGACGTTTTATTGCCTCAATCAAAACTATAAGAGATGAAAATATATTTTCCATAGTTTGCAATCTTTTCATATACTTCCATACATTTTTTTTACCTGTCTGTCATGATAATAAATTCAATGGATTTTGGAGAATTTTCATATATCCAAAAACATAAATCTCATAGAAAGCTTTCACTAGAGTTAAAGTTGCGGATGGAATCATCGCTCAAAACTCTTAAAAACACCGTTGCTTTTAAAGGCATTATTGTCCTTGTAATGAATATATATAATACAACCATACATTTAATTTATTACAAGATTGAAACAACATATTTAATAGAGCTTCACAACACCGTTTTTTATGAAGATGTATGCGTAGGCAGGGGCGGAGTGACCAGCGGGAGTACCGGGACTATTCCTGTGGGCTGCTGGCCTCAAGAAACATAAACGGCCGTTAAACAGCCTCCCAATGGCATATTGGGGCCTGTATAAGGCCGGTGAGGACATAATTGTACCGTGGATAAATGCTTCCCACTCTGTTCTTGTGCGTAGGTATGCATAGCATTTGCAATTCCGTCCGTCTATGAAGATATATCTGACGAGCATTGTTGTCTCTTAATATCTCTGTGTTTTAAATAGATCCCCCCCCCCCTCTCCTCCTAGCCCCTTTGTATTTCCTAATAAGGTTATCAGGTCAAAGGGGATTGTTTTAATTTAATACTTTATGACTCTCATGGAGAAGAAAGAGGGGGAGGGAATGGACATAATATCTTAGGATATGCGTGTGTGAGTGTGTCCCCCTATCGGACCATAACTTAATTACTTCCTCCCATTAAGAGATCTTATGTATATCTAGAGGTATGAAAAAGGAACATTTAAGTCTAATATGGATTACAGAGGGTAACTACCGTCTACAAACAGAGAAGAAGAGGGGGATTAAAGGTAATAATACTGTTTATCAGACTTGTTGACGTTCGCGAAAAATAGTCGTTCGTTGTTCGTTTGTCGTTCACCAAAAGTTATCGTTCGTCGTGCATCGTTATTTTTAACTTGAATCGTTCGTCATTCTCAAAAAAATTGACGGTTTTTTTTGGAAAGGAAATTTTTCCTATGACAATGAAAAATCTTTGTCATTTTTTTGGCGCCAAAAACGAACGACGAACGATAAGGAATTTTCCTTGTCGTTCGTCAAAAACTTTACCCTTCATATTTCGCGAACGACAACAAATGAACGATAAATCAAAAAGTATGTTTTTATTATTATCGAGAGGATCACATCCATAGAGAATATAGAGTGCTGAAGCAACAATTGGCGTCGCTGAAATTCGACGTATTTGTTATGATCTCGTTCGGGGGGAAAGGCAGCCAGACAAAGAAATAAGGAGAGGGTGAGACTTCATATTCAGATTTCTCGACTGAAAGATGATGTCATGAGCTCTTGTGCCAAGGAAATAAAATAAGCAATATTTTATCACTGGATTCCTCCTGGATGAACTGATAGCAACGATATATCCAAGTTTTGGACGCATTAAAACAATATAAATGTTACATATTCCCCACAAATTAATGTTTTAATTTCCTATATTAATACATAGTCAGCATATATATACATATATATATATATATATATATATATATATATATATATATATATATATATATATATATATATATATATATATAAAATATCAGGCTGTGGGCATTTGCAACCTTAGCGTTCGCCTATTCGATTTGAAAAAAAACGTTCAGGCGTTCGTTGAAAATATATTTTCATATGTTTCTATTTCAAATAATAAAAAATCCATCGTTAAAAAAACGTCGTCACTTTTATCCAGAATGACTCGAAATAATTTAAATAGCACTTTTTTATTGAGTGACATAAGATATATTGATTGAACTTCTTTTTTAAAAACGTCCACACTTTTCTCAAATAAATTATATTTAATGTTTCTCTTAAAAGCAATATAAATTGAACAGACAAACGCCAACAAAAAAAAATGTTCGTCCGTTTATTTAAAGTCCGTTCAATCCACAACCCTGCTAAATATATAGAATTGCAGAATTATATATAGTTGGCTCAGGGAATCAAAGATCGTTGAGGATGATCATAGAATAGACATACATAAACATAGAGGGTTTAAAAAACGCATTATGGGCCAGCTTTAATAAAATGAAATCTTCAGAATAAAAGCAGACATATTTCATACATCTCTTTACTCTTCATATCATTATTTATTAAAGCGAATAGTCATTCACTTTGAAACAATGTACGCTTACTGGTTAGCTGTGATAATAATATTATTGGAATTACAATTATTGGTCAAGGTTTTTGCTATTTTTGAAATATTAAGAGATAATATATTTTAGGCTTTTCCTAAACAGAGTTGTCATATATAGGACACGGCATTCGAACCTGTGCTCTTAACATTAAAAGCGAAGTACTCCCAACCTTAGCCGCGATGTAATCAACCATCTAAAAACACATAGTTTTCTTCCCTCGCATGGCAATGAACTTGAAAGTCTCACCTTAATATTGTGTGACTGTTGAACTACAATTAGCGCTCAATTAAACTATTTATAAGGAGGTTTGACAGGAGGATCTATGACCTCTCTTGCCTTGATTTATCTAAACATGCATGTGTTAATAGTATTTTAGTAGATTCATTTTCTAGGAATGTAAAAGAGAGTTTAAACACTAAATAATTGAGTATTTAATGACCTAAGGCAGCTTATTCAAATCTAGGGAATGACGGCTTTGTCTTCTTCTATAAGCTTTAAAGAAAAATTTTTTGTAGCAGCTCCACGATTTAATAAACGTACTTTAATTTATTACGTTTTAAAAATTAACAGTGATTATTAGACTATTTTAAAATTGATAGTTTCTTTCACACCTCTTCATTTCTCATTTAGGGAATTAAAAGTATTTTTTCCAATAGTGTACGATTGAGATATTTTGTTTTGTACTTCTTCCAAATTCACTATGTTTTATTTTTTAACAATTATATAGGCTGGCAATGTCACTGAAGTGTTTATTAAAAAAGAGCTTTCCTATATGTACCACAAAACAAAATTCCAATTTATATTGAGTTTTCCCAATCTTATGGCCTCAAAACAACCCCTATTGGATTCTTAAAAAGTACCTCAAAGAATATCATGACATGAAGACCTCCATTTCACTAACCCAAAGAAAAATATTTTAAAAATAATTTTGAAGTCGCTATAACCAAAATATTGTTAATTACTTATTAATAAGAAGTAACTACAGTCGTCCCTCGCAAAGTCGTGACGGCCCGAATCCACTACACGACCACCGCGGTATATAGGTATGAGGGTCGCGATGTTTATATATATATTGAAATTTAGAGTGATTTGACATTGTGGATCAAAGGATGGATTAACAAGAGATCAGGAGGTGTCACTACAGATTAAAGGATGGATTATCAATAGGTGAATATTAGACTTAAGTTTTTTGTGTGAAAATTCTGCCATTGAGTTCATATGGGACGTTTTGCCGTGAAAAAACGGGAGCCAAGCCGTCGTCGCGTAGTAAAAGAACTGCGAGATGTCGAGGGGCGAAGTAGCGAGGGCCGACTGTATTATTTTTTTGTAAATATAAAATGTGGATTCCTTCAGCATCAAAGATACCTACGCTTTATTATAAAAAGGAAATATATATTTTATCCAAATATCGGCATAGACTTTTTTTAACGCTTTGAATAAGGCATCAGCTTATTCAATTATAGTACAAAGAGTATTCTTGGGTTTAACTAACTTGTTTCTTTTGCACTAATGTTGTATATTTTATGAAGATCCATAGAGTTATAAAAAACAAAAAAGTTTTATTCATAAAAAAATGAATAATTATTTTTATAGCCCTGGCAAAACACACACGAGCATTTGTTTTGACAGTTCTTTCTCCAAATGTGGTTCTTGCAACGCCTATGATTGATTTCTAGTTGCCAATAGTCTCATATCATACTTGCAATTGTCGTGACTTCTGGTGTACATATATTTGTGTATATATATATACAATGTACATATGTGAAGTAAGGACTACAATATTGTGATATATGTATATATTTGTGTAATAGGCTTGTAATGAAATGATATGAATGCGGCAAAATGAAGGAGCCTGCCAAAGGGGCGTCCAAGCACAAATAAAGACTTCACTTTTATTAGTATTGGTAATACAGTCATTTAGTTGTGGGCTCTGTGTGTGTTCAAGTTTATTTAAACACCTAAAGTCAAAAAATTGGCTTATTGATTGAATTGTTATAATGCTAAGGATATTTTTGTGTCATTGGATATAGGACTATGTCCTTTATAACGAAGTTATGTTTGTTTAACTAGGTATGGTACGTAAAAGGGTACTCCGGGGGTTGATTTGAAACCTAAGGTTGCCATAATTGGATGATGTCTTGTGTAGGCCCAAGAACCAAACGAAGCGTATTTTAAATATGACATAATTTGCAAACCTTGAATGTTCCATTGGAGGATCATCAAACTCTCACAATTTTGACATGTACAAACCCCCAAGGAATCTATATTTGCTTACATTATTGTACTAAATCATGGGTTTAAAACTCTAATTTTGCCATATCCAAGGTCAAATAGACATTTATTTATAACGCTCTTGTGACCCAACTGGGACACCCAGAGACCAATGTTCCATTGGTGATAGATTTGACACACCAAACTTCAATGATTTTTGCAAATAATAACCGAGGGTGAAATGACCCATGCTTTGCAACCATTCGTTCGTTTCCTTGAATCCCCTAAACAATTCACTAGCTTTTGATAAAATTTCAGTGAATATCTTTGAGGGCTCTGGAAGTGTTTTAGATGTGGTGGGTGACACTCCTGGAAAATTCATTGTCGCCGTGTTTACTTTACTTGGCAAAAGTTTTTTTACGATTCTTAAAATTGCCAAGTTAGATTTAGACAACACTTCTGGGATTGACTTTAAGGTGTGGGTTTTGGACTAACTATTTTTCTCCGGGAAAATTATTTAACCATATGTTAATTTCATGCAAAAAGAACGTTTTATACGATATCTTGATAATGGCGCGTTAGATTTGGACAAAATTTGATGTGGAGGCTTTTATATGTTGCTAGGAAATATTTTTGAGTGAATGGTTGTTCCCGGAAAAATATAGACTAATAAAAATCATTAATTTGTTTTCTGGTCTTTTATATCTCCTAAAGCCCTTGGTTACATGTTGATCAACCTTTCCATGGACGGGCTTGAGGTGCCAAGGAAATATTTGGTGAAAGTGGGCATACCTCGAACATCCCGGGTGTCATCCGCTAGTAAACTATGATTTCGGACTAGAGAAGCCGAGGTTTCATATGATTACGCATACTCTCTGATTAAACATTCGTACTGTAAAATATACGAAAAATGAAGACAAAAAAAGGGGTAAAGCGAATTTCAAGATAACACCACTCATGACTTTTTTTTCAACATAATTCTAGGACATGCAAGCCCTTTGATATATACTAATAAACCCTCAAATACATTAATATAATTTGCTTAATGGACCTCCTTTCCTATCTTAATGAATGAGCGAAAATATAATGAGACACTGTTCATATTAGGTAACTTAATTCCGCCTCTATTGTTCATTTGGATTACTTAGAATATATTATTACGAAATATTAACTAATTCTCTTTTGCTTCGTTTTCCATCAAATGAAAATATTATAAACATCCATATATACTCATGGATAATCAAAATATAGTTTAATTATACAGACCATATAATGGCTTACACTTTTGAGAAATGAACCACCCACTTTTCATGCTATAGATAATATTACAAAATGCTATTTGTCCGCATGTCGGTGTGACGTCATTAAAAATCACCGGTAAGCGAATAGTCTATATTGACTATATGGGCGTAGATTGTTTTTCAATAGTTCTTCCTCAAACTTTGTCTAGGACGAAAGTTCATAAAATGTGAAGAAACACTGACATCCTATAGGCAACTATGTGCAATAACTGATGATGCCAATTTAACTAACTCTTACAAATGTGTATATTAAGGGGTATTATAGAAACCTAATATTAAGAATATATCCTAATATTAAATATTATATATAAAATTGATCTTTTGATATGAGAATATACGATTACCATTTGGTAACGCTGTTAGTGTTACCTGGATAGAAAGAGAAGGGAGGGAGTATTTTGCCTCACTTCTCTCCCTTCTTTTTTTTCTTGCTATCCAGGTAACACTAACAGCCGATACCAAATGGTAATCGTATATTCTCATATCAAAAGATCAATTTTTGGGGGAGTGTACGTATTTGCTTATATCTCTTAAAGTATAGCGATTTTTAGAACACCAAACATATCAAATGAAAGCTTGGTTAACCAGCTTTAATATTTTGGTATACTAAATCATGTCAATTAATAAGTAGAGAGTTATATGTACATAAAAAAGCCTATCTCGCGTACAAAATGACGCATATAATGGATTATGTATGCGTCAGAGACAAAGTAAAATTTTGAGAGGATACCTTGACGCACATCTAAGAAACACATTATGATTTATTTTTTTCATAATCGATTTCTTATAGGTCAATACAGGCTCTGAATCATATGATGTAAACTCAGATTGTACTGAATTCTGAATTGATAGAATGCAACCAAGGTCATTTTTGGATTTATCATCTAAAATTTTGCTAAGCTTAAAAGTACTATTTTACTCTGAAGCGAACAAGTCATCTTCTACAGGCGAGTGAAGTTAATTGATACAAAAAAGCTATGAAATAAGCTAACAATACTCACTCCTTTTCTTGCTTTGTTTTTACTGAAAACTTTGTTTTATTAAAAAACATCAAACATACGTCTGGTAGTAAATTAGATTTCCTTTAAATTAATAATTATTATTGAAGTCTGTAACGTCCACCATTTTGAAGAAATTTGCGGAAAACTATATTTTTACAAAAATTTAAAACTTTGACCTCGTTGCGCAACCTCGTAATGTTGACCGATTTTGTTCAAACTTTGTATGTCGTCTTCTTTTATCAACAAGAAACAGAAAATCTACAATGTTGCTAACATTTCAAACATTTGAAAAATAAGAACAACCCTAATATATATAATATATATATATATATATATAGTATATCAGAAAACGACCGGGATACTTATTTTTGCCGGGAGCCGGACCGGGCCTGCGAGTAAATTTTCAAACCGGGCCGGGACTTTAATATATTCGTTCGTTCGTCATTTTGTAAGTTAAGACGGGTTTTTTTAGAAATAATTTTTCGTACCAAAAAGTACACTTTTTTTAAATAACAACGTCTTACTTAGAGGGCGCTATGATCGATGTGTCCCGGTACCCGGAGATTTTTTGACACCGGGCCTGGATGTTCAAAAAACTGCCGGGTACCCGGTCGTTTCCTGATATATATATATATATATATCCCTGTAATGTGCCGACAAGAATTCATGTCTGGAATGGTTTAATTTTTCCCAGAATAATTCATCTCCTTAGAATTACAAATTTGAAGTCAAATTGTGTGATAATCAATAAACCCATTTTGGGAAAGTGTGGGGAATATAAGCGAATATCTTACACAAAAAAGCGTTCCTCTAATTTAAGAGAATATAAATTTATATTCTCCTTGCTCTAATGGGATGACTGCGAGACACCTCCGTTTATAAAATATTCAACTTTGTAGGTGAAGTGTTTGATTTTAATGAACATACAACTTTTCATCAAATCTGGAAATCAAAACATTTAAAAAAGGTCTACGAGATTGCTTTTATATATTTTTTAATGATAAAACAATTCGGCAACTACAACTAGAGGAGGTGACAAAAAAATACGTTGGGCAGATAGAACGACATAGAGAGGGTATGAATGTTGGGCTTTATATTATAAAAGAGCTTGTCCAATACCATGTTTGATTTTACCTTGTACTGGATAAAATATAAGATTACAAAAAATACATTGACCGCAGGAAATATATAAGGGAAGCCACCGGAAGAGTAACTCTGTTTTTTCCTGCTAAGTTAAAAAAGAAACCACGAGCCATTTTCTTGTAGAATGTGAAGTCACAAGACCCATTCGGGAAGAGATTGCAATGGCTATATTCCAAAAATATGACGTTAGTTTACAAAACTACATTTTTCTTATATATAAATTGGCCCTTATCAATCCCAAATAAATTTTATAACAACCAAAATAGTGAATGCTTTATAAAAATGAGATGCAATAGAGCCCCACCTACTGAGAACTTCAATATATACCATATGTTGAAAAAATTATAAATATCCTCCATTAATAAATTAATTAAAAATAGAATTATCATATTCGCTGTTTTTGCTAGTTTGTCTTTTATGTTATGTTTTGCCATAAAGTGCAGTAGTGGTAGTTTTGAAAGTTTTTGGTATAAAAATCTTGATAAATAAACTGCATATTAAGTCCTGTAATTTTTACTGCAACCAAAAGTCCAACTATGTTGGTGCGATGGGCGACCAAACCTGATTCCTGACTGCTCAAATAGAAATCTACCGTTACTGTCATCAATCAGTAGGGTTTTTTAAAGTGTACGGAACATAAAATGGCAAAACTACAAATGATACATGTAGTAGACATGTCGGTACTCCTGAGATATTGATGTATATGAAATTGAGAAATATAAGGCTTTGTGTGACAATGTTCCGATTAGTTTTTGACTTATTTTTGATAATTTGATGAGCTTATACCATCCCAATGTATTTTATTGATTAAGACTATTATTTTACACAAACAAAATTATCTCAGGTTTGTCAGGAACTATTTCCCTAATTTCCCTCCACGTTTTGTAATCATGATATTTAAGACAAGAATAATTGAAAAATTTACTACCTTTATTTAGATACAAATTTAAAACTATGAGTGATCCAATAGGAGGATTTGATTGATGTGACCCGTTCCACGAGTGTTTCTCTAATATTTACATATTGCTATATATATATATATATATACCGGATGAAGGAGCAAAAAGGGCCGTATTTTATAAATAACTTAGTTCAACTATATCTCTGGATAAAATTAATGAATTAAGTTGATTTTTTCGGAGGTTTGAGACGTACTATAGACCTGATTAAACTATTAATATCAAAAATTCCCCAAACAATATACAAGTATGAGATCAAAGGCCCAATTTTGAGCGACTCCCAGGCAACGCACATCTGGACCCAAATGATCATGGTACAGCAGGATACAAAGAATTTTATTGCCATTTTTTACAAATCAAAACTTGAAACCATAATAAACATTTGCTCAATTCACTTGAGCCATTTTCACTTGATGATCCCACTGAACCAGGCCCTCATCTGCAGCAACTTCCTCTCTATCTTTAAGAGGTCTGCCTCCATTTGCTAGAATCCTCTTTAATTTTGACCTGAATGCCTTGCTGCTGTTAATAATGTATTCCCTGGTGTCCCAGGTACGATTTATTGAGGCTTTCAATGAGTCGTTATTGTATCGTAATTGCCATTTTTCCGTTTTTATTCTTAAGCCAGGGTATTATTTTTGAAGCCGTTTCATAGAAAATATATTGCCGAATAGCGCCATGTTGCATTATAAAAAAGTTTTATTGTCCACAAAACTATATTTGGGGGGAAAGACAGGGATAGAAAAAAACACTTATTTTCAAGCAATCCTATGGAAAACTAATTTTCCGGTAAAACCTCACTAAACAAAAATACGTTTTACTATCTCAGAGTCATCCACAGAAAATTTGGAAAAATTCTAACTAGGCAATTTAAAAAAATTGCCAAAAAAACGTTTTGGCGAAAAAAATAAACATTGATGACGAATTGTCCGGGAGATTACAACCCCCTAAGACACTCCCTGAGCTCTCAAAACTATTCACTGAAAATTTTGTCAAGATCTAATGAACCGTTCGGGAGATACAGGGAAACGAACGAACGAACAAACAACGAACGAACGAACGAGCGGAATTCTTTTTTTATTGGTATAGATAGCGCTGCCCGAGATTTTCAAACTTTAGTCTGGATGAAAAAAAAATCACACGAATAATTTTAGTGATGTGATCGCATGTGATTTTTTATATTAAAATAAGTTCCTTAAAAATCCGTCATTAGGTATTTATTGCCATATTTTCCGTTCTGTTCTCTTTATTGGTGGGTATTTAAAAATCATAAAAAGAAGAAATCACACGAATAACCATATTTGGATGTCATCGCATGAGACATTTCATATTAAAATCAGTTCCTTCAACAGTTGTCATTGGGTCTTCATTGCCATTTTTTCGTTTTGTATTCCTTACGGCTGGGTATTTAAACATGGCACAAAGAAGAAATCACACGAATAATTTCAGTGAATCATCGCATGTGATTTTTCCTATTAAAATCAGTTCCTTAAAAAGTTGTCATTGGGGATATTCATTGCCATTTTTCCGTTTTTTTCCTTACGGCTGAGTATTTAAACATCGTAAAAAGAAGAAATCGTACGAATAATTTCAGTGATGTCATCGCACTTTTCATTTTCAAATCAGTTTCTTAAAAAGTTATCATTGGGTATTCTTTGCCATTTTTTCCGTTTTGTATTCCTTTAGGCTGGGTAGTTAAATATCATAAAAAGAAGTCATTTTTTGGATCATTTCATAGGGAACATAGATTGCCTAATATATGTATGGTAGCGCTGAATATCAGAGTATTTGTTTTCTTTGCCATTTTTTCTGTTTTGTATTCCTTAAGGCTGGGTATTTAAATATGATAAAAAGAAGTCATTTTTGAATCATTTCATAGAGAACATAGATTGCCTATTATATGTACAGGGGTGTGCAGGCGAATCTAGACTAACTTTGAGTACTTGTATCTCAGAAACCAGTTAGGGTAGAAGCTTAAAAATGTATGAACTGGTTAGTATATCCTGAGCTTTGTTTAATAACGAAACGATTGAAAATGTCCTCGGAACTTGAGCGCAGGACGGCCATTATTGTGGCGCTCCGTTGCGGCCGTGCGCCCAAGGAGATCATCGACTTCTTCAAATTCCCCAAAGCTACTGCTTACAGCATTGCCAAGTCCTTCAAGAAGTCGGAGGACATCGAGGAAGGATTCCTAACACCGGAAAGAAAAACTCCACGTCCAATTTGGTGCAAACCTGGTGCTTAGAGAATCTCGACATGTTCTGATCAAAGGAGTTCTGGCCCCCCAGCAGCCCTGACCTCAACCCCTGCGACTACTACTTGTGGGGCGTCCTTGAGAAGGACACTAACAAGCGTGCTCACAACACTGTGGACTCCTTGAAAGCTACCATCATCCAGGCGTGGCCAACTTGTCCAGGGAACAGGTGGCTCATGCCGTTGGGAGGTTCAGGCACCGTGTGGAGGCCGTTATTTTGAAAGGAGGAAGTTGGATTGATGAACATTAAGAGAAAAGTCATTTAAATTTGTGTGATATGAAAAAAGTCAAATAAAAGGTCTTGTTCTTGGATATGAGTATCTTGTTTCCGTGCTAAAAAAAAGTCTAGATTCGCCTGCACACCCCTGTATGTATGGTAGCGCTGAATATCAGAGTATTGTTTGATCTCCGTTGATGGGGGAAACAACAAAAACTTAAGAGAGAGTACGAAATCATATATTTATCAAGAAAAGTTGAGAGTGGTGACATCACTCTCTATCTCTAGGCATTATTAAATTTGATTAGTGCGATATCTCGTTATAATTTTTTTGCAGTCAAGAAAATCAAATGTTTTAACCGAAAAAAAAGTTGTTATTTTCCAGAAAACTTAATTTTTGGGGGGAAACAGGGATAGACAATAACTAATTTTTAAGAAATCATATAGAAAACGAATTTTTCGGTAAATACTGAATGAAACAAAAGCATGTCTTACTACCTTACAATCATCCACAGAAAATTTAGACAAATATAACTTGGCAATTTAAAAAAAATGACAAAAAACGTTTTGGCGAATAAAATAAGCATGTCGATGACGAATTTTCCGGGAGTTGCAACCCCACTAAAACACTCCCTGAGCTCTCAAAACTATTCACTGAAAATTTTATCAAGATCTAATGACCTGTTCGGGAGATACAGGGAAACGAACGAACGAAATTCTTTTTTTATTATATAAATATAAATGTTGGTTTTTTAGTTGTAGTTTTGGTATGTCTAGTCTTTCGTAAGAAGATATATCGACGTAGTTTTTAAACTACGCTGAAAAACTTTTATTTTTTGGACGGCATTTTTAGGGTTTACTTTAATTTCCTCGTTCGCAACTTATTCGTGAACCTTATTATGGCCAACTTTTTCTGCTAGAAAAAAAATCTTTGCAGCAAAAATTTCGACGAGAAAAAGAATAACGAAGAAATTGACTGACTATAAAGAGCAAGCAAGGTAAATGCCCACGCGAAAAATGGCGGCTATAAAAGGTCCACAAGGAATTTGAGCGTGAGTAAATTACTGGGCACCAATTTTTTTAAAATACCAAAATACATTTCACTTCCCATCTGTTTTTCTTTTCGTCTTAATGCAATTTTTATTTGATAAATAATGAAATACAACTCAAAAAATAATAC
>CP045896.1:27781703-27809144 GCA_013387185.1 Caligus rogercresseyi | reverse complement strand
TATATTACGGGTTGTTCTTATTTTTCAAATGTTTGGAAATGTTAGCAACTTTGAGTGATTTTCTGTTTCTTGGTGATAAACGAAGACGACATACAAAGTTTGAACAAATCGGTCAACATTACGAGGTCGCGCACGAGGTCAAAGTTTTAAAAATTTAGTAAAAATATAGTTTTCCCGCAAATTTCTTCAAAATGGTGGACGTTACAGACTTCAATAATAATTATTAATTTAAAGGAAATCTAATTTACTACCAGACGTATGTTGATGTTTTTTAATAAACAAAGTTTTCAGTAAAAACAAAGCAAGAAAGGGAGTGTGTATTGTTAGCTTATTTCATAGCTTTTTTGTCATAATAAACTTCACTCGCCTGTAGAAGATGACTTGTGTCGCTTCAGAGTAAAAATAGTACTTTTAAGTTTAGTAAACTTTAGATGATAAATCCAAAAATGACCTTGGTTGCATTCTATCAATTCAGAATTCAGTACAATCTGAGTTTACATCATATGATTCAGAGCCTGTATTGACCTATAAGAAATCGATTATGAAAAAAAAAAATAATAATGTGCTTCTTAGATTTGCGTCAAGGTATCCTCTCAAAATTTTACTTTGTCTCTGACGCATTTATAATCCATTATATGCGTCATTTTGTACGCGAGATAGGCTTTTTTTAAAATATACTTACTAAAATCACATGATTTAGCCAAAATATTAAAGCTGGTTAAAAGCTTTTCATTTGATATGTTTGGTGCTACTCAAGTAAATACCCGCGACCTCACCCCAAAAATTGATCTTTTGATATGAGAATATACGATTACCATTTGGTAACTGCTGTTAGTGTTACCTGGATAGAAAGAGAAAGAGAAGGGAGAGAAGTTTGCCTCAATTCTCTCCCTTCTTTTTTTCTTTCTATCCAGGTAACACTAACAGCAGTTACCAAATGGTAATCGTATATTCTCATATCAAAAGATCAATTTTTGGGGGAGAGTACGTATTTGCTTATATCTCTTAAAGTATAGCGATTTTTAGAACACCAAACATATCAAATGAAAGCTTGGTTAACCAGCTTTAATATTTTGGTATACTAAATCATGTCAATTTAATAAGTAGAGAGTTATATGTACATTAAAAAAGCCTATCTCGCGTACAAAATGACGCATATAATGGATTATAAATGCGTCAGAGACAAAGTAAAATTTTGAGAGGATACCTTGACGCAAATCTAAGAAACACATTATTATTTATTTTTTTCATAATCGATTTCTTATAGGTCAATACAGGCTCTGAATCATATGATGTAAACTCAGATTGTACTGAATTCTGAATTGATAGAATGCAACCAAGGTCATTTTTGGATTTATCATCTAAAGTTTTACTAAACTTAAAAGTACTATTTTACTCTGAAGCGAACAAGTCATCTTCTACAGGCGAGTGAAGTTAATTGATACAAAAAAGCTATGAAATAAGCTAACAATACACACTCCCTTTTTGCTTTGTTTTTACTGAAAACTTTGTTTTATTAAAAAACATCAAACATACGTCTGGTAGTAAATTAGATTTCCTTTAAATTAATAATTATTATTGAAGTCTGTAACGTCCACCATTTTGAAGAAATTTGCGGAAAACTATATTTTTACTAAATTTTTAAAACTTTGACCTCGTTGCGCGACCTCGTAATGTTGACCGATTTTGTTCAAACTTTGTATGTCGTCTTCTTTTATCACCAAGAAACAGAAAATCCACAATGTTGCTAACATTTCAAACATTTGAAAAATAAGAACAACCCTAATATATATATATATAATATATATATAATATATATATATATATATATTATATATTATATATAATATATATAATATATATAATATATATATATATATATATATATATATATTTCTTTTGCATTTCTATAAAATAAGTGAAACATCAAATACATAGTTATATAATAATAAATCCTTGGAGAATATATTGTCTTACCAATCGTGAAAGTAAAACGCAAATCCCACAACATACTATACATAGGGATAGGTTGTGTTTTTAAACGTGATTGGTTAAAGAAATGGGAGGGATATTTAAAAAAGCTGTTGGCATTATGCAAGAAGCATCACATTCACTAGCAGCTGTTGAGGGCGATATAGAGAGCAGATTCCCTTAAAAAATCGTTCAGCTGTATTTTTGTGTCGAAACTAAACAAAGTAATTTGTACTACATCATCGTAAGCTGATCATAGAGATAGATTATATCTCTATGATCAGCTTACGATGACGTAGTACAAATTACTTGTTTAGTTTGAACACACAAATACACGATGAAGGGAATAAGCTCTCTATATATTTTATCTCTATGGCGAGCATCATTCAGAGGGAAGACATTCATCTTAAAACACTAATTGTCTCTTATCCATGACGTCATTGGCGAATCCTTTTAATGACTCCTCCTATTTCATTAATACATACTAATTGAATGAAACAACTGATTATACTAAAAGGAAATAATTAATGTTTATTTGTTTCATCATATTTGCCAATAAATGGATCAGAACTCTGAGTTCTGGCACGGGAAAAGAAAGAAAGTAGGAATACCAAACAAAAAAAAATCATATTAATGGGTGAGCTTGCATGAACAACCTTTTCCCTTTCAAATAAAGGATTCTATACAAAGGCTTTTTGTGAAATATATTATTTTATAAGTAATTATAATGATTCATTAAACTCGCATATTTGGGCGCCTACTGCGCCCATATGTTCGCCCTTCGGGTATGTGTAGGTTTTGGAGGTAGTTTGTGAGTGAAACAGACACTTAAAACATATTTTTTGTACAAAGTCAAACTTCTTATGAGGAATGTTTGTACAAAACAGAAAATTATTGTAACTCATAAAAGCTAGGTAGGTAGTAAAATCAGAAAAGGTGTATCCAATGACATTTTTTTCCATTTCTGGTCCCATCACTTTGCAACTAGTTGTATTAGGTCCGCCTTGACCCAAGGATTCCAGAGGTACCTTCAAAGTTCAAATCTGACCATAAATGTGGGAGGAGATAGCGTGCGGACATACAGACAGACGGACAGAGATTAGGGAATTATTAGATAAACGAAATATGAACAATAACATAATTTAATGAAATTGTATAATGTATTTTCAATTGTATTAAGCACAACACAATAATTTTTCCCCGAAACATACAAGAATCGGGCTTAAAAATTGTTTTCTTAATTTTCTCTAAAAAAAATTATTTCCATTTCTCTCCATATTTTAATGAGTTTCTATAAATCAAAAGAACTATGTGTGTTTTCTCTCATGACCATCAATAACTCTCGTTGATAAGTGAGTTACTAAATGGAAGATGCTATCATTATGGTCATTTGCTCATAGATCAGAGAACGACACACAATTATAGCCCTCAGATAAACTGATAAGTTAACTTGGAAAATAAAAAAAAACCCGGCTAACAACATCAGATAAAACGCAATATTTCCTTACTTTATGTTTTAAACATCCTTTCTGTATTACGTGATCTTATGGGTTTGGACCCAGGGGGGGAAGGGGGGCAGAACTCATGTAAACAAAGAAGAATATTTCCAATAATAAAAATCAAAAAATGTGACGTCATCACTTAGACGATTTACCTGTATATCTAATACCTACACCATCTAAGTAAATAACAATGTGTTTAAATATTTAATAATATGGTGGACTAATATCGATGAAGCCACAACCTAGTACATAATTTCATTTAAAAATAAGATTTTTATGACTCTGTGTAACTACATTCACATGATTTTCAGCCAAAAAATGAAATGGTTTAATAATATGTTATTTGCTTTAGATTTTCAATTTTCAGGCCGAAACTCAGCCAATTTATTAACATCTGAAAAGGTTTGATTATTTATATTTTTCACTAGTCCATAAAAGTAGTAATCCTTTCTATCAAACAGACAGAAAGATGATGAGAGAAAAGAAAGAAAATATAAATATTTTTATGCCATAAATCATAACAAATCGATAATGTGACGTCATGTGTGACGTTTCAGTTCTTCTTTTCTAATCAGAGGAATCTAAACATTGTGTTCTGCCATCTTGTATTATCTATTATCTTTGGTTTGGACCACAGCTTGACTGAAAGTAGGGTTTTAAGGGCCGATATAATTACGATAGTTTAGAAGAGGAAAACGTGGATAGTCGGTCGATACAGAGTTTATACATTTCTGATTAAATTGTTGAGGAGCCCCATATGCTTATATATTTGAGTTTATTTGCGACTAATGGATTCGACATGGTGCTACAATCATTTATTCTTCAAAGCAATTTTAGTTCAAGAGCCATCCAATCTACCGTATATTCACTAAAAATAACTTTTTCCCGTTGAAATTATGGCGGCTTTTTTTCAAAATTAAAATGAGTTTCCTTTCTATGCCGTATGTTTGTCGCCCCAAACAACAACAACAATGGGGAGGATAATTGTCTGCCTATTTGAGTATCCTTGAGGCTGACTGACTCCATAAGGGGAGCATTCATATACGTTTTATAAGCACTATTGTTCAAGGAACAAATTTTCTATATTTGGAATACGGCATTGATTGCATGTGGAAGAGAGAACTCCGAGCATGGCATATACCTCAATTAGGATGGGTGAATGAATGTATACTTAGCCCTGGTATACTTATTATTATTATTGATTACTC
This sequence comes from Caligus rogercresseyi, assembly GCA_013387185.1. Taxonomy (NCBI): domain Eukaryota; kingdom Metazoa; phylum Arthropoda; class Copepoda; order Siphonostomatoida; family Caligidae; genus Caligus; species Caligus rogercresseyi. The sequence goes on along the minus strand of CP045896.1, from coordinate 27,804,463 downwards.
TTCAGTCACTCTTGCTTAGGGATGAGCCCTGGGTGCGAGGACCATTGATAATGGAATTAAAGCCTAAATGAGTCCCGGCTTCATGGGTCCATGAACAGCAAAATAAAACTGCAGGGTAATGAGGAGGGGCACATCAAAAACTATATTTGATTGCCATGTATTTGCCAATGTGTCTTTAAAACCTAATCTCTATAAAGGGGCATTATTTGCCATTCACACAAATATGCTAAGCAATTATATTAAGATTTTTGTAAACATAGTTTATTGTTAAACTACATTTAACGGTATTCAATTGATGTATAATTATACTAAATGATATTAAAAACCCTCGTTGTTTGGTTAAATGTATCATGGTTTAATATAAATATGTTACATTTTATTCAATTAAAAAAGAACCCGAGCTTTTTTCTTTCAAATGCAAAATTTGATGCTTCCAGTCAATAAGTAAAAGGATTAGAATATTTTTTTAACAATAAAACTATTTTAATGGGAATATTTAAAAATGCGTTTGTTTATACATTTATTGCTCCTTTCCATACCCATAGCAGTCTTACGGTTCAATCAATATACTATGAACTATGGTTTTATCTATAACATAAGCCATAAGAACACAGGTCTCCAGTTTTAATATTTAATTTTAGGCGTTATAAAATGCTGCTTAAAAATAGTGCTGCTTCAAGCCCACTAGAGTTTTAGGTACTGGTGGATAGGAAAACCATGTAAGAGAGCCAGTGTTTGTATTTTTGCATTGTGTATGTCATTAGTTATTGAATATAATTTTATAACTATTATAAAAATTCAAAAAGTTAAGTTTATATTTATTTTTAGCAGTATATTCAATAGTCTCTGATGTTATATTTAATTGCACTTTAGAAATATGAATTATATATATTGATAATGTATTGTCTACTTATCCTTAAACATTTAAAAATATGATATTATTGTATACTTTTACCAATTCAACAAAATGATGCCCTTTTTAATAAAATATAGGATCAGTTTAGGATTTTAATTGAGTGTTCTAAGATCAGTGATGTCTGAAGACCCCACTAGGCAATATAAAATTAACTTTTAAAACAAATACGTATGAAAATAAATATACCATTGAAAGAAAAGCGACTTAGCAATCATTAAAAAGACTAGTTGAGCTTCTTCAGTTTCTTTTCATCCATTAGGATGCATTTAAAAACGCCAGAGTTTTCTTTTTGTAGAATTTATATCATAGTTTATCAAGAATGTAAGGATGCTTTGGTAGTTTGTTTTGTATTCATGAAGATACGGCATTTATCGTTTTCTCAATTAGTTGAAGGAATTAAAGGCAACTAAAGTTTGAGTATCCCATTTTTGTATGAAAGGCTGCGTTGTGGATTTTTATCATTTTTCTGTATAGTCAAACATCTCAACGTTACTATATATAAAGGAAGAGTAGATAATGGGGCAGTGGTTGTGCTGGAGGGCTTTTTTATGGCGACCTGAGCATTCTGAGGCCTGAAGGGAACTATGAGTGCTCTTTCAGCGAAGCGAGTTGGACCCACAGTTCCCAGGGAGCCCTGAGGCGAAGGTCTGCCATAATAAAGTAATCCAAGTCTTCACGACCAACTTTACCAGATAGAAACGACGGGGTCTATTCTTTGTCAATCAACAACGTAGAAATTCCGTTTTATTAATAATTACAAAAATATTTGATTTTTAAGTAGGATGGTAACACAACAATTCTCCATTGTTATTAGTTTTCCAGGATTTCATTTAGACAACTTTCTTAATTTTATTATTTTTATTCTATTATTTTATTTTATACAAATGTCGGAATATACTTATGTGGGACCTCTTTTGTTATATGACAAAATGATAAATATCCACAACGCAACCTTTCATAACAATTATGGGATCCTCAAACTTTAGAATTACCGAACTAATTCGAGATTTCTTTAAAATGTTTAGCGTTTGGTCATATCTACAAGTATTAAAAACCTATACTTATAGGTATAAAGCTAATGGAATATGCAGTATCTTCATCTAGCAATTGAAAATGAAATATTGGCTCTTAAATGTCATTCCATATGAGAACTTTTGATGTATATGTGTGGTCACTTATATGGAACATAGATGTAATTGCAATGCTTATTTGCCCAGTCGGAGTGTACTGAGTAGTTTTGATGAATTTACTTGCATCGAGTATTGCTTTGTAAAATACATACAATAGTTATTAAGACTTCTGATCCAATGAATTGGTATTTTATAAATTAACAACGATAGACGCATAGGAGAACTCCAAACTTTATATTCTTTAACTAATTTACATAAATAGTCCTCAAACAAGGTTGACATTTCGGGGCTGGCTTGATGGGTAAAATAATATATAATTTTGTTTAAAATGTGATAAAATTTTCACTCTAATATTAAGATTTATCGATCACACCGTATCAACAATATGATCAATTTAAATTGCGATAAAAAGAAACTTAGGATTAGTATAAACTGTAAAGTTATTCTTGAACAATTAAGTGTTGGGATTTCCCTCCTTTTTCTTTTTGGAGGGAAATTAATTATGCAAGCCGCGATTTGTATTGTTTGTACATAGGAATTGTCTATATATTTATATGTTTTTTTTGTAACTTTGTGATATAACGAACCGGTCTTTATGAAATATTCCGTTGAGCGATATAATGTTGCAGATTGCAATAAATTGAGTATAAAAGAATACTGCGATCCAAAAGCCTGATGTAATGCCATCATTTAAATGTAGATTATTTTGTTCATCTATCTTTATCGAATGTTGGGTGCACGCATTATTCTTCCTTTTTTGCAGAATCTATATGCTGCAGGAAAGGAATACGGTCAATTGCATTCACGGCGAATCCGGAAACATTCAAATAGAAATAGTAAAAACCATGGTTGTGTATTGAACGGAAAAACAAACGCCGCTTATGAAAGCACGTTCAAAATCGAACGCTTGAAGGGATTATAAATAAACGGACGAACGTATTTTTTTTTGTTGGTGTTCGTTCGTTCAATGTATATTATGCTATCTTCATACTTTATAACAGGAAGGTTAAGTTTTTAAGAAAGGTAATACTAACTTTAGTGAAATTTGAAGAAAAGGACTTGCTCATAATGTAGCAGAATACCAATGGGGGCTCTCAGACCTGACTTTTCTTATTGGATACGAATGATTCGAAAAACCATTTGAAGGTAAACTGCATACGATGTCTCGGAGATTTTTTTGGGCACTGAATCAAAATCAAGCCTTATCATTGACACAATATTTACTGTTACTGAGGTACTTGCAAATTTAAAAAAATTAAAGCAATTGCTAAGGAGTAACCTCATCTTTTAACATATAATAAATGCTTGTCTAATATATGACACAATTTTGCTTCATAACTGTAATTTTATGTATAAAATTTGGTTGTAGTAATTAAGATGACCATAATTTTAATCCAAAAAAGTGAAATTTAGTCAAAAATACAAAATAACACTAAATTTAAGAATGAAATGCTATTTTTGGGTGTTCATGCTCATTATTTATTATATAAGACAAAAATAATTTACTACATTTGGAATCTTCATGAAAAAAATGGTTGTATATTGGAAAATACGTTAAAATAGCTAATACCAAAACAGCTAATGCCATAACAGCTAGTCCATAATAGCTAATACCAAAATAACTAATTTGACATAATAACTAATCCCAAAACTGCGAATAATAGCTATTGCCACAATAGTTAATGACCATATTAGCTAATGACATAATAGCTAAGGCATAAAATAGCTATTGTCATAATAGCTAATCCCACAACATCTAATGTATAAATTAAAGCATCCAGAATTGAACTTGTCGCTTCAATGATAATTATTACAATTTATTATATTTATAATCAAATACCTCCCTACACCATAAATTTCTTAGTATTTCATTAAAAAGATTTCAAAAATGATTGCGTGTTCCAAGCTCCACAGATGTAATCGACCAAAACGGCTTCCAAGTGAGTAGTATGGAGCCCTGTTATATTCAAATATTGTTATTTTACTAATACTTCTTTACAATAAAGGACCCCTTCGAATAAACCAATATATCCAGAAAGTTTAGGGTCTGCCTTTAGCCACAACGAATACTTTCAAGTATCTTGAAAATATGCAAGTTTTATTCGTGGCTGCGGTGCATGATTAGGATTTATTTAACTTCCACCGTTGCTCTATTGGCAAAAATCACCCACACAAATACTCCAAACCAGAGGTCGACCGATATTGGTTTTTGTAAGGCTGATTCGAATACAAATTCTCCTAAAATAGTTTTTTGAGCAATTTTTATCCAATTAGATAACCCAGTTCTGAGAGGCTCCATAGTTACTTTTTATTTTTCTGATGAACCATTGTTTTGATTTTCAAAAATTAGTTTAATTATTTAGTCTATTGCAAAAAAAGGTACAACATTTCAGCTTTCTAAATTCAATAGCCTCTTTTTATGAACGATAGAATCTCAACCTCGGACCTCACACACCCTGTGGTATTTCTAGAGTTAAATACTATATATTTCGACTAAATTTTATTAATTCTTCAACGTATGGTAGCCACTCGCCAGATATAGGTACATCCATAGTATTGAAACAGCTGTTTGTTATAGAACTATAAACACTTCAAATTTGAAATAGGAACAAATTAAAATATAGGTATTTTTTCAACGAACGGACGAACGGCTGAACAAAAAAAATTCTAATCGAACGGGCCAATGGACGAAGGCCAAGGTTGCAAACGTCCACAAGCCTGGCAAAAACGTACACGGTCAATGCGCCTGGAACCGACATGATGATCTCAAATTATCCATCATGGCACTAATGTGATGAAAAGGACGAAAAAACCTGGGCTCATTTCGTAATGGAGATTGGGGCTTTGAAAGAGGTACGAAATCATTTATAAAAACAACAAAACCGTTGATAAAATATAAATGAATTATAAATATACGTGTAACATAATTAATGTTAAATAATTAACCTTAATAACATTACATATTTAAAATAATTGTTCAACGATATCAAAAATATTACTAGAGGCATATATACACTCAGAGAGTGCAAACCTCCGCCGTCACGGGGTCCTTATGAGCCTTCCGATGCGGATTTTTTACGACTGGGGCGGCGTAGAGGGAAATTCTTCCGGCACCCGATTTCCTGGGGGAGTTCCAAAAAACCCACGGAGAGGGACGAGGCGGAGATGGGGGGTTGACCCGCCAGAGCAGGCGAGGGGCTCCACGGGGGGGGGGAGGACAGGACCTTCACAGGCAGTCCCTTGGAGGCTTACCCATTGATTCCTGCGGTTTCTGGGCCGAAAAAAGGAGAAAAAACCCACACTCCAAAAAAATATTTAGGAGAAAAAGCCAGGGCAGATGTCAAAACATATCATTGTTTACACTCTAGAGCTACATGGAAAGAAAAAGAAACTGACGTCATCAAAGAGGAGAGCACAGCACAGCGACATCTATTGGCAGAGTAGGCTAACTTGAAATATTTATTAGTATTTAGCTCATTTTGCATCTTAAAGAAGCACTCAGAGATGCCAAAATTTAATCACTTGTTCCTTTTGGCATTTCCAAAAACTCCACAAAGTTTCATCCGAATCCGTTCCGCACTTTTTGAGTTATCCTGCTGACAAACAAACCATCCAACCAACAAACAAACATGAATGAAATTTTTCCCATGAAAAAGAAAAATCTTTGTCTTTTTTTGGCGCCATAAACGAATGACGAACGCTAGAATTTTTTTGATGTCGTTCGTGAACGACTAATAATGAATTACAAATCAACAAGTCTGCTAATATATATATATTTATATGTATTTATGTTAAAGATATTTAGGTCTTCTAGGAAAAGGAAATGAAGTCTAAGTTGTTTTAAGTATATAAAATCCGATGGATGGCATTTATTTGAACAATATAAGAAGAAAAATACTGCAATTTTCTATGGATCAATCCACTGTGACGTCATAGCTTACTGTTTACAACTCTAGAAGGAGTTCATTAAATAGAATCGTTAATAACATGGCTACCCATAAAGAAAAGACAGTTAATGTTTGTATAGATGATATTCCTCTCTTTGAACTGTTGTTACCTCATTAATAGTGAAGTGATATTTAGCAGAAAAATACCATCTGCTTTTTTATAATTATTCATCTACTTTTCTGTCAACGAATCGTGTTTCAAGAAACACCATTTTTTTAATACTCTGCGGTAAGATCTTTGTTCAGCTTGAATGTTTATATAAAAACAATAATCATGAAACTGAATATAAAATAGGAAAATTGTGTTAAAAATACATAACATGAATAAACATTTTAGTTTAAAATTATTTTCCTACTAAAAGATCTAAATATCTATAAACAAATATTACAATAAAAAAGTGATCATTTCATTGAATAACAATAATCATTGATAAATAGAAATTATTTCAACTGAAAAATAGAATATAAAAAAACAGTCCTAAGCTTCGACGGTGAGTTTGTTGTGAAGTTTTTAAATCCTATTCAACGCTTGGAGATGTCGGGCAGAGTTGGAAGGGAAATAGCGTATTATTCTAAATGCTTATGTCCAGGAATCATCACGGGCATCGGGGATCTTAATTTCCAGGGAATAATATCTCGCTGCAGCGGATATCATAATTGCTCTTCAGTTATTAACATCCACACACTTACCATAGGTCAACTTTTGTCCTATATAAGATTTAAAGTTCCTAATAGCTGATAAAATAGCTTTTCCTTCCGGAGAGTTACGTTTAAAATGTTTAAAAGAGCCGAAGAGTATATAAGCTTTCAAAAAGTCTAGCCTAAAATTCGAAATGAAAACATAATTTAACTCTAAAAATAACCTCAAAATAATTAACATGGGACAATCGACAAAGGCATGAAGAGTATCATTGTATAATTTACCACAATTTTTACATGGAATGAAGAAGCGTAGAAGATTAGCAGAGATTAAAAATTGTGATGTAAAATGTTGACCGTCATAAAGTTTTAAAAGAGAATGCCTAATCATCCGATCCCAAGAGGACGGGAGGCCAATAGCTTTTTTATAATATACAGCAACTTTATTCGCGTCTGAGTTTTCCAATCTTGTGCAAATAAACTTCATGCACCATGGAGTTAAAGGAAGATGATTGAGTGCACTTTTCTTAGGGGGAACATAAACCTTCCTGTATTAAAAGCTGATTCTCTTTTCAAGTCGTGAATGGTAAAAGTGTTTGTTTGGATGGCTATGTTTTCGAGTTCTTCAGGAGAAGGTAAGTTCCTGAAGAAAGGAACCTTATTAAATTTTTGACGTATAATATATATGATACTGTTTGAATCGAAACACGGTATTAATTTCCATAAAACTCTTTGAGCTGCACCCCATTCACTAGAGAAACGGACTAAAATATTATTGGATAAAGGAGTACCAAACATAAGATTTTTTAAAACACAAGAACCGTCGACAAAACCTCTCCATTCTTTGTCGGGTTTAATTAAAATGTCTTTAAAAACCCTCATATAAAACTTCGGTAATTTTTTCCTATCTTCACCCAATATACTCTCTTCAATCAAAAAACTCAACAGACTCAATCTCAATGCTCAATTATTAAGTAACACACATAAAGGGATTTTTTATCTTCTTCAAGAACGTGATTGGTTGGAAGAAAATGAGTATCAATAGGAAAAAATAGTAGGCAACAAAAAAATAAGTCTTATTTCACTCAAAGCTGTAGATATGTGATCGTCAGCACAAATATTTTTAAATTATAGTCCTATTGGACTTTCCCCTATGATATTTACGAACACGCTTCTCTTTATAGCATATTATAATAATTAGAGCAACTCTTCAAACTTAGGAAATAATGTTTGTATAAATCCGCCTTTCTGATAAATTAATCCTCACTCGCAAATAAAAAGCTGAGTTGACACCTCACAAAGTGCTTTTGAATTCCGTGTTAGGAGAAAGATAAAATCATCCTTTTTGTATATGTATCTCTGATTCGTAAATAGATGGACACATCACATCCTTTATCAACAAATAAAGATTTATATATATATATATCAGACTTGTTGATTTACCATTCATTTGTTGTTGTTCGCGATCGATTAACGAAAATTCCTTATCGTTCGTTTTTGGTGCCAAAAAAAAGACAAAGATTTTTCATTTTCATGTATTTCTAAAAAAAAGTCATCACTTTTTTCCAGAGTGGCGAGAAAAAATTCCTTTCTAAAAAAACGTCGTCCATTTTTTCAGAATGACGAACGATGAACGATTCAATTTAAAAATAACGATGAACGACGAACGATAACTTTTGGAGAACGACAAACGAACGACAATTTTTCGCGAACGTCAACAAGTCTGATATATATATGTATATACATTATATATATAATATTTGCCAGAAGTTGCACCTGACTTTTTATTCTTATCTTTTTCTCATTTAATAATTGACATATTTCTATACAACATACAACATAAACAAAAGGAATTTCCTCTTACAGCCATGATGACATACTTAATTTTAGATCCCTCCTTACTGGCATGTCTTCAAACTGGACGTGCTTATAGGATGATGTAAGCAGTTTCATTGCTTTGACAGAATACTTCAATTCCTTTAGAAATGAATGAGAAAATACGTCCACATATAAACACCTATTAATGTTATTTTTGTGTTTGACAATTTTGGCTTAATAACAGGATTTTATTTGTGCCATTTATTATTGTTTCTATATTTTTCTACTCAACAGTTTAATCTTATATATCTATAAAGAAAAAATACATAAAAAATATGTGAAGATACATTTGAATAAATATTACTATTTTTTTTCTTAGGAGCTGAACGATACATACATTTTATCACGAAGGATTTTAGATAAAACATCTTAAATAAAACTTAGTTACATGTATGTATAATTGTATGTAATCATTTCATATTCTTTATTACGGTTGATATCTTTTTCTGGTGGATGAGACAAAGGACAGAATATTTTATTTATTTCGATGCCGAAGTCCAGGTTCCCGTCGGAGGAGTGGGTATTTGTAGGTCCAAAACTGCGTATCTAGCCGTAGCTAGATAAAAATCATGGTTGACTAAATCTGCCTTCTTCGTGGGACAAGAGAATTATGTGATCAACTTGTAGAATTGCGGACGGTATAAATTCACAGTCCAGTTTCAAATTTCCTCGGACATATTAAGATTTTACCATCCATGCAAGGACTGCGGATTTATTTTTCACACAGTTCACACTTTTGTGGATGGGAACGGGCTGCCGGGACAAATCAAGGCCATTATTCTTTTGGAGCCCACAAGAGGAGTCGTAATTATTTACCACATCACAAGGCGATTGAGGGTGTAATCGAGTATATATTTGCCATGGGGCACGTTAGATACATAGAAGTCTTAAATAAATAAATAAAAAAACTGTGCTTTATTAAATATTAAATCATTGGTAGGGAAGAAAATTAACAATGAACAGTCCCATACACGAAGAAATTTAAGATCCATTATGATAGGAGCAGCCGGGCGTTACTCGGCACTCAGAATCAAAATCCCTCAAGTGGTATCTTCCTCCTGGTGATATCATCAAATTCATTCCATCAACTTCAGCACAATATCTAAGCCTGATTAAATCAATTACTAGAAGATATCAACGTTTTACGTCAAGAACGGCTTATTGTGATTATGTTTAGCTTTTAACGTCGTCCTATTGTCCCGTTATAAAATGTTATTTAATTTTAGGCAGTAATTATGAACTAAAATGTTCATTTATGTATTGTTTTTACGCAACTGCCTAGTTTTATGGTTTTATTTAATATTGTATTGTCTTATGCGTATTTTATTTACACTTTTGTTGATGATGATAAAAAGTCTTAGCCGTTAAAAAAACCATGGTGCGGTAACGATTCCCATTCACAGTAAAATGATGATTGTCATCGTCGACGAAAAATTATGGCCCAATAACACCGCCAGCACTTAATCTACACAAAACACTAATTGTTTTTGGGATTTAATGGTGCCTGACAGATTGTTAACGTTAACTAAAAATTGTCATTCGTTCTCGTTCACCAAAAGTTATCGTTCGTCGTTATTGTTCGTTTAAGAGTGAATCGTTCGTCGTTCATTGTTCGTTTTAAGATTGAATCGTTCGTTTGTCGTTCGTGATTCTGAAAAAAGTACACATTTTTCCTTCGTCATTCTGGAAAAAAGTGATGACGTTTTTTAGAAAGGAAATTTTGCCCATGAAAAAGAAAACATGTGTCTTTTTTGGTGCCAAAAACGAACGATAGGACTTATTGTTGTCGTTCGTCAAAATTTTTGTGTTCGTGAACGACAAATCACAAGTTGACGACGAAAAAATTACGCAAGCATTTAATATCCAATATGTAGTTTTTGGGGATGTAATGGGTTTTGAATAACGTGTGCGTTTTTGCCAGTCAATAGCGCATATTTGCTTGTTAATAATGCCAAAAAAATGTGCATCATTGAAGGATAATTTCACGGTGAAAATCAGGATCATTTTCAATTCCTTCAGTTCATGTTACAAATTCCCGAAGTTTGATGTGGCGGCTTCAATTCTTATGTCAACTTGATACCCCTCAACGATATTACAAATATACCCAATGATTGAGAAATTTGTCACTTAAGGTAAAAATTTGGGTCGCCTTGAATTGATGCACTTGCAACAGCAATATTTTTTATACTTCTGCATTCTTTGTCTCACTGGCACAGGAACATAATATAGTGTCTATGTGGATTCAAACTTTTCAAGAAAAGTTGAATTGTTGATTTTACAGATCTCTTATACTGATCATAATTAGCGTTGACCCTCTTAAAGTTTGGATCAACGCCTCACTACTTTTATAATAAATTTTAATAATTTGCATGCGTTGCTCGAGATATAATGCTCCATGATGAACCATCAATTATTTTTGGGTACAGCAATCAAAGAAACAGTAACAAAACTGTCGTTCTCAAAACTTATCAACATTAAATGTGAGAGTCCTTTTTGAAAACCCCTTTTATATAGAAATAGACAAATATTCATGACTGTAATTTGTAGTTTGAGTGGTATTTATTTGCAGTTGGCATATTAATACAGCAGCTTTACGATTAAGAATCAACTTAAATTGCTTCAGTGTTCTACGGGATGAATACTTCAAATTGGTATCGACTTTAATTATAAAGAACCAGCGAAAAATGATATACTTATTCTCATCAAGTCCAATTTGGATCAGCCTTATTGAAAAAAATTGTATGTTGGATGACTAAATTTTATGCTATAATTATCGTTCAATCCACACGGATGCCAATTCCATCGCACCAAATAGGCAAAAAGAATAATATCCAAGGCTCGACGGAGATAATTTTAATACTATAATTGATTAGGTATATACCATACGGACGTAATTCATCAAAATTAATAAAAAAATAGTCATGCTCAACAGGCAAAACGGAATAACTTGAGATAAACTTAATCTTAATTGTTGATAAAATGTCGAGATTTTATATTTAAATGATTTGAGAATCAACAAAAATTGACAATCTTCCTTTATTTTGTGGAAATAAATCGTTATGGAAGGTGAGTTTCTCCTTGTTTTTGGCTTTTTCGTTTTTCGTAACTAAGAAACAAAGAGGGTTGTTATTATTATCTCAGAGTTCTTTGACCATAGAGAACATAGAATGAAGTCACGTATGGTAGTACTGAATGTCGGGATAATTGTTAGCTTTCCATTGTTAGGGGGGAACAAAGACCGAACAATCCTGATATTCAGCATACGATACGTAACTGCGGCAATTCAAATTCTAGTCACTATCAATTATATACTATATATATATATATATATTATATATATATATATTTATATATATTTATGTCACTATCCATATATATATATATAAATATATAATAATATATTATATATATATATATATTATATATAAGCTCCTCAATCTAGAACGAGACCCAGAGAGGGACTTGACCCCTAGGACGGTTGTATTTGATCAATTAATTTCAGTACACCAGAAGCCAATTTTAAACAAATTATTAAGTAAGTAATATCATTTTAACAACAAGTCTATTGAACGTCTTTGCGTATGGCATATCACCCATGGCTATCTCCTTTAATGTCCAGAAATCGAAGTCAATCATGCATGCCACAGACAATAAGAGAGAAGACGCCAAATGCACCCAAAATTGCATGAGTCAACGAGGAGCAGGGGAAACAACAAGAGCTCCTTGGTTAAACTGATAAGAGAAGCGGCAAATTGGATATGCCCCCTTCTTGGTGTGTGTGTGTGTGTATATATGACTATAAATATGAAGTATGAGGACACGAAGGACTTATCAAGATAAATTAAAACGTTTATCTACATATTCAAAAATAGTATACGATCAAAAACCGGCTTGGACAAGTCAGTTTTGTTTTAGTCCCATGCTTCACACTGATTTGTTTTTGGGTCATTTGGAGCTTATCAGCCATTTGAAATGGTTGTAATAAAAATTATATATATATATAATATATGGAGAAAGGAAGAGAGTATCAAAGTGTACACATGTTGTTATACTCGTATTTATATGTAATCTAAATGTATGTAAGGAGGATTTTATGAATGCTTCGCAAATTCAACAATACTTTAACTGTTTGTAACCCAATTTTCGTTCTTTTTCACATAGTTATCGTGTATAATATATATATATATTATATATATATATATATATAAATACTATATATATATATATATATATATATATATATATATATGCATGTTTCCTTTATCGTAAGATTTTGTAAAACAAAATAAACATATTGATGAGTTTAAAGTTTTGTCTTACTTTTTAATACTAATAGCTAATATTGGAAGAGTAAGGACCGTAGGCAATTCTTAAGGTTATTATTCTAATATGAGTTACTGTTCACACCCCAACAGCCGTGTGTTAAGTGATGCTCATTTCATAACGCCCAATGTTTTTTCTTAAGTGAAAGCTTACTAAAATAGTTGCAAAAAAACAACTAACGGCATTCAAAAGTTAAAAGAGCAGATAAAGGCATAGGGTTCAAAATATTTTTGCTAATCGAAACGTTACAGTTAATGCAATCAACTTTCAGGTTCTAATGTTTTTATCAAAAACAGATCCTGTTAGGCGAATCAAAGTAATGTCAAACATATCAAATGAATTATAATAAGACATATAAAATTATCCAATGAGTACTCGATTCTAGTAAGACTCATATGAAAGGAGGGATTTTTAAAAAAATCATTCATTTAAGTTCTCTAATAATATAATCGTTTATCAGTAAATCAACTAAAAACATAGATATGTAATCACTATAGATATAAACCAATGGGGACATAAGTAGGCTTCTTTATACACAAATATGCATAAACATACATATCAACTGGAATTTATACAAACTTACAGAGGGTATTTTTCTTACTGGAATTAAAATTAAACAAAAGAAATACAGGACATGATGAACACGATGATAAGATAGAGAAACTGCTAAAAAAGATGTCTAAAAAATAAAAATCAATCGATAAATATTATTAAGATCCCCAGTTACTGGGGTATAGGATCCCGGGCGCTCCAATTGTTTTCTTGAGGTGGAGGTTTTTCTTTTTATTTGTTGTCATAGGACGGATTTTATTTGTTTGTTTTGTAGTAATGTTATAAATAAACATTAATAAATATGTTAAAGACTGTTTTAGTTGTTTACATTTCCAACCAGAATATTTGGAATCTGTAGCTGAGAATTGTTGGTAATAATTGAACTTTTATTTTAAATTGTTTCGTTGGGACTTTTGTTCGTAGCGTCACCTAGCGGACCCTATAGAAGCTTCTTGTTTACTCTTACGCCTCATAGTAATCAAGATTATCTTTTTCTGAGTCTAGAAGCTATTTAAACCTAATTTTTCAATGGGTCTTTACATAGTTTAGTTTTAAACGACAAAATAAATTTAAAAAAACCCAGATTAACAATGTCTTTCACTTTCTAGTAAGACATGAATGGTGGATTAACCTCTTTAAGTAGATGACACATCTATTGTAAATAATATAACAAATCATATACTTTGGGAGAGGACCGTCTATAAAAAATATATATCAACACATTTCTTTCTAAATTTGCAATATATAAGGAATAGTGAAATGTTATATAATACGAATACTGTTGCATTTTTGGATAACTTCTTGTGTTTTAAACAAAGCAAGTGATGTCTTTAGTGCATTCACTCTTTCCTCCCATAAATGACTATTTCTATCGAATATTCCTCTAAGAATAGTTGAGAAAATATTATCTTTATATGCATTTAAAACATACACCCATCAATGCATTGCTATGATAAAAACTGAGCAATAAAGGTTCTTTTTGTCTCATATCATAAAAAGAAGTTATACCCTAAGGTTTTGGAAATTATAAAGTGTTTTGTTTGTAGACACATGATGAAATAATGGTGTTGACCAGTAGTCAATGATAGATTCAGTGCCCCATTTTGTATGTATTTTTATTGTGTACAAATAAATTACGCAGCGGAATTGAGATCAATTTTAATTTCAGCTTCTGCTAGGTATTTGCGCTCGATTTAAAAATCCCTGCGGCTTCAGGTCCGACATGGAATTATGCAGCTGACTTGATTAATTTCAAATGCTCATTTTCTTCACGTTATTTTAGTTATTTAAAAAGGCTTACGTCGCTATATTTTCGCTCGCATAAATCTAAATTTTAACAGCAATTTTGATTATAGATGATTATGCTTTGGAGTCCTCAGCCTTCTTTGGTGGAAGCAAGAAGGTTCCTCGAGTCGGTAGCCTTCCTTCCCTGACATGTCCAAAAGGAGAGGGGTGACGTTGTCGAGAAGAAAAGAAGAAGAAGCTTCCATGAACTACGACCCCAACGTGGAGCCCGATCCTGAGCGCTGGATACCCAAACGGGAGCGTATCGCCTTCCGTAAGCACCTCAAGCGAGAGCGGCGGAACAAGGGAGAAAAGTTCAAAGGGGCACAAGGCGACAATTATGACTACTCCTCCAGGAAGGCCACTCCCAAGAGCACACATCAAAAGACATGTTGTGTTCATTATATTTTTATATTACTTGGTGTGGTTTTTTAAAGTTATGTTTGTACACTTTTTTATGAATAGAGGTTGGTCTTTTATAGGTAATCTAATTTTAAACTATAATGTTTATTTATGTACCATGTACACAATTTACCTATCTTTTATTATTTATTGTATATTTTATAGTACAGTTATAATAAAGACCTTTAAAAAAAAATCCGCAAACAAAAAGAGCATAAAAAACAAAATGTTATCTGTATAACTACAGAAATAAGAATATGTAAATATTATGTATTTTTATAAATATTATTGAATCATTATCACTGATATATAAATATAAAATATACAATATAAAAATTATATCATAAGTATAAATAGTTGGACACTTGACTAAGAAAAAAAATCACGCGACATGAAGAGTTAGTTGGAGACTTAGAACAACCTAAACTGGATGTCAACTCAAGCTGTATTACAATACCAGATATGACCATATTTCCAAGAGAGCGGACTTTTCGCTTGCCGGTGGTTTTAACGACGTACACCGGCATGCATGAATAATCATGATAGTAATGTGATTTTTTCCGTTTACAATATCAAAAATGTTACATTACCATATAATTTTCGGAGGACGTGAAAAATAATAATATTACACGTTTCACCATCCATGAAAACATTAAGTAAACATTGCTTGTATTTTATATACGTTGGCCCGCAAAGTGAAACACTTTAGCTGTCTTGACAAAAGGAAATCCTTCAAGAAAATTCCGGGATATCCCTTTTGTTACTGATGTTACATTACATTTCCCCCCTTCGATTCTTATGACAAGATATTTAGACTTTAACTGCTCAATGGACATCAAGTATTGTTTCCTTCTCTTCATTGACTTAAAGAATATATATTTCATTATAAAAAGACCTAAGATGGC
Organism: Caligus rogercresseyi; assembly: GCA_013387185.1. Taxonomy (NCBI): domain Eukaryota; kingdom Metazoa; phylum Arthropoda; class Copepoda; order Siphonostomatoida; family Caligidae; genus Caligus; species Caligus rogercresseyi. Next base: position 27,788,487 of record CP045896.1, on the reverse strand, counting down.
TTCCATCAGTTCATGAGTCAAATACTTTTTTCTTCTTCTTTATTGAATCTTTTGTACATTCAGACTATAAAATAATAGTTTCAGTCAATTTGATTCAATGGAATTATAATCCAAAATTTAACGAGAACGTGGTTTTCAAATATCATTGTCATGGAAAATACCTCAAAAGTGAACATTTTGAAACTTTATTATCTCGTTTGAGTTTGGATATACATAAGAAAATAAAAAATGATTTGGAATCCTTGCGAGCATACCTACTTTTGCGGCAAATTGTTTGAAAATAGCATTGAAATTAAGGGACATTAGAGACGATCGAATGGCGAAAAAAAAATTGAGCAGACACTTCCCATTATTCGATTTCGTTCAAACTTTCATAAGATGATCTCTATGACTAAAGTAAAATCCTTGGGGAGCCGACTCTCAAATTGAAACCGTGAATTAGAATCACCCAATAAATAAATAAATATTTTCATTATTAAAATAATTCTATGAAAAGTCGTCATAGGGTCTTCATTGCCCTTTTCTGTTTTGTATCCTTAAGGCTGGGTATTTAAACAACAAAAAAAGAAGAAATCACACGAAGAATTTCAGTGATGTCATAGCATGTGTTCTTCATATGCCATTATGTCCGTTTTTATTCCATACCTGGGTGTTAAACATCGCATAAAGAAGCAATCACATATAATTTCAGTGAAGTAAGCATGTGACTTTTTCATATTAAAATCAGTTCTTTAAAAAGTTGACAAGGGATTCATTGCCATTTTTTCCGTTTTTTATACCCTTACGGCCTGAGTATTTAATTACGTACAAGAAAAAAAATGACAACGAATCATATCAGTGCTGTCATTGCATGTGACTTATTTGAAATCAGTTTCTTAAAAAGTTATCATTGGGTTTGATTAACATTTTTTCCGTTTTGTATTCCTTAAGGCGGGGTTTTCAAACATCGTACAAAAAGAAATCACACGAATATTTCAGTGATGTCATTCAACTTTCTATTAAATAAGTTCTTTCAGCAGTGGGCATTGGTGTCTTTCCTTGCCATTTTCCCCGGTTTGTATTATTTAAGGCTGGGAATTTAAACATCTTAAAATGACGAAATCACACGAATAATTCAGTGGTATCGCGCTTTTATTTTCTTATTCAAAGCAGTCCGTCAACAGTTGTATGGGTCTCCTTGCATTTTTCGTTTTGTATACATGGTTTGGGTATTTAAATATCCACAAAGAAGGAATCCACGACTAATTTCACTGAATCATCAACATGGGACGTTCATAGTCAACCCAGTTCCTTAAAAAAGTGTCATAGGTCGTCATGCCATTTTTTTCCGTTTCGTATTCCGTAAGGTGGGGATTTAACATCTTAAAGAAGATGAATAATTTAGTTATGTATCACAGTTGATTGTCATATTCAATCAGTGCCTTAAAAATTGTCCATGGGTGGTCATTGCCATTTTTCGTTTTTTGTTCAGAAGGCTGGGAATTGAAAAGAATAAAAGAGTTATTTTAAGTCGTTTCATACAGTGACTATGTTATTTTCGAGAGAAGAATCCTTAAAAAGTCGTTCATTGCATCGTCCTTGCCTTTTTTTCCGTTTTGTTTCCTTAAGGCTGGGTATTGAACCCTCTCCTTCTTAGGATTATTGAAATTTGATTAGCACGATGTTGCCATATAAAAAAGTGTTTTTATCTTCCTCAAAACTATAGGTATAATTCTATATATATCGTATATTATATAGTATATATATAGTTAGAAGCAAGTACAGTACGAATCTACAAATGGGATATATCAATACACCAAGTCTTGTCAAGGATTTAAAGCAGTGATCATACTCAAGAAGAAGAAAAAAAGGTATAAAGAGTACTCATAACTGTCATAAATAGATAAATAGACCACTATGATTTGGTAGTTGCCCCTTTCCTTATAAGGCTTTACGAAAGTATTTTGGTACTGTTTTTCCTTCGAGTATGTAAACCAGATGTGTTCTTCATGATTAGGAAGTTTATTAACATGAGGGGGGGAGGGGGGATAGATGAGAAGAGATGCGTCAAGCCTGTAAGTACTTGATATTTACTTTTGTTTCAGAAGAAGAAAACCAGGTTCTCATAGAATATTCCCCGTATTATACTTATTAATATATCTTGGCAGACCGTTTTTAACATTTTTTTCTTCTTCTTGGAGATGCAAATCAAAGAATCCCAAAGGCATGTGAAACATTCAAGGAGTAAAACACTAGATATCCATTATGACGCATGATGAAATTAACAATACTTTATTTTCATGGCACATAAAGTTACTTAGGATAAAACTTGCATTCGCTAAAATGCATAATAAAAAGGGGAAAAACATATTAGTGCAACAGAGTATAAGTTGCATTTTAAGGGGTAAATTTATTGATAAAATAAACACTAAAGAATAATACTAATCGCTTGTTTATTTCATAAAAAATAAAACTGAGAACGACAGACTAACCTAAGTATACCAATCTTAAATGACTACAATGTCTAGTAATATCAATAACGACGACGTATAAGTGTAAATAATTTCTCAAATAATCTTTTGCCCCAAAAATGAATATATATATAATGCATCTAGGATAAGATGAACAAATTATTGATTCTAACTGTAATTTAATAGCTTAATAACTAGATTATAAAATAATATCTATAATGTAATAACTCAAATCCTTTTTTGCTGTTGTAGCAAATATACCCTTTGTGTGGTCGTGTTCTTTTGCTGTATGTATGTATTTATTTTATCAATTTATATGTACTATGTACTATGGTAAACAGCAATAATTCTTAACTAACAAAAAAAGTGCATTCTAAGATAATTCCTGTCCGGTGAATTCCACCCATTAATATATGTATAGATCTATTCCAAATTATGAATTACATACGAGGTATCGAGCCTACTAAAGGTTTCTTCTAATGAGAGCAATGAATTTTAGGGGATGTCAAGCCCACAAGTGGCGCTCGAGAATCCTTGTTCAAAACTATGACGACTGGGCTTCAAATGGATGCAATTATATAAAATTACAGCATTATGAGTGTTGATGTGAACTGCATGAGGGCTCGGGGTCATGAAAATCAAACCAATAACCTTTGGGAGCTTTAAATCATCACCAATTGACCCCCGATTTCGCAAATACAACCAATAACATATTGGGATTTCAAATTCAAGCACATGGTTTCCCGATTTTCTCCGATCATAAGTAGGGGACATATTGAGGTTTAAAACCATCGCCAATAGGCCTTGGATTCCGCCAACACACCAATACCATATTGGTTTCTAACCCACCGCCAGTGAGCTCGAGAGTTCCACCTATCACAAGAAGGGTATATTGTGGGCTCAATTCCACCCCCACCACTGGGCCTTTGGGTTCCATGTTGTTGGCTTCAAAGTGATAACAGGGTACGAATGCACAGGAGTAGACAGTAATGGTACATGATAAGATCTCAAGGTACACAAAAAAATATTTGTTACATACATACAAAAATATACAAGATAAAAATTTTGAAATTGTCATGCTTGAGAAAATACCTTATAATTTATTGATGATAAAAACGATGATAGATGTAAAAAGTCGATACTAATGGGCTTGTAATGCATGAATCAAAATTATGACATGTATTTTTTATTTAATTTAAAAAACAGCAAACATCCAAAACAACATCCTTGATATACCATATGCTTTTGTCAAAAAATAAACATTACTAAAGAACATCAATATCAATTGTATTCACACACCGACCTATATTAAATTGTAAACACAAATGATCAATAAAAGAAGAGAAGATGGGATCCATTTTCATCCATTTCGAGAATATATTAATATATATACTATTCATAAATTAAATTAATTAAAATCGATGAAACAGGGAAGAGAAAGAAATAATTATTATCCCTTGAACAGTAACACTAGAAAGACGGTGAAGTCAATTTGACTGTTTTCGACTTTAGAAGCTAATAGCTTAAATGTCAGTGATCTGATATTCTTCAAATTTTATGACTTTTAATTATTTCATAAAAATAAAGTTTTTTATATATCTAATAAATATTTTAACTCAGTGAAGAGTTATGACAATTTATACCTAGAATGACGGAGAAATCAAAATGACTTCTTTTATAGATTTAGAAAACATACTGTTTGTGCAACAAGTATAAACCTGTTAAAAGGCTATTGCTGCAAGTAGGTATATTTGTATGTGCAACAAGTTTGAATCTCTCATGACTGTGGTCCTGTGTAAGGATTCAAAGATAGTGAAGATGTCTAAAGGAGCTCGTAAATTTGCATGTCTTCTGAAGAAATAAGAGCATTATGTGTCATGAATCTGGCAATTAATTCTAGAGAAACCATGAGTCGTGATCGATGTAAAGAGCTCCTGAAAAATCCAGTTCTGCACCAGATCTTCAAGAATTCAACAGTTCAATATGACAAATTGCACTGATTTCTATAATTGGAACCGATTTATAGAAAATTGCATTGCCTGCTACAAACCCGGTGCCAATATCACGGTCGATGAGCAACTATTTCCAATGAAGTCACGTTCCCCATCTACACAATACATGGCAAACAAGCCCAATAAATTTGGGATAAAGTTTTGGTTGGCTGTAGATACTGAGCCCCATTACTTAGTCAAGGGTTCTCTACGTAGGGAAAAATGACATCGGCCAAAAAATCAGTCGCTCTCAGAGTACGTTGGAATGAAACTTGCAGAGGAATATCTCAACGAAGACGAAACATCACCAGTGATAATTTCTTCACTTCACTGAAACTGGCTAAATCACTGAAAAAAAAGAATACGAGCATTGTGGGAACTATGAAAAGAATGAGGAGGGAGGGTGCCGAAAGCAATCAAGAACATGAAACAGCCTTTGCATTCTGCAATAGTATTGGAACATAAAGACTTCACTTTTACGGTCTATCAAGGCAAGCCTTCAAAAAAAGTTATAGTCCTAAGTTCTGTACACAAATCGGTTGGTATTATGATACTCCAAAAAAAAACCTCCAGAAAGTGTTTCTTATTACAACAAGACCAAATCTGGAGTTGATAATATAGATCAGATGGCTCGTTTATATACCACCAAGGTGGCATCAAGACGAGCCCCTACAGGTTTTCTATAACATTTTAGATATGGCGGCCATCAATGCTAAACTAATATACAATGAGATCAATGGAACAAAAATAAGTCGAAGGATGTTCATTAAACTCAAGCAAGAACTACAATCATGAACAAAGCCAAGTATGGTGGAAAACGATGAAGATGTTAGTGGTGTAGAAAATGATAATGAAGAAGAGACCGAAAGAAGAGAAAAGCTTGTCATGTGCAAAAATGCAAGAATAATAAATCTTGCATTAAATGCTTTAGATGTAAGAGAATCATATGTGGAAAATGTACCGCAAAAGTGAAAAATCGAAATTTATGTAAAAAAATCACTCTTAAAATGTAACCTATTACTATAAATAATAATAAAAAATGTAGTTATATCCTTTATTTGGCCATTTTTATTGACCAAATTTTATAATCTCAATATATTTATTATTATTCATTCCAATATCAAGTATAGTTTGAGAACAAATTGAAAAATTAACAGAAAAGTCAAAATGACTGTTCCGTCATTCTAGGTAGATATACTTTGCCGTCTTTCTAGTGTAAGTATAAAATGTAAGGAATATAAAAGGGGAAGAAATGAAGAGGAAAACCAGTGACGTCAGGGACTTTTTTTTGAAAAATACATTGGTTGACGAATTCAATGGACATTATTAATGGATTCCTTCTATTCCCAATACAGCTAAATTTTGCAACGAACCATATTTGTTATGATGTGCTCTTGCAGTGGACTGAATATTTATTCTCTGTTGAGCTTCCAGTTACACTATATAGGGCTGGTGGGTTCTCCACATTCTGGTGTCACGTTCAATACATGCACATAACCACAAAGAGAACTCAATATATGTATTAAATGTTGATGGATGTATTGTGTGTTTTAAATACACATGACGTATTATTTGAAAACATGGGTTTTGTGTGCTCTTTGACCTTTTTCATCATTTTTGAATACTATCTATGAACCTTTTACTCAATTATCTTTACTTTTACATTCAATCAATTGCTACTATTCAATTTATGTACATAGATATGCTTGGATATATCTTAACGCTCCTTTTCATACACTTTTTTTCTTTGCCACCCGCTGAAGCCTCGCGTGAGGTCTCAACAAGTCTATAAACTTGTAATCCTAGAGGTTATAATACCCAATTAAATATAATACCTACATATTAAACGCACAACAACAACAAACAAACAAAAAAGTTGCAGGTAAATATTCATAAAAAGGATTATAAAAATGAACAAATGTCATTCATATGTTATTGTCCAAGTCTTGTTGTGCTTACATAATGGATGACACAAGAGGATAAGTCATTGAGTTAAAAAGATATATTTCTTCTATTTCACAAACTTTTTATTTATTAAATATATAGTTTCAAGACTTCAATTCCGATTAATCAAAGAGTGAGCTACAGTTTGTTATACTACATATTTGAAAGACTCGATCAAGTAATGCTTTGATATCAACCTAGAATTATTATTCTTTATATTTCCTTGTTCAATGTAAAACTTTATTTAAAGGAATAATCTTTATAGACTATAGATCTTTAACAATATATTTTATTATAAAATGTATTGGGAAGGCAATGGAATATTTTCTAAAATTGTCGACAGACTTTTAACTCCCTCTGGATATGATCAATATTAAAAGAAAACAAACTGCGCTTTTT
>CP045896.1:27755840-27781603 GCA_013387185.1 Caligus rogercresseyi | reverse complement strand
GTAGCTACAGTTTGTTACTACTACATATTTGAAAGACTCGATCAAGTAATGCTTTGATATCAACCTAGAATATATTTATTCTTTATATTCCTTGTTCAATTAAAACTTTATTTAAAGGAATAATCTTTTAGACTATAGATTCTTTAACAATATATATTTTATTATAAAATGTATTGGAAGGCAAGGGGAATATTTTCTAAAATTGTCGACAGACTTTTAACTCCGTCTGGATATGATCAATATTAAAAGAAAACAAACTGCGCTTTTACCCCCCCCCCCTCCATTCCGATTGGCATCTACATTTCTTCACATCGACTTATACGGATTTATAAAGAAATATCAAGCAATAATGTGAACAATTTTACAATATAAAAATATCCTCCAACGCTCTACTTAGCGCCAAAGCCCTAGTGGCAACAGAGCCAACATTGGATCGTCCCCTGCAAGCCGCTGGACATTAGGACAATATGTATATTCGCCTCTGCTCAATATGCATTGGACCTCCGATCCCTTCGGTCACGGACAACTCATGGACGCTAGCTGGCGATTTGGTCAAATATGTTCCCTCCCGTTCCATCGTCTTAAGAGATGCCTTAAATCACTTTTAAATCGTTTAAAAAGATAAATAATCTTTTACTCTGCGTTTTAGTGTTTATATTTTAATAGTTTAATTATAACTTTTGTACAAGTTAATAGTATGTTCATGTAAGATGCTAAAATTATGAACTATAATGTTTATATGTTGCATTTTTTTACTTATTAACATATGTTTTATATATCGTTTTGTATACAAATTTTATCATGAACTGTTGAATAAAAAGAAAAAAATATCCTCGTTTATCGTGAACCGAATTATTTATTTATTATACAATAGCTACATGTTTCATTATATTATGTCTTTGTAATATTGTATGTATATTATGTATGTATACGGTAACAGTAATAAACCTTAAACTAGAAATAGCTACATGTTTCAACCAAATTTAAATTAATGTGTTTTAGAGATGTTTTGTAATAATGTATGCATGGCTTGAGAGTAGATTTTTAATTTTAGAGTATAGTGTTTTATTCATATAATGTTACATTTCTAATATATCTAATTCAATAAAGACTTTAAAAAAGAAAACGAGCGCTTCAGAGTTTATAATTTATTTTTAATCATTTACAAATATGTGTTTTTCACTTTATTGCAGACACACTGTAATATTTAGAACTTGGACGGTTGAAATTGAAAATTAAAAACTCCACACCTATATACTTCTTCGAAAATACATAAGGTGGTTGCTAATTATAGTTTTGAACTGTCTTTATACGAAGGTCCGCTATCGAGTGATTGTATTCCAACTTAATATCGTTTTTTGAGCAATTTCATATTTCTCCAACAATTTTAGTTATACAGAACTTTCAGGTTATGTTAAAAAAGCAGACTTGTAACCGAGTGATGTTTAGTCCACATCTTCGTATGATTTATTTAGCAATTCGATATTTCTCAAATAATTTAAGTATTTTAAACTTACATCTCTTATGATAGGATATATCAAACAATTCCACTAAAAAAGATTTGCAAAATAGTTTGGAGTTCATATTGTCAAAATTTGTTTAGATGTGCGAAACTAAACAAAATTAACATTGCATGGAGGGAAATCTTAATATGTAAGCAATAAAGTTTTTTATCTCACATCTTACCTCTCCACCTGAATTTTTAATGTGACCAATATAAAGTATAAATCAACGTATTGAAAAATGTTGTGTCTGTAAGTCTTCAGTGGAATTCGGCTTAAAATTTATTCGATGGCTTATATAGATACACAGTAAGATTTATTTAAGCACAAAATAAACTTAAGTAAAAAACATTGTTTTAAACTAGGGTGCAAAAAAAGTGTTATTTTTAGTTATGTATTATCCGGTATCCAGAAGAAACCAGTTACTAGAAATGGTCCAAGAAGAAACGATCAAAATTAGAAAAGGAAAATTAGACTCATGGCAAAAATGGCCCTAATGCAGAGGTAGGCAAGTATTTGAGTCGAATACAACTAAGTATTTTGCAAATATTATTTCATCCACAAATTAGGTAATAAAGACAAAAATATTTTATTTTAGCAATTATGATAAATGATCTCCTTGATGTTGTTCAAATTAGACGGAGCTAAGATTTACTTTGCCCATTTTCTATACATCACCATTTTCCTCTTCCATGTTGGTTCATTTTTCCTAGTCATTTTTCTTATTTCTCATTGTCAATTCTTTCTAATGTCGGTTTATCCATACTCGCCTGGAGTCTGAAATGAAAATATCATGAACCGGGGTGAATAACGAAGACCGAAATTGGTTAGGAAATGTGAGTTCCGGAACCTAACGTACTCTTATTACCCAAATAACTGAACCTCTAATTATGCATATAAATAAGAATAAGGGCGTCAAGAGGAACTAAGCCAGGAAAATACGACCTTGGAAAAATTTACTAGGAAGAAATGACTCAAAATAGAAAATAAAAATGATGATGCCGGAAAAATGACCCAAATACATGAGTAGGCAAGTCTTTGAGATAAATACATCTAAGCTTTGTACAAACACAATTTTCATACAAATTGACTAAGTATTGCCAACAAATATTTTTTCTTTTTGCAATAAAGGATTAATATTAGTATACCTATATATTTGGCAGTTGCCCCCCTTGTCCCCCTGTCTCCAACGCCTATGGAACTGTAGCGACTAAAGAGGAGGGTCTATGACATCAATCGGCAATATGTGCCATTGAATGCAGTTTCTTTTCTTTTTACCTTGTTGACCTCTAATAGCATTACAAAAGGTCCTTCAATAATATCTACATTAATCACACAACCTTTTACACAAAACAATCCGCAAATGTACTGAAGAAGCAAATCTGTGAAATTTACATATATTGCTTATCCAACTAATAAATCACTTTGTTTAGATGTTCATTGTCCTTCATCCGCCATCTCTTTTCAGATTACATCATCTGAAATGACGTCATCAAAACCATCAATGCCATCTCCAGTCTTTTACATAAAAGCATCCGCGAATGTCGAAGCAAAATTGCAAATTTGGCATACATTTTTTCTAATACAGAGCCTCAAACCCTCCTCTTGGGCTAGATATTCTTTGTCCTTTGCACCAATTATATCATGTGAAATGACGTCATTACAAGCCAGCTGTGGGATCTCCAGAATCTGCTCTTTCGAAGGGATCATTCACCTTGGGGTCTCATTAGGCTTGCTCCTTTAATTATATCACAAAATACGTAAGATTATTATTATTCGTAATTCCCGCCCACACATGGTAGTCACAGAGAGAGAGAGAGAAAGAGAGGGAGAGCATGGCTCGTGTCAGTCGTCTTCAGCCCTCAGGAGCTAACTGTGTGCCCATCATCATTATAAGTACATCACAGTGGCTTACGTGTATGTATGTATTTTCATGGATTCACTCCCAAAAGTTACATACATGAAAACAAAGTTCCTTAACAATCTCATAGAAAGAAGGCAGAACCAGTAAAAAAGGGTTTTTTATTGTTTATTGTCTATGCTGCAAATATATTATGTATTTAGATAAATATACACACATGTGTATGACATATATATATATATATTATTTTTGCAATCCTCAAAATTTACGTGAATATCTAAGGTAGGGATCTCTTGAAAAGCAAAATGTCAAATTTGTCTGTCTATCTCTCTCCAGTGAATTTAATAAGAAATAAAAATCTGGTTTTCTCCAACAATGTAAAGGTCTCACTAGGAGAGGCACTATATATATTTTAATTACTCAATCCTTGCTTTGACATTCAACGTCTTTAGAGTGGTTTTTGTCAACATAAGGGTAAATGTTTATTGGAACCTTCACAGATCTCCTATCCAACTCTTAGATGTTATAAAAAACAACGGCCTTTCTTTTGATTTGGAGTTAAGGTGTATGCATCCATTTATCGTGACGTCAGAGATGGAGCAAATTAGGATGGTTTCGGTATGTTCCATCGGCAACTAATGGAGGTAGTGCCGCAGCCGCCGCTCAGTCCCATCATCCAATAAAATGACCTTCATCAAAATAAACACTACTTTTCTATCGGGGCCTTGGCATTATATACCAATCAATGTTTGTACCGGTTTTTATTTATCTATTTAATTGATAACATTGATTTCTATTCAGTTATAACATAGATTCAAAAAGCTTACTTTGAGTACTTTTATAAAATAATTTTGGGAATCGTGACGGAACTTTTCGAAAACTGTTGGTTCAACGCATACAACGTTACAAACACTCTGTGATTTCTTAAGCAATTGGATTCGAATATTGTAGGTATGACTCTACTACTCTTATTCGAATGTAATCAAATTAGACTACCAAGAGTATATCAAAGGGAATTGTATACTTTTGATGGTTATACAATACGTTTTAACCAAAGCAACATAATAGTTTTTGCTTGTGTACTTATTTCTGAACTTGCGATTATGACATACTATGATGTCATCTTATAAATATACAGAAGTTCCAAAATGGAAGGCATTCTTCACTTAAATTTGTGCAAAGGTTAAAAAATCGATTCCGATATAAATGACGAACATGAATGTCATATTTTACAAGGAATGCAGGAATAATACAGCTGACGCATTTTCCTACCACAATTTAAATTTTGTACTGGCTTTGTTATGGATTATATCCTCTATTGATAACAGAATACATTCATCTTAACCATACAATCAATGAATCGTATAGCTGGATATCAATTATAATCGAAAAATTTGATTTTGAAGCAAAACGTATATTAACACATATTATTCTTATTTTTTCCTGTGAGCCATTAGTAGTTGTGATATCGGTTAAAGTGTTAAGGAAAGCTATCAGGGGGATCACACATTCTTGATTGTAAAATGAAGTCTTTTTGTAGTTTTGTTTCCTATACTCTTTGTAATCAACTATGTTTAAATACCGTGATTATTTCACTTGGATTGGATTGTAGGCCTTAACATAAAGAATAGTGTAAGAGAGGATTTTTACATTAATAAAAATATTACCATTTTTTTTGTGCTGATGTAAGTCTATGTTTATTGACTTAACCATAACGAACGCAAAACTCATCGTCTAATATAAGAATAATGCACGAATATTTGAAAAAAATCAACCAAAAAATACTTCATAGCATTCAGACAACGATTTGTTATTAAAAATAAAAGATATAAAAGAAATCATATTATCATATATATATATATATATATATTATAGGATATATTATACATTTTCAATTACAATTTATTAAAGCGTTATCATAAAAATTATGCAGTATTAAGTATGAAGTCAAAAATAGGTACTTCAATTTTACAAAAAATTTCGTTATTTTTTCTATAGCGATCTACATCAGAATAGTTCAAGTCCCAAACTTCATTTATTGGAACTAAAATATTGAGGCATATCATATTTACCCCTGAAAACTGGCTTATATCTTAAATGTTTTTATTTAACATTTTAAAATCGCCAACTCCTTATATAAAATGTATCTACACTGATTCCAATATAAAAACAAACATAACAAAATTAAAAACCCTAACCGGTTTTATTTCCTATCGTTATGTTAGTTATTTTTTAATGATGCCCTTAAACTAATTATAAAGTCATTCAAATAGGACTAGATTATGAAATCTCTACAAATTTAAGGCATGGAAACTATAGTTGATGACTGGTTTTTTTCAGAGGTATCCAATATTTCAAGATGATGAATAGATAAATCACAAACTGAATAAAAATCTTTTAAAGCAAGCCCTTTAGATATGATGTCATCAATGATGAGTAAATTCCTAGATCAATATGGATCATAAAATATTTCCTTATGTGTTTACTTAAGTGATGTTTATTATTATTTGATATATTCTTTAATTACTTTATGCAGTCAAATTTAGATAAATTATGTTAGAACCAATCAACATTTTGTTTAAATTTTGTTATAAACTTATAGTTTTAATAATTGATATTTTATATTGACGCTTTCATAACTGCTAATATATGTCATTATCAATGATATAACAAAAATCCAACTAAAATTTATACCTATAACATGAGTAAACTTCAAACTAAATTACTCTTAAGAATTGTATTACTTAATTTTAGTCAAGTACATTTAAAAAAACCCTTTTCATCGTAATTTACTTACTTTAATAAACTATATTAATTTATTGACCAATATTAACAATACCAAAACTGACAAATCTTTAAACAAATTATTCATATGAATTGCGTATTTTAATTATACTCCTTGGAAAACTATTTTTTTGTTAATCAAAATCTAAGCTAATGATTCGATTTCTATTTCATGCCTCAACTGTTATATTTTTTCGTTAACCAAGCAAACTTATCATAATTATAAATCAAATAATGTAATTTCAAATATCTCAATCATCAAGCTTTGTTGGATCAATATGCTTTGATTGTATCATCAATATTCAATCAAAATTGGTTTGGTTAAAAAGCCAAGTAAATGTCAGACGTAGAAGTTCCCAGTGCCTGGATTTGGTTCCATACATTTTAAGGATAAGTTAATAAACTGCTTTTGTCTAAATATTTCCACAATTCATTTTTTAGCTTTCTTTAAACTCAATCATGATTCAATTATATTCAAACCACACGAGTTTTAGGCAAGATTTTAAAATCATTTTGGACATTGCTTTACAATATTTCTTAATTACAACTAGAGGACTCAGAGAGTACAAACCTCCGCCGATCCCCACCGAATGAATCACATGGTCTTTTTGTCATTTACCAATAGATGTCGCTGTGCTGTGCTCTCCACTTTGAGAGCACAGCACAGCGACATCTATTGGCAGAGTAGGATAACTTGAAATATTTATTAGTATTTAGCTCATTTTGCATCTTAAAGAAGCACTCAGAGATGCCAAAATTTAATCACTTGTTCCTTTTGGCATTTCCAACAACTCCACAAAGTTTCATCTGAATCTGTTCCGCACTTTTTGAGTTATCCTGCTGACAAACAAACCAACCAACCAACAAACAAACAAACCAACGCCAGTGAAAAACAATTCCTCCTTTGGCGGAGGTATTGATGTGATTTTATGTCTCTCATAAATGTTAAATTCATTTGAATAAAAAAACTTCTCCCTATTACAAATATTTACCCATTTGTGCATTGTATTCTTTCTATATTAAGAGTCTCAGCAAATAAAGATCCTTTCCTCACCTTCCAAATCCCTATTACATCATTTCAACAACCATTTTTTTTCGTTTCCTACCCTTCATTGGTGTATCAAGCAGGAAAATGATAAGATCACTTGATCTTAACGAAATTCTTATATTATTCCCTCAGGACCTTCAAAGAAGATCTTGCAAAAAAAATATGGCAGCCATAATACGAGTAAAATTATGGATTTATGAATATATTTTATTATTGTTATTCTTAAAAAATGCTTATATGTATTATTCTTCTTCATCCATTATCGTTCTTCCAGAGGCTCCAACGATGATGACTCATCCCTGAGTGATCCTAAGCTAACGGAATTGGATGGCCATGTGTATTCTTCCAGAGTAGTTGTAGCATGGGTATAATAATAATAATGAATGTAAGATTTTTTTTTCTTTTTCTTGAAGGAGACTTGATTCTTTTTATTTACTTCTTATTTTTTCTTTTTTAAATGATTCCACAAAGGAACAGAGACTGATGATGATTCGTTTGCGTACATCTGTTCTGGAGTTTCTGTCTTCTAAGGCTCTTTGATTGGTGGGAGCTTTGATGGAGAATTCCTCAGTGTATACGGATGGAGTCCTTTAGGATGGGTTTGGATTTTATGAAAGAAAGGGACGAGAATAGATTAATATGAGAGAGAGAGAGAGAGAGATAGAGGGATCCGTGATGGATGCGTATAGCTGCATTGGAGTAAGGAAATTATGAGCCACCTGTGAGTAGCTCTTATTTCTTCTTCTTATTGTTATGCTTCTTCTGGGGTTAGACCATGTTGTTGGTGTATCATCATCACCTAGGAGCAGCAGCATGGGCCTTCTTCTTCTTCAGCCACCCACACATCGAAGAAGAAAACTTACGCGCGCAGAGATTACTGAAGCCCACCAAGGCTTACCACTTCGTATATTTTTAAAAAACAGATGTCCAATAATTTTCGGGGAAAAAATTCGACAAAAAATATTTGTTTCCCCTCCTCATTCACGGTTTTACTCCTGGAAAGTTCGTTTGCTCAGTGATTCCTAAAATAACAACTAAAAAAACTGTGTCCACCATGAGTAGTGCCTAGCATCTTTCTTCCCTACTACTACTACTACTACTCCTCCTCCCTTAAGCCATCCGACCCTCAGTCAGCTCAAAGTTCCCCCACAGCCTCCCTCGAATCCCCCATCTCTCTAAATGAATAATGGGCCTTCCGTCAATCAGTGTTTGTTTTGAGGAATATTTCACGCATTTACACGTTAAGAGAGGTAAGTTCATATTGCTATATTCTAAATTAAGGAACAGGTGTAAGGCTTATGACGTCATGATTTAGGGTTACACCATTCTTAAAGTATAGATGTCGCTCCTGAAGATATTGAACAAAAATGTTAGGCAGAAGATAATCATTTGGTTTGAGGGCCATTATTAGGCCATGCCATTGCGTTGACTGCCTTAAGGAATATTGTTGTGTTGTTTTGGTTGATTGATAAAATGACAATTTCATGTCTCATATTGGCCTGACGTCATCTTTTAAATAATAACAATATTAGGAGCAATAGCAGACTTTATATTAATTCTCCGTTTGAGCGCACGCGTGAATTGACGGGGCCTAAGAAAAAAAAGGTAAAAAAGTTGTTGCGAGAGATTATCACGGAAGGGGCTTCTTGGTTATAAGCAGCAAAGCCAAGAGTGGTTGAGGCAAGAAGCAGAAGAATAAGAAACATGTGTGCTCCTTAATACGAAGAAGAAGAAGGAACAATTGGTCTGAGGAGTTAATCTTCACACGCGGCTTTAATTTCACCCTAAATCCCGAAGAAGGATTCCTTTTTCGAAATTTAAAAGTGGGAAAATATTTTTTACGTGTTAGAGTAGAGGTTGAAAGGCTTCAAAGACTCCGGCAGAGTTCGGAGGCCTTCGTTTTTAAGCAAAGTAATTCCATCTTGAATGTTGAAGACGATGTACACACACACACACACACACTAGGCACAGTTTTCTATCTCTCTCGTTGAGGAGCGCGAAAGTTGTTTTTTTGGGCAACCTATTCTGCTGGCAACATCTAGGCATTAAAGCCAGTCGTCCATTCTGAGCCATTGAAAGGCCATTTGACAGATGATGGGGTGGTGATGAACATGTACAAATGAGTAAATCAGTGTGAAAAGCCCAAGGGGAAATTCCTACCCTTTGATTCGTGTGAAGTGTTGTTTTTCTTCCTTACTTCTCCCCTTACTTCTCTGCTTTTTTACATTGCATGGATTTCTTTTTTTTTCTTCGTGGACGGAAAAAATAGAAACATTAAAGAGCATCATTTTTGCTGACGTCATTTTGACGTCAGAGGCATGATTTCGAGGCTCTTCATTAGGAAGGCTTCTCCAGGTTGGAACCCGCAGCTCTAGGCTGGGACCCCTCCCGAAACAGGAACATCATTGATAAGCACAAGCAGCCAAAGAAGGACAGTGCCTGCTCTCTAGAGGAGGAAGGTGAGATGATTCTGGATGTCCTGGAAAACCTATTGTCCCACTCGGAGCCGCCATGCTTTACATATCTCCTGGACGAAGAGGAAAAAGAAGGAGGAGGAGAACCCGAGGATGTCGATATCCTCTCCTCCATTGCGTTTCGGAAGAAAAGAAAGCTATCCAAAGGCAAGCTCAACATTCCCCATCCCTTTTTCCCGCCCTATTTTCACTCTTTCCCCCCACACCACCACCACCTGTATCTTGTACCATCCTCATTAGCAACCTCGCACGCGCTCAAAAAAGCACACACGGGCGTATTCCTTCAGTCTGGCAGTCCCCTTATTTTTTTGATAATAATAATAAAGCCGCACATCTGGTGTTATATTTCCATAGTCTCAAAAAACCAGAAATTTTGCGTCACACACACCTGGAAAAAATTAAAGAGGGTTTAAGGCCTTACTGAGGGACTCTGTCCTTAGGGACCACCCTTGGTTACTCAGGGCCTATTTCTAAGAGGGTCTTCTAAATTTTATTTGAGGATCCATGGGGACTATGAGGTCATATATTAATGAAATAGAGGAACAGGTGTAATCCATTCAGTACTTTTTTCCTTCTTTTTTCTTCTTCTTTGTTGGGCAAAGAAGAAGAAAAGAAGACGTTTAAAAAAAAAGAAGAATGAGGGTAGACATACTCAAGACATTGAAGTCATAGGCCTTTCATTTAAAATAACAATAATAATAATACACTATATTTTTATTGATGATCCCTTTTTTTAATATTTATTTAGATATTTTGCTGGATATAAAAAAGGAAGACGACTTGATCGAGCGTTTCGAGAATAATAATTCCTCGTCTTCCATGTCCAAGAGACTGGAGGAGGACTCGAGCACAAACAGTTCTAACATGACCTACCAGTCAAGCCAGGACCCCAATGACGTTCATTACAGAGTACAAGGAACATTTACTAGGTACATATTGATTTACAGTTGAGATTTTATGGGTCTTCATTTGAAAATGCTTCTTTTTCTCAGGTTCATTGATGAACAACAAACGAATCCATCGGGTTGGAGTTCCTTTGGTGGGAACTCCATGTTTGGTGATGCCTCCCCGTGGGATCCCACACGCCATCCCCCTTTGGGAATGCGCCAAGTCCGACGAGCTTTGATGACGCTCGCAACCAACAGAATCACAACCTCCTCTCCTCCTTTCCCCCGAGCGACATGAGCCCCCTCTCCTTCGACTCCAACAAATCTCTACCATTCTCCTCTGGAAATCCTATCCTGGACGAACAGGGACTCTTCTCCTCAGCCCGACTATGCCCACCAGAGCCACTACCACTCCAGCCAAATCAAAACACGCATCACACCAAGCTGGAATACCCTTACTACTCATCCTCACCGCAACACTTTACTTCACATCACTCAGAGGCCAATGCAGCCATTGCCCAGGCACCTCCCCAGCAAGGGCAACATCCTAAAGCCGAGTTCGCCTCGGACCCCTTCACACCGAGTCCCTTCTCCAAGATCAAACGCCATCCACAACATCATCCACGTCAGTCGTCGTCCCGGAACCCTCTCTCCAGGACCTCCATCCTCCAGGGGCTCCACATCAGGCCTCATCTTCCGCTGAAACCTCTTCTGCCTCCTTGGCCGACTACAACCCCAGCACCAGCAAGGGCCACGAGATCCTCAGCCAGGTCTATCAGCAGAGTCAACTCCCCATAAGACTGGTTCCGGTCCGATCCCGGAAGTACCCCAACCGTCCAAGCAAGACCCCCGTCCACGAACGGCCCTACGCCTGCCCCGTATCGGATTGCGATCGGCGGTTCTCGCGGAGTGATGAACTCACGCGACACATCCGGATCCACACGGGTCAAAAACCCTTCCAGTGCCGGATCTGCATGCGGACCTTCAGCCGGAGTGATCATCTCACCACACACATTCGAACCCATACAGGAGAAAAACCTTTTACTTGTGATATTTGCGGACGGAAATTCGCACGCTCTGATGAAAAGAAGCGACACTCGAAAGTACATGCCAAAACGCGAGGGAAAAAGTCAGCCTCCTCTTTCAAAGGCTCAGCCAACAACAACAGTAATAATAATAATAATAGTAACGGCAATTCCGGCACTGGTGGCCCTGCATCCTTGGCACAAACCCCTCCACATCCTCATCTACAGCAGCAACCCCATCTACACCATCACATGCACCAGGGACTACCAGATGACCCCCATATTTCCTCATTAGGTAATCAACTATAAGTCTGCCAGTTACAAAAAACAAACAAACATTAATATCTAAAGTGTTAACAAATATTTTATTATTTTATTGTTCCCTGGTTATTACTATACTATCCATTATTTTATATATTTCTTAATTCATTCATATATATTTTTGATACTATGATCATTTATTGTCTTTATTCCAATTATTAATCATGTGATTCACAAAAGCAACAGTCATATTTGAACCTATAAATATTTTTCTACATATTCACATAACTATATATATTTACCTAGGTATAATTTGCTGCCTCTTCTTTCTAGTTTGTTTTATCACACAGATCCCCCCTCTGTCAAAGAACTCCCTAAACCAAAAAAGGTTGTAGCTCAATGAAATGACATTTTATTAATGAAAAAAATAAATAAAACATTTATAAACAACAAAGTATTTTTATTGGTATTATTATGATGGTATACTTAAATCGTAAAAAAACCCGCTACTATACATACTTTTGGCCTAGCCAACACTAAGCGTTACCAGGTGCAAAGTTTTTGTAGAATATTCGATGTGTCGGCCATCCTTTGTGTTGTGTACAGTGACTTACAGAGTGGAATTGGAATTACTTCATGAACATTTTCACAACTTTCGACGTGTGGAGTGCGACAGCAAGAGTGCATTCATTTGATTCTTTATATGACGATGAGGCGAGGCAGCACACTGTGATAAACGGTTCCTTTTGATTTCAATCGTGGTCCACGGTTCCTCAAAGACGTGCAGGTCGTTCAAAAAACGGCCGTTGTGCGAAAGAGAGTGAGCCAAAAACAATTATTATGATTCACCGTTTTGAAAAGTAAGTTCAAAAAGCTCAAGGACGTTGTTCTTATTACATATATATCAGTACTGAGAGGGGCTAAGTGGACTGGTAGTGGAGTATAAATAGTTAACAATAGCGCCATTCCTATTCATCGCCACTTTTGCCGTTTCAAATGATGATAAATGCTTTATAAAAAAACCTCACCTTTAATTTTAAACACGGTTATAATTATATATGATATATCATTACCAAAATCGAAGAGACTGCGATAGCTCAATGCCTTAAGGCGTGTTCAACTCTCCGTGTTTGAGGCGCAGGCTCGAATCCCAAGAGGTCAACCCATTGATAAAATCCTAGGTTCGATTGACTAATTATAAGGCTTATTTGTATCCATTCGGATATTGCAATTCTATCGAACCAAATAGGCAACAAAATGTTTATTGAACTTTCAACATACGCTAAAATATTGCGGATTAAAAATCCATTAAAATGAAAAGAGTGGTTCATATGATTGGTTAAGTGGTTAATATGGCGAAGTTTAAATTTTACTGTGAGGAATTTCAAAACATAAATAACAACTTCTTCTTTTAAAAATTCTAGTGATTACAAATAGTAAAAATAAAATATGTATGAAGAGTATCGTCTTCAAATAAGAGATATACTCTATTTTAAACTTCTGATTCATTTGACCATCAATAACCATGTTTTTTTACTATCACTTTACTATGAGGAAAAATTGGACTTCCCAAACTAGGAAGAAAGGATTGCCTTTAGCTAAAACGCTGTACAACTACCAAAATACATGGAAATAAAAAGTATGTGATGACTTTTTATTATATATTATGATGGTTGAAAGCTTCTTCAAATAAGCTATCATTAGTTGAGCTCCTACATCAGTTGACCTTTGACAGCTGAAATATGAATATTCAGCTTATTAAAGGACGTTGTGTCTCACCTAAAACTTTTACTAATAATGTCGTGTTGGCATTTTATAATACTCAAACACGTAGACAAAAGCACTATTAAGCTGATGATGCATCAGCTGACACACAAACACTGACGCAAGAAATTATAGTTCACGCCTGGAAAAACGGAAAAGTATTTTATATCGAATCGGAGACTTAACAAAGTGCACACTAAAAATATATGCATGGACTTTTATGCGACATCAACAATTCCAGTGGGTTTTTTTACTGGATGGAATCTTTGGTAATTTTGATTACGTAGTTTGATTAATTTATAAACTATTGAACCGCGTAGATCCTCCACCGTTATTGAACCAAATCATTGTTTGTCCTTTCAAAAGAAGATCGCAATGAACACCAAAAAATGTTCGTACAACTAAGTATATTATTATTTGCTTTTGATTACTCCATTCAATTGATGTAATTCAAATTAAAGTATACTAACTCATTTAATCTCTTGGCATCGATTTTTATTAATTAAGTATAGTGATTGTGGAGTTCATCACAATATGATAGTACAAAGATTGGGTAATATTTTAAAGGATGATTTGCAAAGCGATTATTTCAATATATATTTATACGGATATATAAAAACTGTTTATCAAAAACATATCAGGAATTGAATTCGTCCGTTAACTTACCAGACATGTATTTTATCAATGAAAGAGTTCTACACTTGTAAATATTATTATTGTTGTCGATCATATTAGGTTAAAGTATATAATTATAAATATAACTTTGTCATTTCAAAATCAAAATGTATAGCAAAATAAACATTGTTTTAAATAGTTTAATCTTTTTATCAATATGTAGTAAAACTAAGCATGTATATAATATATCCAGGATTTTTTTTTTGCAATTTTAAGTGATGGTGAAATTCCACACTGCATGTGATGACCAAGATTTACAACTTTCTTTATTGATTTTATAAATGAACAATCTACTTAACTCCACATGATATGTATTTACATATTCAATTTTATAAGTAATGTAGCTCTATATTTTGAAACCCTTTTCATGTTAGCCAATCCGCAATGATAATGTACTACTTAGAAGTGTATTAAAGATGATTTCAAATGTATTTAAATAAATTGAACAATAGGTTTTTTTTTCTTTCAGAAAAAAAAATTATACAATGTATTAATAAAATCGAATAAAATCAAATATAGATCCATCGAAATCAACAAAAAAATTGGGTCCACCATTTAAAGAAGACTTAACGGTCCATGTCTTATGTGAATGCGGTCCGAGGACTCACAACTTATTTATCCTAAGACCACATGTTTTTGAGTGACTCAATTCGTATTTAGATCAAGGCGTACAAAAAGTCACTTCAGAATTTGAGTGTATACAAAGTATTTGTCTAGAATATATCTGATAGTACATGTTTAGTCCAGTGCATTTGAGAAATATTCAACAAATACGAGTTAGGCATTTAGTATTATGAAGTTCATAAATAACCATTTTCCATTTATACTTTTGCCAATCTATATCAAATAAACTACATCTAATATATTTATCTAAACTATAGTTTGTTAAATGAACCTTGATTATATTTCAAGATGTATGTTTATGTATAATCGTCATCTCAAGGACATTCTTGTATCGACAATGAAGTAGAGTTGGTCAGGCTTTATTATATTAGAGTGAAGTAACAAAAAGATCCAAACATATAATCCAACAACCTCTTCCGACAATATTACATTCATCTGGGGAGATATTATATTTCATCTCTATCCAGATATATTATCGAAAATAGTAATAACATTTACAATGATTAATCCGCATCCTCAAAAACATAACATCTGATCAACTGGAATGACGTCATATAAGTACTCATTGATATAATTCAATAATATGTCAACTTATTAAGAGAGTATAAAGATACTAACTTATGGCTTATAAAGCAAATAACCAGAGCTGGGATTCGGTAGAAAAAACTACCGTCGGTTCGATATTCGGTATATACTGAATACCGATCGATATCGGTATTCGGTAGATTTGATTTTATATCTACAGTATTGATCGATGTTCGGTACGGCAGATAAGAAAGAGAGAGAAATTTATTTATGTATCTGCTCTGTGACTTCTTCATATGCATTTAATATCGGACAATTTATAGTACATAATTTGTTATAATTTATAAGAGATTATTTGAACTTTAATACACACCAATTCTTATATAAATTATATATGTACTTGGATTTTGTAGGAAATGGAAGGCTATAGATTCTTTCATTTACTGTCTCTTATTGTCCGATATTAAATGCACTTTCAATGCATAGCATAGGCTTATATTGAATGTCTATTTATGTATCTGCTCTATAATATTATAAGCTGTAGTTGCTTATTTATTTTGTGAAGTTCAAGTTCTTCACACAAAGGAGCGCTTGGGCAAAGCGACAGTTGAACGATGTTTCTCTGCTATTGAAGGGAATAAGCTCTCTATATCTTTATGTCTCTATGTGAATGTTACAAAAGTCATACTTAGAAATATACCGTACCGATTTTCAATCGGTTCGGTATTCGGTAGTTTCTACCGAATATCGTATAATCGGTTTGGTATTCGAAATCTACCGTCGGTAGTATCGAATACCGATTTACATTCGGTAGTCGCAGCTCTGCAACTATCCTACCAGGACCATGACATTTCAAGGTATTAAAAATACTATATAGTTAATTATATATATATATATATATATATTGTTAAAAAATACATAAACTATTAAATATAAGTTTCCATAATGAGTATAAATTATATTGTATAGTTTTTGTAATTACAAAAAGGATAAGTTCCTTCATTTCAAGTAAGAGCAACAAAATAACAGGTTCAATATAAATATCACATTCTTTAATAAGTGAAGTTTAAACGTAGTTTCACTATAAATAATTATATTAAAATGGAGTTATAAGACATACGACTTCTCATATGAGGCACAACACAGTCATTTAATGTATTTATGTAAGGAGGAAAACTAATACATGGGTTGCAACTATATACAACGAATTTGTGTATCATTATCGGAGCCACCATATATAATCTAATGAATAAAAATGCAAAAAATGGCTAGAATGGTACTATATCCGATATCTTTTGACAATTTTTGTTGATTTCAGTAAAAGAAAATTAAAAACTACAAAGAATCCTTCGATTCTATGCATTTTTTTCCGTCACTTTCGAAGGACCCAAATAAAAAGGACATTTTTGGGATATCTTGATGTCTCATAATTCAAGTGACACACCCTATGCTCTAATTTATAGTAACTATATTGAACGCCTTGGATTTTAATGTTATTGGATTTATATATATATATATATATATACGAGGTCGGAAGGTCGGCTGATAAGTCCCGAGACTAACACATAGATGGCGCCAGTGGATTTGTTTTTATATGACTGTCAGCTAATACCACCTTCAAAACATGCATGCATAAATATATAACAGCTATCTGACAACTAGTTTGTGAGATATTGCGTTTTAAGTGAAGCTACTTTTGTTATCGTGAAAAAAATGGAAAAAGACGAATTTCGTGTGTTAATAAAACATTATTTTTTGATGGGAAAAAAATACCGTCGAAGCTAAAACTTGGCTTGAAGAATGTTATCCGGACTCTGCTCTATCGGAAGAAACATATGTCGATGGTTTGCTGAATTCAAACGTGATCGTGTGAACACGAATGAAGATAAACTCATTGGATGCCCAAAAGAGGTGGTTACACCAGAAAATATAAAAATAATCCACAAAATGATTTTAAATGCCCGTAAAGTGAAGTTGATCCAGATAACTGAGACTCTGAAGATATCGAAAGAGCGCGTTGGACATATCGTGCATGAATATTTGGACATGCGAAAGCTCTGTGCAAAGTTGGTGCCGCGAGAGCTCACAATCGACCAAAAACAACAACGAATTGATGATTCTGAGCAGTGTTTGAAGCTGTTCAATTGTAATCAATCCGAATTTTTGCGTCGATATGTGACAATGGATGAAACATGACTCCATCACTTCACTCCCGAGTCCAATCGACAGTCAGCTGAGTGGACTGCATTTGATGAACCGAATCCAAAGCGAGGAAAAACGCAACAGTCAGCTGGGAAGGTTATGGCGTCTGTATTTTGGGATGCACACGGTATAATATTCATTGACTATCTTGAAAAGGGGAAAACAATCAACAGCGATTATTATATAGCCTTGTTGGAGCGTTTGAATGATGAAATTGTTGAAAAACGGCCCCATTTGAAGAAGAAAAAAGTGCTGTTTCACCAAAACAATGCACCGTGTCACAAGTCAATGAAAACAATGGCTAAATTAAATAAATTGGGCTACTAATTGCTTCCCCATCCACCGTACTCTCCAGATCTGGCCCCTAGCGACTATTTCCTGTTTGCAGACCTGAAGAGAATGCTCGCTGGCAAGAAATTTAAGGACAATGATGGAGTAATCGCCGAGACAGAAGCCTATTTTTCAGATAAAACGAAAGATTACTATAAAAGTGAAATCGAAAAATTGAAAGATCGCTATAATCGCTGTATTGCCCTCGAAGGCAACTATGTTGAATAATGAAATCGAATTTTGTCAAGAAAATGTTTTCTTCTTAGTTAGTCTCGGGACTTATCAGCCGACTGTTATATATATGCCTTGGGTTTGACATGGCTGATGTTATGAAAGTGGATGAAATAAATTTTCTGAGGAAATCGTCAAATAAACTATGGAAGATTTGTGGCCCTAACATTCAACCGTTTTACATCGATCTATTTCTGCAAAATCTCATTTCATGTACAAAATTGTTGACTCTAAAATCTTAAATCCAAAAAGAAAAGAAGGAAGTAAAATTACAACTATTGCTATAATATTTCTCTAGTTTATTAGTTCACAGTTGAACTATTGAATTAAGAAAATAAAGAATATATTGACATAAATAAAATTGCAGAAAATGACGGTGGGGAGGGGGGGGGGGTGTTAAATCGCTGTCTTTTTTAGGCTTCACAATTGTTTGTTTAGCTCTTATATAGTCCCCACCTCACCAAAACCTATTCCGGTATCAACAAAAGCTTTAAAAAATATTCATCAGTTTAACACGTCTATATTTCTTTTAAAGTTATGATACTTCTTATCCCCCCCCCCCCCTAATATTTACACTTATCATGATTAAAATCATTTTCCTAAGTTATTCAAACTTTTGACCAGTTTTCAAAACCTTGAATATTCATAAAAGAAAATAAAAAATATGGCAAATAAATAAAATGATAGCACTTTTTGTGGGTTTTTTTTGTTTGTTCTCCAGACCTAGAGCTGGAAAGGAAACCTTTTTCCCACTTTGAAACCCAATACAGCCTCTAAAACAGACAAATTTGAATGGTTATTACTGATGCAGTGTCTGTAAGTCAGTCTTGAAAGCGGGTTTGATTAATAAATAAAAAACTAAGAAATAACTCACCTTATTACATCTGGATATCTATTCATTTCATGGAAATCGATACATAATGAAGGACGAATAGAGACCATACTATCCCAGGTATGAATAAAAATGATTTAAAAACGTAGCTGCATGTGATACAGCGGCTCAATACCAGGATTTGAACCAGTTAAATACATTTAAAAACTGAATTATTAAAAAGAAACAACTAAGATATCTATCATTTTACCAGATACCTTTTTTTTTTTTTGGTAGAGCAACAATACGAAAAACGTTGCAAATAACTACCAGCAAGGCCATACATACAAAAGGATCCATAAATCCATGAGTAAGTTTATCAAGAAGCAACCCAGAATGCAATTCCAACCAAGCATTGAACATTTATGAATGAAAACAATTCCACATTAATAGCTACTTAATGGAGGAAGCCCTCTTACAGGTAGACTCTGAAATATGAACAACTGTCTAAAAAATACATTCTTCAAGAATGAAAAAAAAAGATAAAAGCATTGTACATAAGATGCGAATGCATTTGAGTTAATAAACGTTATGGTCGTCAAATAATAATTTTTGTGTCTTTTGTCATGAAAGGAATTTCAAGGGTTGAATGATAGTAATAATAATAATATAATTGACCGACCATTTGTCTTTACCATCTAAAGCAAAGAGATGATGACTAGCTTTTGTACGAGAAAAAAAGAAAAATAGGAAGCCCTTTTAAGATCACTTTAAATGCATAAATTAGATTGGCATGATATATTTTGATACAACTCAATAGAAAGTGCTAGTCTTCACCCTGGAACAGTGAAAGTGGATATTCGAAATACATATACACTATGAGCTATTGAAGGATTTTTTTTTGCATGTTAGACTTAAAGCGTTAAAGTAAAGTAGCGCATGCAAGGAAAAGTAAACAAAAAAGTTGGCCAAAATTTTGGTTATTTCTTTAACGTTAAATGTCGCCAGTCCATGAAATTACGTCACAATCCTATTTAAAACCGGTTTAAAGGGATAAGTTTGATAGTTGAAATATATCAAATCACTACAACATTGGGCTAGAGATAATAATAAAAGGACTTTTTATATTTTCAAAGAACTCTAGCATCAAGCGCCCCCTAACGGACTAAAGAATAACTAAAATTTTGGCCAATTCCTTTTGGGAAAAAAGGAAGAATTTTATGTTATGCATGCACTACTTACTTTAACGCTTTAGTAAGACTAAGCCCCATGGACGAAAACTGAACATATGCTTAAGGATACCATTTTGATGGTCCACTCAATATCTCCAATAGCTCCAAATTTTCATTTTTTATAAATAATTATAGATTTTTTTTTGCAACTCGATTTTCTTCTTCTTTCTACGCCATATAATCAGAGTGTTGTTCCATTTATCGTTAGATTTGATTCAACAAAATATGCATTCATTCTTTTTCATGTTTTTTTAAAATATAATCTAGACATGTTAAACAGCTAGGAGAAGCTTTTGCTCAATATTAATATGACGAATTTATTCAAAGGAGTCACAAATATATAAAATTTTGATGTTCACTCAAACAATTGAAGAGACGCTTCATTTCGTACTCAAATGCTCTTTACTATTCACGTCTCTTTCGCCTTATCACGTCCTAGGAGAAGGTTCCAGAGTGTGTTCCTTACGCATGCTAAATGACTTTGAATGGAAAATCACTGCCAGGTGGGGAGGATTAAAAAATAATTATGTAATAAGTTGCGTGAGAAAGATTTATTGTTCCGAGGATTTGATTATAATCAGAGCTCGAGACAATTATATAATAGGATTTTTGGGGGCTAGTGGGTAATTATGTAAATATTTTTTATTTAAATAGAGCTATATACTCATTTGCATAATTTAAAAAATAAATATGTACGTCGAAGAGAATATCGTTTAAGGGATAAAGATATCACGATATCATAATATTTGACCAAAATATTTAATTTCTGGGGTATTTTTATTGCTAAGACACGCAAATGACTTCAGGTCATGTATGTAAGAAAAAAAGTGATATATTATTTATTCAAACTGTTAAGTAAAGGATACTTACTTGAGTGGAATTCCTTTGGCTCATAACTGCTGCTCATCATAATGAAAACATTAAGTGCAACTGTCTAGTGAGATATTTGTTTAATGGTTATTTTATCTTTAGTATATGTATTTTATTACACTATTAATGTTAAAGAAACAAGAATTATAAACTGAAATTAAAATATAAAAAATCCATTTTGTTAAATGTCTATATGCCAGCCACCATATTCTTTGTATTTATCAGGTGTATAAAGGAAAAAATAAATGCACGCCCCGTGAACTTGAGCGTAAACCACCGTAATTATTATTCTATATGGTAATAAATTACACGTATTAAGTATAATAATATATCAGTTAAAAACAAAATACGTGTACGAGGTTTAATTAATTAAAAATTTAACATTATATTCTAAGGAACCAAAAATTGTTAAAAATATGCTACAAAAAAACAATTATATTGTAGTTCAAAATAGGGTTTTTTATTAATTAACTCCAAAGAGGACGATAAAATATTAGTTTATAAAATATATATAATGTGAAAAATAAAGATCATGGATGACTGGATATAATTTTTTCTAATATTTAGTGCTTTTGTCAACCTTGTTTTTCTCTTTGATTTCTTTCAAAACATAGACGACGTGGCAAATGAACTTCAAAGATTAATTCCTAACTATTTGAGACGTAAGTCTCTTTAAATTACTTTACTCCCACCTTATTCGTATTCTACTAATACTTACTTTTTTATATTGTCTGTTCCACGTAGTAATGTTTTAGAGCTATTTGAAAGAAAGACCTTTTCTATTTATTTGTGCTCCAGTCCTGGGTACTCTGAGGAACAAATAGACTAAGCCATTGATATAATAATATTTGTAGGCTTAAGATAATGTTATTAAAGACAATTATAACTTTTGAAAATATAAATGAATTAGATAAGAAAATTGAACACTATAATAGAATACATTATAAAAGTATACGGACCAGGAACACATCACCAAGGCTATGAAGTGAGTAGCAGTTTAAATTGGGTTTATTGAAAGCATATATTGATGCCAGTTTACATACTCCTAGGATTGTGAGCGATCAGCAAAAAATGTAATCTAAGATTTACTGTAATACTTAGATATAACTTTCAGAACCGTTAGTGACCAGATTAATCATATTACGATCAGACCAAATTGACAAAATTAAGTGTAATTTATTCAACAATAAGATAATAACGGCATTATTACAAAACACAATTTGTAAATAGCCTATTACAGTATTAAAAAACAGTTTAACCCATTCAAAGACAAATATTACAAAATAAATACTCCTAAATTCTCAAAAACTGTGAAATAAACTCATTTTTAATAGTATTTTATTTTTGGTAGAGGAAGATCCATTTTTTGTTACGCATGTATTTTTTGTTTTCTGTACTTATCCAAAAATGACGGATAAATGCTCATTATCTGTGAACTATACAAACATATGTAATTATATTTGGTACATAACAATGCAATAGCACAGTACACCGCAAAAACCCTATGAGTTCAATTTAATGTCAACTTGTCGTCCATAATAACAATTGATTGAGATTGAGCCTATTAACGGATGAAAAAGCATTTTTTCCCCTAATTGGTTCGATAGAATTGCATCCGATTGGATATAAATAAGTATTAGAGCATTAAAATTAGTCTATCGAACCTAGGATACTCTTATTAATGAGGTAGACCAAAAATGACCAACCCCTCTCAAGATTCGAACCTGCGCCCCCAACATTGAGAGTTGAACACACCTGAACTATAGCGTTAAAGTAAAGTAGCGCATGCATAACATAAAATTCTTCCTTTTTTCCCAAAAGGAATTGGCCAAAATTTTAGTTCTTCTTTAGTCCGTAAGGGGCGCTATAATGCTAGAGCTCTTTGAAAATGATAACAATGTCCTTTTATTATTTATATGTGAAATCTCGCACAATGTTGTAGTGATTTGATATATTTCAAATCATCAAACTTAATCCCTTTAAACCGGTTTTAAATAGGATTGTGACGTAAGTTCATGAACTAGCGACATCTAACGTTAAAGAAAAAGCCAATTTTTTGGCCAATTTTTTTTGTTTACTTTTTCCTTGCATGCGCTACTTTACTGTAACGCTTTAACCTGAACGAACACAGCTATTGCACTCTCTTTGCATATGCCTCGTTTTCTTTTCGAGATAAATAACTTACGAAAGGCGCTTGATTTAGTTTGTTTATGAGAGATCTATTAAATGAATATTACCGTTTCATAAATTTAAGTGCTTTTTGTTGTCTAAAACCTACATATTTCTTCATATTTTGTTAGATATGTTTTGTCATTATGTAAAGTCGACATGAGGTAGTCCAGTTTGTCTATCCTTTACAAGATGTAATATAATTAAGATACTCTCTAAATATTCATTTTATCTTGTCTATATCTATGAAATGGTTTTGTTGTCTCAAATTTTGAGATAACAATCTATAGATATATATATATATATTATGAATCCATTTCCTCATTGAAGGCACTCAGTTTTTGTACCTTCTTGCATCTATATTTATACAACGCCTACTATAGTCCTTCTCCAAAAACGTTAGTTATTCCTTTGTGTAAACAGGCAGAGAAAGTTAGAGGCTTCCTTTCGTTCACGTGTTCCTCCTTGGCTATTCATCTGTGACAAAGGCTCATGATAATATCATGCTCAATGCCTATTGACATAAACAAATCGAGCTTGCGTGTCTTTGATAAGGCTTTATTGCATTTTTTTATCTAAGAGGTCTTTCATGGTACAATTATACCAATCGTAGAATTGCAATGACTGCTGTCCTACTGGCACTTTGGATAATTTGAGCTCCGTTCCTGATAATGTGAGGCACTTTTAATAATTCGAATTTAGTTTGATTCCTTAACTATATAATAATAGTTTATTATTATTTGCCTATTTGGTTCGATAGAATTGCATCTGACCATAGAGATAAAAAAGACATAGAGAGCTTATTGGATTCTTCAGAAAAATACGTCATTGTGTCCGGAATAAAGCTGAGCGATGTTTCTCTGCTATTGGAGGGAATAAGCTCTCTATATCTTTATATCTCTATGGATTCTTCAGAGAAATACGTCATTGTGTCCAGAATACAGCTGAACGATGTTTCTCTGCTATTGGAAGGAATAAGCTCTCCATATCTTTTTATCTCTATGGATTCTTCAGAGAAATACGTCATTGTGTCCAGAATATAGCTGAACGATGTTTCTCTGCTATTGGAGGGAATAAGCTCACTATATCTTTATATCTCTATGGATTCTTCAGAGAAATACGTCATTGTGTCCAGAGTACAGCTGAACGATGTTTTTCTGCTATTGAATGGAATAAGCTCTCTATATCTTTTTATCTCTATGGATTCTTCAGAGAAATACGTCATTGTGTCCAGAATACAGCTGAACGATGTTTCTCTGCTATTGGAGGGAATAAGCTCTCTATATCTTCATATATATCTATGTATCTGACTGGATATAAATATCTAGCGTTAAAACTAATTTATCGAACCTCGGATCTAATCAATGAGGCTGACCAAAATTGACCTTCCCCCCTCGGAGGAACTTTCAACATTGAAAGTTGAACACGCCTTAACACACTGAGCTATCGTGCTCCTTTTTTCTGTCTTAATTTGTATTCATTCTCATAAAACAGGTCGAGACTATTGTATAAAATAAAAATAGTAGATTTATATAGTCTACTTATCTCGTCCTCTTGTTATCAGTGGTTACAGATTTTTTACCTCATAACTCATTGTTCATACGGACAGCGATTCCTTGATTTTGTCTAGTCTAATAAAGTGCCTCTTTAAGGCGTATAATTTGCTGTGCCCAATATGTTCTTGTCGTACACCACATTTAGTTTGTGTATTTATAGTACTCTCACGCCCTCATTTGGGACAACAAAATGGATCATGGCTGATCTATCTGACCAGAAGGGGGTTTTGCCAATTTGAATTTCCACCCGTGTGGATATGAACAACCATTTTGGCGCGCTAAAATTGGACCATCGAAGCTAGGATATTTCCTATTTTGAAATTGATATTTTGGGTTTTATACATAACTACTGATTGCTGTTCGATATTTTTGAGATAAATTATGTTATCTTATATTAACGCATCACTAAAAATACAAAAACAATGCTTCACTAAAAGATGGATTAACTGATCCCTATCAAAAGCTTTTACAATTAGCAATTCCATTTTGAAACAGCCATTTTATTCTAAAAAAATATATCTCTCTCTTTAATCTCCTAACCGACTATAAGCAATTAATCGATAGATTTTAGGATATTATATAATACTATAAAATGTTATCAGTAGTAGATCTTCCAAAATATCAACGGTATTCATAAATATTTTTAATAAATGCGAAAAAGTTTAAAAGTTAAAGAATTTTTATTACACAATTAACTTTTTTAAATAAAAAACAGATGCCTTGCAAGCAAATATAATTTTTGTGGTAGAGTTTTTTTTCTTTGGATCAGTTATATATAGATATGGATTAATTTGTTTCAGGTTGAATGTTTGCTCAAATTCGCTCTGAGACACATGGCAGGGCGACCCATCAGATCCACCGCCATGCCATATTATTCAAAACAACCCCAAAGCTTAAGGAGTAGATTAAGATAGGATTATTATTTTTTTCTC